>CM064577.1:3219018-3624866 GCA_032716605.1 Paralithodes platypus
AAACACAAAACACACATCTGGAGAATATCACAATTACTGTATATCAATATATATTGCACTGCTTTTATTGCTGAATGACCTATTTTCTCTAACAGTGTAGGATTCTTTGGTGTAAGCAACTAGTTATGAAAGCTGTTCTTTTGGTATGGGAATTTCACTAATGACGACTAGATGGATATGGATATGCAATACATTATGTTATTTTAAGTAACAACACAATGCTACACATAATGCTGTATTTGAAGAAAAAGGCATGAGACAGAGAGGTATGAGGAGCCCCAAAACAAATGCCGCAAATCGACAATACGGGCCAGCCCGGGACCTCAACCCAAATTAAGAGACCAACATTAACCCAAAGAAAAGCAAATGAACATCAGCTAAGGAAAAGACTAATCTATAATGTGAATAGATATAGATAGATAGATAAATAGATAGTATGATTGAATAAGTGAGAAAGAGCTGTCTTACTAAATATATAGTGAGTCTAGCAATCTCTACAAATTGGTTTGTAAACAATAATTACCGGTACACATAAACATATATTTCTTAAAGGCATATTTCACTAGCAAAAACTATTTACATCTTAATTAACCCTTCACCCCCGGCTATGTATTCCATATATTCCCCGAATCCGGGGGTTTTGGCCGAAAAACGTCTATGCCTAGACTACCGCATCTTTGTTATTTTGCTTGCTTCCGCATTCCCGCGCATCCCCAAGCGTAGATGTGGTTCGTACCTGTAGAATGGCATTAAGTAGAGCTCTCTAAGTCAACTGGTTCAGTTATGATGATGATTTCATTGGAGATAACTTTATGGCAAAAACAGACACTTTACACTACTTTTCGATACTTAACAATAACATACAGGCACACACGAACAAGCGACGCACTCCTTCTTGTGGTCGGAGATGCGCGGCGTCGGTCCAGCCGGCTGTTGTTTACATGCGTCGGACGGACGCCTCGCACACCAAGCTTACAGGCTTTAAGCTCATGAGTGCATCAGAGCCCTTCCGGGTAGCTCGGGCGGTGTTTTTTATGGGTGCCTCAGAGTGCTTCCGGGTCTGATGAGTTAATATCAAGAGATAAAACAGGTACCATAACACTGGTGAAATAATTCACGTAATCCCCCTCCCCCACCCTACATACTTCCAACTTTCCCTACACAATAACCCCCCCCCCCCCCCCCCCCTTCTCCGTGTAACCCACCCCTCTCCTTCCCAGCAAATCTAATGATGCCATCTATGGGATATAATATGCAACAGATTCAGGGTGGGGGGGAGTGAGCGATCTTAGTAATACCAGAGCGAAAGACCCAGCGAAATTACCATTAGGTGGCCCAGTCGGAAAGGTGACCGACTGTACCTGTAACCTATTGTATATCTAAAGCAAATTACTAGACGCCCCATTCCCCGAGGGGGTAGCCATAAACTTTTCATTCAGCTTATGATCGAATCGAGTTTGATATTGGACAAGCACTGGCAGAGCCTCAACATTATACCTTGACTATTCTGGTTATATATAGTACCTTAGTATCATTCCCTTTAGCTACATCTTTTAAGGGAAAAGTAAACTACTCTATTGAATAACTTCGTTCCTAAAGGTGCGACAATTACCGTACACTATGGTGGCTGTATGAGGATATCCAGTTGGATAAAATAATAAATATACATATGCTACTTCTTGTCCTATCCTTGTATTCAAATCCCACACATTATGCTGCCCAAGGACAACCCTTGGCTTGTTTATTATCAAAATGAACAGAACGTCAAAATGTGCCTTGTTTAGCCTATATGCATGCTAATTTCCTCATTCAGTGTTCAGTTTTTACACAGGGGGATAGTTTCCTATTCATTCCGATATATTTGTCAATTTCTAATGGTTTAGGTCAAGCTTCGAATAGTTGTTGGGTAAATCTTTGCCCCCCTACAACCCTTTATATATGGTTATTTAAAATTGGTGCCTTGTATAAGCCAATGGCAGATTAAAGAAGGCCAATATTCTGCTCCCGAAATATCAACGCTTGTAAAAATAATGTATAGTGCCATATAATAATGTAAGAATGCATTAAAAGTTTCTCTAAATAGCTTTTATTAATATATAATTATTTTAAAATGGTAAACATTGACATATTAAATTAATTTCGCCTCAAATAAATGGCATCGATATAATGTTGACTGATGTAAACAATCAACATGGCGTGGACTATCGAGAAGCTCGCAAAGAAGTATCGCAACACGTTTAGCACCATATAAGTTTTGATAAGGGCTGTGTATCAATAATAATATCAAACACAGAAGCTGTAAGGTCTATAGACATCATTCATGCATACAAACGTTAATGTGATCTATAAACTAAGGATTTATAGCTTTAAAACTGAAGGCTATCAGAGACTTGTGCGATGTATGTTTGCGTGGAATTATAAGTTATAAGTTATCATTTATCATTTCATTCTACAGTAGTCCAGTTCCAACAATATCCGAAGAACCCCAGTCCCGCCATATTGCTGAACAGTTCGTGTAGACAGTAGTTGTAGTAGCATTTGTGTGTGCTTTAAACTGTCATAGACTTTAGTAGTGTTTACATAATTATATAAGGCCGAAATCACCTAGATATTGGAGACTATTGCCTGACTAGTGATATTCGTGTGTAGGCCCCTATGCTGAAAATATAGTGTTAAATCAGCCCTTAATCAGGGTGGGCACAGTGACCTGATTCCAGAAGACCCCATTATTGTTATGATAATGATTGTCCCATAGCCGGCCCTAGCCGCCCTAAGGCCCTAATGGACTGTGTAAATTGTAATGTCTAAATGTCACTGTATCAGATGATTCAGATCTGTGTTTTAGTGTTACTGTGTGTTACTGAGAATTTCTCATTATTTCTGGGAATCTGGTTCTGGTAGGCTAAGACTAATATTTAGAGCTATAGAGGTATTAGTTTATTGTCAGTGGTTGGAAAGCTGTATGGCAGGGTGTTGATAGAGAGGATAATAAAGTGTACGGAAGTTGCAATAGGAGAAGAACAGTAAGGTTTTAGGAGGGGAAGAGGGTGCGTGGATCAGATGTTTGCAGTAAGACATTATGCGAAAAGTATTTAGAGAAGCATAAGGAGATATTTTGGGCTTTTATGGACTTGGAAAAAGTGTATGATCGTGTGGACCGTGAAGCAATGTGGAAGGTGTTAAGGATTTATGAAATAGGAGGAAATTTGTTAGAAGCAGTTAAGAGTTTTTATGAAGGGAGCAGAGCATGTGTGAGAGTAGGAAATGATGAGTTGAGTGAATGGTTTAAGGTAAAGGTAGGTTTGCGACAGGGTTGTGTAATGTCATCATGGCTGTTTAATATGTTTATGGATGGTGTGGTGAGGGAGGTGAAAAGGAGAACTATGGGAAGAGGATTGGGTTTAGTAGGAAAGAATGGTAGAGATTGGGAGTTGAATCAGTTGCTGTTCGCTGATGACACAGCATTGGTGGCGGATTCTGATGAGAAACTGCAGCGGGTAGTCAAAGAGTTTGGTGTGGTTTGTGGAAGGAGGAAACTGAAGGTGAACGTCAATAAAAGTAAAGTAATGGTGTGTAATAGGGGAGAGCATAAGGTGAATCTAGATGTGAGGCTGGATGGGGAAATATTGGAACAAGTAGAGTGTTTTAACCCTTAATTAGCGGCTCACCACATAAGTCGAGTTAAATAAAGCTGGACTATGTGGCGGCGCTCGACATAGGTCGAGTGGCAATTTCAGCACGTAATGTTGCTGAGAGAGAGAGACAAGTGGTGGCAGGAGACTAGCGAGCGTATGACTGCTCCAGACCACCGCGGCGAACCTACTGACACGAATCTCAGCTCCCTCCTCCCTCTCTCACTCGCTACATACTGAATTATATGGGGAAAGTACCGAATTACATGCTTTTTGCACTCGCGTTGCACGGTTATTGCAAGAAAACTAGCCATCATAAAAGGATCGTTATGGTGTCATTCGAAAGCTCTGTTTATGCCCTTTCAGGGATAGGTACTTGTTTTACGTTCTGGGTCTTATTTAGGCATGAAAATGATCACGTAAACAGCCCTATTTTGGCTAAAAACACCCCGCTGGGCGGTACATATAAATAAACCGCATAGGCCGCTCGTAAGGTGTTAAATATCTAGGAGGAACGATAAGCAGGAGTGGAGGTATGGAAGTGGAGGTAAAACAGAGAGTGTGTGAAGGAAGGGAGGTTTTCGGAGCAATGGGAAGTACAGTATGTGGAAGACGAGAAATCTCGGAGTGAAAGTAAAAAGTGCACTGTATCAAGGAATTGTTGTGCCAACAGTGATGTATGGGGCTGAGACATGGGCTCTGAAGAAAAAGGAGAAAAGAGGGCTGGATGTGATGGAGATGAGCTGCTTGAGGAGTATGTGTGGAGTTACTCGTAGAGACAGATTGAGGAATGAAGAGATACGTAGGAGAGTGGGGCAGCAGGAACATTTGTCAGCCAGAGTGGACAGAAGGGTGCTGAGCTGGTATGGTCATGTTGAACAAATGGGAGATGAAAGGCTTACAAAGAGAATATGTGAGTCAGGTACAAGGGGAGATAGAAGGGCAGGAAGACACCCATTGAGATGGAGAGACTGTAAGAAAGGCTTTGGATGATAGAGGAATGACTATAGATCAGGCAGGGGAAGTGGTGGTGGACAGGAGTGATTTTTTTTTTTTTTTTTCTATGTGATTGAGGGAGGCAAAAGGCAGAACTGCCTATAGCGAGTGCCTCCCCCATTGTTGAAAGAGTGACAGGGCCAAAAAGAATGGAGAATGCTTGTGAATAGTTGAGTGAACACGTGGTCATTTGGAGTAAGGGGTCGGGCGCGAGTTGGACTAGATAATAGTCCATCAGGCGCCTGGCCCGGGGAGACGATTAATATGAAGTGTGCGCCTGGAAGTGTGGTGGGAGGGCTTGTGGCTTTGGCTCCGCTGCATGTCTGCCTGCCGAGATCGGAACCTCTCCGGGTGGTCGGGGGCCGGGGGAGTGCTGGAGCGACCTTGGTGACCCTGGTCTCTGGGTCTTCTCCTGGGTGACCTGGATGTGTGTGCGTTGGTGCTTTTTATCTGTGTTTATTTGTTGTTTTATGTTCTTTTTGTGTTTTCCCTGTTCTTGCTCTGTCTTGGGTCGGCTACCCCCAAAATGGGGATTGGGCCTGAGCATATAGATAGATAGATAGATAGGCTAAGACTCAGAGGAGTCAGAGCCCCCACCTCTTAACCCGGGAACGGCAAAGGTCCTCAATTAACCCTTCCTACCCGGGCAGCCTTTCTTAAGGACGGAGGCTGTATCCGGGCGATCTGGCTGAAAACACAACAAAAGTAAACTAAGGCTAATCTCGCTTAATATACTACCTACATTAATCAAACATATGTCAAAATGGGCGCCTTACCTTGCCGCGTAGAATGGCGTTGAGTAGAGCTTTCTAGCTCAAGTAGTTCCGGAGTTATGGTGATGGAAGTGGAGGTAACTTTTGCCGCATATTTACCTCGCCGCGTCCGAACGCTCAACCGCGGCCCAGGCTACGACGAACGTTTTGACTCGTCGCTCTACCTTGAATTATGGCGGGAAGCGATTTTTTAGTGTTTTATTGTTTATTATGCCATATATTATTGTTATTATGATATTTTCACTCAATAAATATATTTTTCTGAAGTAATTTGTGTCTCTGTCACTTATACTTAGTTTTATTGTTATTATTATAGTAGTTATGATTATTTATACTGGACTATGGTAATTGATAGTGTCATTTTCACTTCTTTATTGTTAAGAATATATATTTTAGTGTCACTTTCACTTGTTCATATTGTTCTGAAGGCACTTATTATTACTTATGTGTGGTCCTGATGTGGCGGCGTCTACGCCGTGGGGCCACCTCCCGAGGCTGCCAACCACGGATGGCTGCCGACCCTCCACGGCCGAAGACAAAATCAACGACCAGTGGAGGAAAATCGGATGCCGGTCGCGGGGAGCAGTTTCGGGAGCCAAACCGTCACAACCATCCCCTGCCCCCTCCCTGGGGGCACGGGTCCTTGGAGCTGCTTCGGTCGCACCGGGAATTTCCACACCTCTCACACCACACACACACATCACACAGTTTTTCCTACACCGAGAAATGACTCTCCGGCTGTCATTTCTCGAAGACTTCTTCTAGCCGGAGACATTGAGAGCAACCCAGGACCCATGTACACATACATATGTCCAACTTGCTCAAAACCCATCACTTCGAGTCGCCATACTAAGGGTTCAGTTCTCTGCAATTCATGCGGGAACTGGACCCACTTCACCTGCACAACACTTGCCTCCAAGAAACACTACACAAACACCTGGACCTGTTCCTCATGCCCCTCCCTCTCCCAGTCAAATCCCTCACCTAAAACTCGTCCACCTCTCCTCCCCAACCCACCTAACCTTCCCATATCATCCACTCCCCCCCCCTAAAACCCGTCCACCTCTCCTCCCTAACCCACCTAACCTTCCCATACCATCCACATCCTCAACTCAACACACCACACCTCATCCTAATCCATTCCAACCCCCATCTCCTGCTCCCCAATCCCCCCCCCCACCTCACCCATCCCAACCCCCACCCCCACATCCACCCCATCCTCGTGCAGCAGCACCCAACATACATCGTGCACATAACATTAACATTCTTCAACTGAACATAGATGGCATCAACACAAAGAAACACTAACTCTCACACTTCATCAAACAACACAACATACACATTGCCATCTTACAAGAAACAAAACTCCGCACAACACAAAAAACACCCACATTTCATAATTTCACCACCATCAGACAAGACCGGGCTGTCGGCGGGGGCGGTGGACTCATCACCCTGGTACACAAAGAAATATCATACATAGTAACCAGTGTACAAACCAAATCACTCCTCCCCGCAAATGATAACAACAGAAATACAGTCAATTCAAATACGCACTGGCAACAACTCCACCATAACCATCATAAACACATACATCCCTCCCCAAACATCCCCTACAGTACCAAATGAATACAGACCACACTTACAACACATCACAAACACCCTACACATCATCCTGGGTGGTGACTTCAACGCCAGGACGTCGGCCTGGTTTGTCGACAACCCCGACACAGACAGAGGGCTGGTACTACAAAACCAAACCAATAATCTCATCATCCTTAATAATAATAATAATAATAATAATAATAATAGTTCTTAAAGCTAGCGCATGCTAAGATAGCTAAGGATAGCTCAATAAGGCCGATTAGGCGTATTTCCATTGGGGTCCTGTACTACTACCCCATCCCTTTGCTCATGGGGGATGGTAACGACTCAGTGCTTGTGAAAAATCTTTAATGCGCCGAGCGTGGGCGCGAACCCGGGCCTTCTGGGTGGAAGTCCGAGACGCTAGTCACTACACCAAGCGAGCCGCTTGGTGGCTCACCAAGCCCTCTATAACCCATCATCTCCAGACATCACCTTTTGCTCCCCAGAACTCGCCCCTACAACATCCTGGAGGGTGGTCAGAACCTTAGGCTCTGACCACCTCCCGATCATTATCACCACCAACACCAGACTCACCCCAGCTAGCCACAAACACACATACACCAATTATAAAAGAGCTAACTGGGAAGCATTAACAAATGAGACAGAACAACACTTCACAACTCTAAACAGTACACCCATCACTAACATCAACAATGCTGTACACATACTCAATAAAACTATCCAAAACGCTGACAAGAAACACATTCCAAGAGGCAACAGAAAAAGACACAACCCCAACTTCACACCAGAAATTCAAAACCTCATCAGACAACGTGACATACTGAAACACTCCCCAGCACCCCACACACAAGACATCACACAACAAATTCAAGCACTCAACACCCAAACTAACAACAAAATACAAGAACAACAACAACTAAATTGGAATAACTTCCTACAAACACTTGATCACAAAACAAACCCTAAAAAAATCTACAAAACACTAAACAGCATCACACTTTCCAACAGCAACACAACACAATCACATGCTGCAATCACAATAACAGACTCTATTCCTTCATGTAAACAACAAGCAAACACTCTCATCAATCACTTTTCACATGTCAGCCACCTAAAACCTCACAAAGACGACCGACGTGTCATCCGACGTAAGAGACAATTCCCCACAGACCCTGACTATACACCCTTCACCAATCACCAGACAAAGCATATCAACAATCTCAAGCACTCACCCACCTGTGGCCTAGACAACATAAGCAACATACACCTCAGACCACAAGGCATACAAGCACTCACTAACATATCAAACTACAGCTATTCACACAACACAATACCAGACATTTGGAAGCATGGTATCATAATCACATTCCCCAAACCCAACAAAGACCCCACGCTACCCTCCTCGCACCGCCCCATCACACTCCTTTGCTCCCCCTCCAAAGTCATGGAACGCCTAGTATTACAACTAATTACACCTGACCTACCCCTAGCTCCAACACAACATGGCTTTAGGTCACTGCACTCCACAAACACTCTTCTCACAGATCTTACACAAAGAGCTTTCGACGGCATCAACTCAGCTAGACCACCACACAGATCACTATTAGCCACACTCGACATTAGTAAAGCCTTCGATGCCATCCCCCGCCACAACCTAACAAACAAAATCTACAACACAAACATGCACAACAACACAAAAAGGTGGCTGGCCAACTTCCTAGCAGGCAGATGTGCACACGTATCTTTTGCCGGTCAGTCATCTAAAATCAGAAACTTTCCAAACGGAGTCCCACAAGGATCCGTCCTATCGCCCGCACTCTTCAATCTGTACATGCACGATATAACTACACCCAATACGCCCCAAATAAACTTAGCCTCCTATGCAGATGACATAACACTCACATGCACACACCATGACCCAAAAAGAGCAAACAGATCTCCTTCAACCCTATCTCAACACACTACATGGCTGGTGCACTACAAACAGACTTAATCTAGCCCCAGCCAAATCCACCGCAACCCTGCTCACAAGTTGGACAGGAGAACACGAATACATCCCTCAACTCACCATAAACAACACACCCCTAACACATACACACACACACAAAATCCTAGGAGTAACATATGATACTCATATGACATTCAAACAGCACACCACAAACATTAAAAAGAAACTGACACCCAGACTTAACCCTCAGGTCACTTGCTCACACAAAATTTGGACACAACAAAGAAACTACCACCACAGTATATAAACAATACATAAGATCAGTGATGGAATATGCAAGCCCAGCCTGGGCTTCTAACCTAGCTGAAACACATCATAAGACCTTACAGACTATTCAAAACAAAGCCCTGAAGATCATTACAGGCTGCACAGCTACTGCACCCACAGATCACCTACATCAAGAAACCAAAATCCTCAAAGTCAAAGACCATCTGGACATGAGAGGCACGCAATTCCTGGCAGCAGCCTCCACGAACCAAGACCACCCTCTAAATTACATGGCAACACACCCACAGACACCAAGAAATATCAAAACAACACCCAGCACACTGTATCACACACAATTATTGTCCTCTCTCCCTCCCTGCCCACCCCGAACCAACTTCCAAAAGCACATCCATACTCATATCTCTCACCGATCCATCCACTCAATCACAGACAACACGCAGCTGCATGCACGACCTCCCGAAATCCATCCTTCCAAATCCTCCCTTCCTCGCGAGGACAGAGTCCACCTGGCCAGGCTGAGATGCGGACACCATCCAGCTCTCCTGAGCTATCAGAAGAGACTGGATGACTCCGTTGTCGACGCCTGCCCGGGATGTAACACAGCACCCCATACCATTAAACACATCATAGAAGACTGCATTTCACACAACCACTTACGCCAACAACACAATCTACACTCAATGAGAGCTCTGTGGGAAAGCCCGATCGTGGCCATGGCCTTTCTCAGGGACTCGGGGCTGTTCGGCCAGGCAGCTTAGGGAACAACAACAACAACAACTTATGTGTGTCTCTTTCACTTAGACTTAGTTTTATAGTCATTATTATAGTAGTTATGATTATTTATACTGGACTATGGTAATTGATAGTATAATTTTCACTTCTTTATTGTTAGGAATATATATTTTAGTGTCACTTTCACTTGTTCATATTGTTCTGAAGCCACTTATTATTACTTATGTGTGTCTCTTTCACTTAGACTTAGTTTTATAGTCATTATTATAGTAGTTATGATTATTTATACTGGACTATGGTAATTGATAGTGTAATTTTCACTTCTTTATTGTTAGGAATATATATTTTAGTGTCACTTTCACTTGTTCATATTGTTCTGAAGGCACTTATTATTACTTATGTGTCTCTTTCACTTATACTTAGTTATATTATTATTATTATTATTATTGAGTGTCACTATCACTGTCACTTACACTTCAATAGTTTGCCAGAGTGTGGAAATCATTGAAGCAGGTGCCAGCACACAGTCCCACCTGACACTCGAGGCATTGCCAAGTGGTTTTTGTGGGTTTGCTTGGTCGTCGAGTTGTGCGGGTGCACACATAGCACCTCTTCTGCATTCTTATTCGGCTGTTAGGACCCTGGAAAGGAAGGGCGACGAGCTGGTGCTTTCTCAAGAACTCGGCACACCCTATTCTGTCCATCATGCCTGGTCCTTGTAGTGGCCTCCCTGGTGTACCCGCATGTTTTACCAGGAGCTCATGTATCAGCTGCTTTTGGAAGGTCCGCAGGCTCTTGTACTTGATGACTGGACTCCTCAAACGGTAGATGTTGTACGCGTTGAGGACAGACATATCTACTGTATGCAGGACAAACTTCTTGTACCACCTGCAAGATGTTCGCAGGCAGTCTATGAAACCCATCTGCATGTCGGACTTGTCGACGAGGCGCATGTTCAGGTTATAGTCCAGAACAGCAGCTGGTTTTGTGATAGGGTTCTTCGTTTTTCGGTCCACCTTCCCTGTGGGGACCATCTCTGCTTTGTGGCATGTGGTGAGGAGGTTGACCTTGCGCTGGTCATGCCAGTGGATGGAGAGGATGGGGCCACTCTTCTTATGGAAGATGTCCGTCTTCTTAGTTTTGGTTGGGTAGGCTGGCATGCCCTTCCTCTTCCCCTTCACTGTGCCGACAGTTCCGGTCTTGCGGTCATGGAGGTACTTGGCGAGGATAGGCGACGTGTAATAATTGTCGGTATAGAGGACGTGGTTGTCATGGAAGTACCTCTCCATCATCCTCTTTACCACAGCGCCGCCAAAACCAATGAGGGGGTCAATCTGCACCTCACCACCCTTGCCGCTGTAGACTATAAAGTCGAGCACATATCCCGTCTTGCAGTCGCAGAGGACGAAGAGCTTGTTGCCGAAGCGGTGTCTCTTTGACGGGATATACTGTCGGAAGTGCAGCCTACCACGGAACAGGACCAGAGACTCGTCGATGCACAGCTTCTGAAATGGAATCAGGTAGGTGGAAAACCGATGACGTATCATGTCATACAGTTGCCTGATCTTCCAGAGTGTGTCGGGCTCGTGGACATGCATGTTATTTGTCAGGTGGAAATATGAGAGGATGTCGAAGTACCTATCCCTTGACATGAATTTGCCAAATGCTGGAGTCGTTGTGAGGTCGCCAGTTATCCAGTAGTCGGCCAGAACGTGCTTCTTTATGTGTGTCATCAGCATTGTGAGTGCCAAGAACACATATAATTCTGCCACAGTGAGAGCTCTCTATGCCACCATCTTGGCACTGGTCTTCCTGCCAAGAAAGTTTGAACAGATAGCCTGGTAGGTTATTTGTCTCTTTGACAAGGTATTCCATGACTTCATTGTCGTAGAAGCCACAGAAAAGTTCACTGGGGGTGGCATTTGGGCCACAGGGATATGCTGGTGACACCCCAGAACCCTGTTGTACCTCGTCAAAGGCAGGAAAATCTGGCACAAAATCCGCCCCATCTGACCACACAAACATTTCAGCAGCAGGAGACAACTCTGGTGAAGAATAGACCGGGCGTCGGCGGCGTGGGGCTGCGGGAGGTTGAGCAATGGGAGCCTCGGCCTCGGGAGTTGGGCTCCTTTTGCGGCTAGCCGTGGACTTTTCCGCAGGAAATAAGGACCTACGATGCGGGGCCTGTGGTGACACACTGTCGGAGGCCAATGGCGCACTTGTAGAGGCCCTTTGGTCATCCTGAGGGACAGATGAAGCCGAGGGCTGTGGGTGGCCCTCCCGGCGTCCCGGGTCAAGGCGTCGGGACAAAGGAATGCGGGTGGTTGCTAGGCCTGGGTCGGCGTCATTCTCACTATCTACGCCTTCCCTCACTTTTTCTGCCTCCCTGCGTGCTTTCTTGGCTGCACTTTTCACTAAAGACGTTATAGAAGTATTTACCCACTTTCAAGGGCGTACGGGCAGGCAAAGGGGAAGGTCCTGGCATAGGGCTAGGGCTAGGCCTAGGCCTACCCTGACCTAAGAAACTAGGCGAAGGGGTTGGGTCTAGCACACTTGGTACTTCAATAGCATCTTCCTCCACCACTTCCACATCAGGATCATCACTACTATCACCCCCCTCAAATAAATCAACATTGTCATCAGCACCAAATCCCACAAAATCGTCAATTTCGCTCCCACTTCTACTCTGAATATAGAGGTTTTTGTCCACAGAGCTTTCACCACTGCTCAAATCCTGGTTGAAAAGTTCACGTTGTATTGCACTATCACTTAGCAAACGTTTCACTTTCCTTAGTTTCTTTTTCTTCTCGGTTGGCAGAGGCGTAGATGTTGCAAGTGGGGTAGCACTGGGACGCGCGGGAGATTGCACAGTATCGGACGCGTCGGAATTCATTTTTTTGCTGTAGCTCGCAATGGCGGCAACGTAGGAACTGATAAGCGTGGTAGTTGAGGCTTGGTGGCGCTACGATCGCCCCCGCAAAGTAAAATTTGCCCGCGCGAAATTTAAAGCACGCTTTCAAGCAAATGCCTTAGGTAAGGCATACCGGGTAGCAGCCCTTCAGCCGCGCTGTCCTTACCTAAGGCAGCCCGGGTAGGAAGGGTTACGGTAATTATTTATAAGATGACCTTTTTTTCTAATTATTAAAAACTTATTCTATGGTGTATTATATAATATATAGAAGCAATAGAACTGTTAAAATGACCTGGGAAGTGTATATTAAACCAAATACAAAACTAAGATGCTCAGTGGGAGGGTGGAGCCTTGAGGGGAGAGAATCCTAAAGAAAATTGATTTTTTAGCACAGACTAAACCAAAAATACACTACTGGATTTATGCCAAGCCTAGACCTAGGTTAGCCTAGCCCAACATTCCTGTTTTTTTTTTTTTTTTTGTAAGGCTAGGCTAGGCTAACCTAACCTAGGCTACTCTTGAGTTTTGGAATACAGTAGGCCTAGGCCTATTTTAGATGTCTAACGTTTAAAATAATAATATAAAAATACGTAGGCTAGGAATAACATTTTGTTATCATTATACAGAAAGTACATTTGTGTTATCACTCAAAAAAACGTCGTCGTTTGACACCCTGCCTCCCACTATCGCTTACTTCTACTACTAGACTTTTCGCAGATGATAGCTTAGTTTATTTACCAATTACTCACAACAATATAAATAAATTAGAGGCCATACAAAACAAAGCTGCAAGATGGATCAGACGTGAGTACAGACACACTACTTCTGTCACTTTGCTCAAACAAGACATTATACTCGACCCACTTGCAACAAGAAGACAAATGCACAGACAACAGATGTTATATAAACTCACCAACACTTAGTAGACATAGACAAAGATATATATTTACATACATACATACATACATAACATTTTAAGACTGAGTGTTCCACACATAAGTGCAGTTTCAGTCTCTTGTCCTAATGGCGGCGTTCCAGGCAACCCTGTTAAGGGCTGCTTCACTTGTCAAGTTCTTGGATTTGAGATCGGCGCGTATAGTCCGATCCTAGGTCTTCCTCGGTCCACCCCTTGGTGCAGCTCCCTCCACAATCACAGACCTGCATTTTGTCACCCAATTTTGTTCATCCATTCTCTCCACATGTCCATACCATCCCAGTCTACTTGTACGCATCACCTCGCTAATACTCTTTATACCTAAACGTCTCCTCAGCTCAACATTTGTTATTCTATCCTGTAGCCTGGCCCCACACATCCATCTCACCATTCTCATCTCATTACGCTCCATTCTGTTGACATCCTCTACTTTAACGGCCCATGTTTCTGAGGCATACGTCATTGCACTTCTAACACATGAGGCATACACCTTTCCCTTCAGGGGGAGAGGCATTCTTTTCATGGTCAGGATTGGCATCAATTCTCTGAACTTCCCCCAGCCACACCTAATTCTAGCAACAGTGGCAGCCTCGGCCCCACCACCGGCAGAGATGGTATCTCCTAGGTAACAAAACTTGTTCACCAGCTCCAAAGACTCATTTCCAAAATTCACAGCCACAGGATCATCACTTAACACAAGCTCGCCTTTGCACACTACGCACTCAAATTTCTCTATTTCTGACTTATCCTTCGGCAGGGGCCCCTTTATTCTACTACAGCGCTTACTCCCATGGTGTACCCAACATCGACAGATGCTACATTGAATTGAGTTAACGCCCACTCCCTTTCCACACACTGCACATGGGTATGCACCGCTCTTTTCCACATTGCCTCGTCTCAAACTACAATGCATAACCTTGGTTTTGTTAATATTGACTCTTAAACCCTTGCTCGCCATGCCCTCTCTCCACTTTCTGAATTTGGCCTCAGCATCCTGCATACTGTCAGCTATTAGGACTAAATCGTCTGCATAAAACAGTTCCAACGGGAGTCCGCCTCTAAAAACTCTAGACAGCGCCTCCAAGACCATAATAAAGAGGAGGGGGCTTAACACTGAACCCTGATGGACTCCAACACGGACTGCGAATTCATCACTCAGTACACCTTTCACCCTCACCGAACTTCGCGAATCCTCATACATCTTCATTATCACACGCACCAGCCACTCTTCCACACCAAGTTTCCTCATAGCCCACTGTACAACATCTCTAGGTACCCTATCAAAGGCCTTCTCCAGGTCCACAAACACAAAGTAAAGATCCCTGCCTTTTAGTAGGTATCTTTCCTGTATCTGCCTGACTATGAAGATAGCATCGGTTGTACCACGTCCTGGCATAAAACCAAACTGCATATCATCAATAGAGATGCTTTGCCTGATCAAACCCTCAAGGACTCTCTCACAGACCTTCATGATTTGGTCAAGCATTTTCAGGCCCCTATAATTTCCTCTATCTAGCGCATCCCCTTTTCCTTTGTATATATTTACTATTACACTTTTGAGCCAATCCTCTGGGATTTTCTCATCTTTAATAATGGTGTTTATCAACTCAGTGACTAAGTTTACACCAATCTCCCCTGAGGCTTTTATCATCTCAGCGACAATGTCGGAGCAACCTGGAGCTTTACCGTCCTTCATTTTATTGATTGCGTCGCTCACTACAGCTGGTGCTATCAAAGGAGGGGGCCCAGATATTGGTTTTCGATACTAAGCTGTTCCTTATCCCATTCAAACTCTACATTTAGCAATCGTTCATAGTGTACCTTCCATGCTTCTCTGATTTCATTTTCTGCATACACAATCTTCCCATTATCATCTCTAACACACTGTTCACCTATAATATCCCTACTGTCATTTTTAACTCGCCTAGCTAGGTTGAAGATCCCATTGGGATTGTCAGTGTTACACACTTGTTCGAGGACCAGGTCCTTAATGCTACAAGTATACGATTTACGAGACGCAGCCACAACCTAAAATATCACACATATCAGGCAAGCACGGACATATTTAGACAAATTTTTCCCCCGCAGCATCCAAGAGTGGAATCACCTCCCATCTCATGTACCGGTAGTTAATAGCCCCACCCTTGATTCATTTAGAACTAGGATCATCAATCATTACATCCCTAATCCTGATCCTGTCCCCAACCATTAGTCCTAAAAAGCACAACCCCCGCATATCATGCCGCCCGAGAGCGGCTCTCTGCGGGTCCCTCAACGTAAATGTAAACGATGTAGTTCCCGGGCGTAAGGTCGTCATGTTTACATAGGGCAATCGCCGCGGTTAACTTTGCGCCTATTTTGACGGCGGTTTTTTTCTGTTATTTGCCCCCTGCTGGCAATATACAGTACTGTATATGATGATGACAATATGTCATGGGGGGGGTGAGCGGGGGCAAAGCCCCCCCTCAACATATTATTGTATCCAATGCCAATGGCATTCAAAATAGATGGGAACTTTACTGCAAGCGTCCGCCGCCTCCATGTTTACATTTGATGATCGCTGTGGTTAAGTTCTCGTCTAGGCTATTTTGACAGCGATTTTTTCGGTTATTTGCCCCCTGCCGGCAATATATATGATGATGAAAATATGTCATGGGGGGGGGGGGGTGCATATTGTATCCAAAGGCAGTCAAAATATACTGGTACAAGATGGCAAGCGTTCGACGCCACTCCGCGTAGTGTAAACAAGGCTGGCGATACACCCGGGAACTAAGGGAAGTTCGGGAACTACATCCTACCCGACTCCCGAGTGTTTTTGGATGGTTCAGCAGACGCGGAAACTTAATTTGTTTATATTGTCACTAATTTTCCCATGGATTTCTGTGTTAATTTTCATCAATACATAGGCCTAGTGTTTTGAAGTAATTACAAGCCTCTGAAAAAAAAAAATCCCCATGAGTGGGGCTATGCCATAATGCCCCTCCACCCCCCCCCCCACCCCCCCTCTACCGCCATAAACAACTGATCTAGCACTCTTGGATCAAATTGTTCTCCAAAATTACAGTCTTTAGCTAAGGCCTTCAGTTCTGCATACAATTCATTTAAATGTTCTCCCGTCTTCTTCTTTCTTTACTGGAAGGCTAGCAAACTACGGTGATATGAGGGTTTGACAATAAAATGTTTCTTCAGAGCAGCCACTAGCTCACTGTAAGATTTAGTATGAGGCAAATCTGGAGCACAAAGGTTGCCTAACACACTGTAAATCTCGGTACCAACAGACACTAGCAACACATTTTTCTTTTTATCTGCCTCTGTTACGGCCAAGTGAGCAAAATTAGCTTCTAATAAACTCAGCCATAGTTCTAAAGAGATCTTCGTTGGGTCAAAACGTTCAATTTTAAACTGTGATGCTGTTCCCGCCATGACGAACAAGACTCCCAGGCCCCAAGCCGTCAATGTTCCAACTGCCCAGCATACAACTTGAGCCTGGGTCCCCGGGAATAGCTTCTCGTTAATCTTGGGTGCCTAATCCATTTGACTACTGCAGTCCAGGTACTCCATGATCCTCGTCGCCAATTGTGGTAACCAATAAAACATCGTGGCGGTTACAAGCCGTTTATTCCCCTCCAAAGGTACAGCGTCTCTCTTCTGTAGTCCCACGATCCAATCAACCCTAACATCAAGCAATTGAATTCCTTCTCACATGGTGTATTACAAATCAGGATATACAGTACTTACATAATTATAATATACAACAATCATATATTTGTTAGTAGTCTTGGCAAATCCAACGTCAAGGCTATTAACCTAATTGCAATGACGACTTGTCTATTTTGACTGCTATGTCGTCATTCCAACCGCGGTTAAAAAGAAAACGTCTAGAGTCTACTCCTTATCTTGCTCTAGGAGACGTTGTACATTAACCAAAACTACCACCGAAGGTGAAAAAAGCATAGAAGAGAAGAAAAAGGGGTTTACCTTAGTTACCGCTTAAGGCCCATCCCGTGTTCCGTCATGTGCAGATCCCTGTCGAACGTGCGCATGAGCGACCCTCTCTTGTCATCATTTTTTCACGCGCTCCATTGAATGCAGTCGCTTTTGTTGTGCTCCTTTAATTCACCCTGTTTAGGTTCGTTTCGGCTTATCTGGCCTTCTTTTTTGTTAGACAGATGTTACGTGATCTAGGGCACACGTAAATGGGCTCCTCAGTGTGTTTAATGGAGACGCGTGTGGAAATAGCTACCGAAGGTACGGGGGCGCCTGGCGTTCCTCGTGTGTGTTTTTCATTCCTTTCTCTTTTCATATTCTTTTTTCCTGTTAGTCTGGGCATAGTTTAGCTTTTAGCTTATTTTAGCCTAGCTTGTTTCTCATTCAGGAATTGCTATGCCCCTATGAGTTTTCATATTTTCATAGCCTAGGTGTACAGTTGGTTCACAATCTGAGATTTCGTGGTGGCGGTGCTGTTTGTCGGGTTTGTGTCGGCCGCATTATTAGCGTTATTCCCGAGTCCCCCCTTTCGAGCCTTCACTGTGTCTCAAGGGCCTGGGCGCTTGGTGGTTCGTGATATCCAGGGGTACCCCACGGGGGCCCCTCCCTCACACCACAGGGTTTTTTCGCCCTTGACACATTCTCTCCTCACGGCTAGGCCACCCTTTTTCTCGCCAGTTTCATTTACTGGTTTTTGTGTTCCCTTACTGTTTTCACCTCCATCCTTTCATATCCTTTTGCCCAATCCTGGGGTACCCTACGGGGGCCCCTGTTTGTGCCAAACCACCCTTCCTGCCACTTCTCCTCATGGGCTTTGCTCTATCTCTGTGGGTTGGGTGGTTCCTGGGGGATGTGCCTCCTCTCCCCTGGTGTGTCTTCCTTGCCTCTCCCTTGACCAGTTGAGTCAGGATATTATCAAGGAAGACACTGCTCAGCTTGATGGCCATCGTCGCTTGGAGTTCATAAGGAGATGACGCTTTTTTCTGGGCCTCTTTTGGTATTCCCTAGACGCTCCTCTCGCTTTTTCGGCGCCGGACCATCTCGGCCGGTCCCGCAAATTGGGGGGCTTGATTCGGTCCTCTGGGACATTTCGGCTCCCCGCAAATTTGCGGAGATCGTTGGGGGGTCCCGCAAAATTGCGGGAGGGTGGTGTCGGTACGGTTATGCCTCCATTGGCCCGCAAATTTGCGGTAATAGTTGGCTTTCACTATTGACTTTTTTTATGTCATCTTGTTGCCTGATACTATATTGGTGTATGCACTTTACTGGTGTTATAGGCCCTGCATGTAAGATGTTGAGTGGTGGTTAACACTTTCTCCATCTTTGCAGGTTCTGCTAGTGCTCTTCCGCCTCGGCCGCCCTCCTCACCTACCTCT
Organism: Paralithodes platypus; assembly: GCA_032716605.1. NCBI lineage: Eukaryota > Metazoa > Arthropoda > Malacostraca > Decapoda > Lithodidae > Paralithodes > Paralithodes platypus. The sequence goes on from CM064577.1 coordinate 3,238,204, forward strand.
GTGCTCCCAGTTTAGGGTGAGTACGGATACCTGTTTGCATGTGTGTTCCTGTTTCCCCATGCTCCTTCCCTGGTTCTTCTTGGACATTCTCTCCACTTACTCCTTCGACGTGCTGATTATGGTGTGTGTTCTTCTAGTGCAGGTAGGCTGCCTTGCTTTCGCCTTGGTTGTCGCTCCCCGTGCTTGGAGAGGCACAAGTCCTGCTTGCGCCACTCGCTCTGTGTGTCCTCTACGGCCTACCTCCCTGCTCTGTGTGGCACGTGTCTGGCCCTGGTGGTTGTGCTGCTCCATGGCCCTGGTTCCTCGGCGGCGGCTGTGGCCTCTGCTTCCCTTCCGTCGGTGTGGACGATGGTCTCCCGCCACATTAGGACTGTGGGCCACCGTTCCCCGGCCTTTGTTGCCGACCGGATCCGCGTCGCCCTGGGTATCCCTGACCCGACTGAAGGCCGTTCACCTGGCCCTCTCCCTGCTCGGTCCCTCTCCCCTGGGTCCCGCAGCCGGTCGTCCCATCGTCGGGGGGTTCCCCGGCTCCGTCCACGCTCTCGCTCGCCTCGTCGTCCTCCTGATCGCCTTGACGACGCCCATCGCCCTCGTCATGGTTCTCGCCCTGAGGCCGGGGTTAGCGGCTCTGCCCCTGTGCGCCCTCCCCTGGCCTCTACAGATAGGGGCTCTACTCCCTTCCGCCCGCTTCCCCAGCCCAGACGACTTCCTCTTACGTTGTCCTCTCCGCGCGCGGTTGTTCATGCTGTAGCTGGCCCTCTGCTCCCTCCTCCTACACTGTCCAGGAGGGTCCGCCTGGATGTCGTTGCTTCTCCTACTTCACCTGCTTCAGTGCCTATTCTTCCTTCACGGTCTCGTCCCACGGTGGTGGTCCCTCCCTCCTCCGCCTCGGTGTCGGGCCGCCCTGTTATCTCAGCCCCGGGGATCCTTGCTCTGTTTCCCCCCGCGGCTCCTGGCCTCCTTTCACCCGGCCAGCCTTCCCACTCCCGTCGTCCTGCTCCTCCTCATTCTTCTCTTCCTGACCTTCCCTTACCGTCTCGCCAGGGGGGTACCCCTCCTCTTGCCTCGGTGGGGTTTCGCGAGGTTTTGGGGTCCCCTTTCTCAGGAGCTGATGTGTCGCTGGAAGAGGGGAATGGTGCTGTTTCCCCCTCGGCCGTTCGTGATCGGGGACGAGTCCCTCAACGGCGACACAACCGTCGTCGCTCGCCTTCCTTGGGCCGCGACGCTGCTGGTTCGTGTCGTGGGTCTCGCTACCGCTCACGCTCGCCCCTGCGGGCCGCCCAATATGGGGGGGGGGGGGGGTAGCCTCTCTCGGATCGATTGTCGGCTATGCAGGGCTGGGTTGTGTCACGCTTCGACGGGCGCTTGGAGTCGATGGAAGACTCCCTCTTCTCGCCCTTCTTGGCGGTGACTCACCCTCTGCGCCTCACCCTACCTACCCCTGCTACGGTCCCCCTCCCTTCTGCAGGCCTACGCTCTGGTCAGACTTCAGCCGCCTTGACATCCTTCCGGCTGTTCAGTCCCTGGCTGTGTTGACGGGTCTGTCCTCCTATGGGACAGGTTTGTGCGACGCCGGTACGCCTGGCTTAGCCATCATGCTCGGTCACCCTCTCCCATTGGAGGCCTGGTTTGCTGAGGCCTTCGACTTCACACACCGATCCGTCGACGGCTCTCCTTCCGTCCCTCCCCCGGAGTCGTCCCTGATTTTGCCTCCTCTTGTGTCTGTCGGCGGGTTGGACGGCGCGTTCTGGTCCTGGATGAGCGCGCCCGTTCTTGAACTTTGTTCTATTGCTACCTCGTTCTTCTCTCCCCCGGATCAGCCCTCTGTCGCCAAGGTTTTTCCCTTGCGACAGAGGGTGACGGACTTATTGTCTTGTCTTTAGGTTCCCTCCAGACGTCTGTTCACCACCTGCGGCTTTTCGAGGCGTCTGCACCAGGCGATCTTCGCGAGGGTTTGGACCGCGTTCAGCGGGTCCACCTTCGGCTCGCGGTGTCTTTGGTTCCCGAGCTGAAGGCGGTTTTGTGCGCGGCAACTCGGCACCGCACAACGGTACGGTCTTCGTTCTGCCGGCCGGCCCCCTTGGTTATTCGTCAGGGTTTGTTGTACTCTGCGCTATATACGTCGTTTTTTTTTACGCAGGATGCTTGGGAATGCTACGCTTCTCTGTCGGCGGCCCCTGCTTCCGCCACCCGACGCCGCGCTGTGTCGTTAGGGACCCTGCTTACGTCACGCACCGACGCGCTGTGCCGCGCGCGGGGTCTTCTCAGTCCCGTCCTTCTGCCGGTCCTCTTCGGGGTGCTGCTGCAAGTGCTGCCGCCTTGCACGGGCGCAGGACTGGGACGTTGCTGGCCAGTGCATCGGTTCCGCCTCACACTTCTGTTCTTGCCCCTTTCCTCCCCTCTGTGTCGGGGCTGGCCGGCCTTCCACTTCCGGCCGCCCTTCGAAGGGGTCAGCCCCGTGCCGGCCTGGGGTTGGGGTGGCCCGCCCTTTTCGACGAGGTTGGGGTGGGCGGGGGTAGAGGAGGTCAACGTGGCGCTCATGCCCGCACGGCCCGTACCGGGGGTACCTCCACGTCAACACAATGTGTAGTTCTCTAGGTCGGCCTCCTTGTTCTCCTTCTCGCCTGGGCGTACCGGGTCGCTCCCCTCCTCTCGGGTGCTCCCTCGGGTTGTTTTCGCCCTTGCGCCCCTCGGTAGCCGCGAGGGACGTTGGGGGCGGTGGGTTGCGCGGAGGGGTCTCACCTGGAGGTGGACGTCCAGACCCCCACTCCGCTCTTGTCACCGACAACGGCCCATCTCTTCAGAGGTGGCCCATGTGTTCACTTCCATGCCCGAGCTGGGTAGCGTCGAGGGAGTTGACCGCCGGTCACCCGGTTTTCCTCTCCCGTGTCTTTCTGGTTCCGTCGCCGACCTGCGACCGGTGGTGGATCTGTCGGCCCTCAACGGGCACATCGTGCACACACGGTTTCGGATGCTGCCGGTACCCCTGGTACGCCTGGCCCTGTGCCCTCTGTCGTGGGTAGTGTCGCTGGCCCTCCAGGATGTGTCTTGGCTCGTTCCTCTCCATCCTCGCTTCCAGCGATTCTTGGCCGTTCGGACTTCCGATCGTGTGTTCCTGTTCGCCGGCCTTCCCTTCGGTCTCCACATCGCGCCGCAGATCTTCTCCGCACTGGTGGGGCAGGCTCTGGGTCCTCTCCTCGGGAGTGGGCTCCAGCTCCTGTTTTCCTTGGCCGTTTGGTTGGTAGTTTCCGACGCCCTAGGCCTGTGCATTGGCGACGCCCTCACAGTCGTTCGCGACATCGCACGGTTGGGGTTCCCTTTCGATGTTCCCAAGTCACGCTTGACCCCGTCGCGTGTCGTGCCATGGGTCGGTCTCGCATGGGTTTTGTCCGGCGCTACGGTGACCCGGGGTCTGCCGGCCGCGGTGCACCTTCGGTGGACGGTCCTCGCCGTGTTGCACTCGGTCTCCCTCCCGGGGTGGCTCTGGGACTCGTTCGTGGGTTTGCTGCATTGGGCCGCTCTGCCCCTTCCCTTAGGGAGCCTCTGGCTCCGCCGCCTCCTCCTCATGTGCACCGCGGTGTTTCCGTTGCCCCTATGGATCGGCTCCTGCCGCTCCCGCGTACCGTTCGCCGACGCTTCGGTCGCTGGGTTGCTCGGGGCTCGCTCTCTGCGGCTGTGCCCTGGACCGCCCCCCCCCCGCCGACGGTCTGGGTAACCACAGATACGTCGAGCGAGGTTGGGTGAGGTTCCCAATCGAACCTTGGACGTCCACTTCCCGGCAGATGGGTGGGTCTCCCTCCTCTTACCCGTCTATGCACTCGGATTGTTGGTTCCTTTGTTCTTCCTGCGGGACCACGCGCTGGCCCTTCAGGGTAAGTCGGTGGCCTTCGGGTTGGACACTCAGACAAGCTGTCCCCTGTTTCCTTATGCGGGGGTCCTCCAGGTCGTTGACTCTATTGGGGGTCTCGGTGGAGTTGTTCTTCCTCGCGGACCGACACCCCTTCTCCTTGCATGCCTCCTCCCTGCCCGGGCCTGCCACCCTTTGGGCGGCCGCCCTGTCGAGAGGGCAGGGCGTTCTTGTAGAATGGGCGATGAAACGGACTGTGTTCGCCGACCTCGCGGCTTCCTGAGGTGTTCCGGAGGTCGCCTTGTTCGCATCGGGGGTGCCGCGCCAGTTGCCTCTGGACCTCTCCCTCCGGCCTCGCGCTCCGGGGGGGGTCCGGACGCTTTCATGGTCGCCTGGTACAGGTGGCGGTCGATCTCCATCTTTCCGCCACCAGACGCGCTGTTGATGTGCCCAGTCCTCGCGAAGCTGCGGCTGTACCACTGCTGCGTCTCGCTCCTCGCGCCTCTGTGGCCGGCACGGACTTGGTCCTCCCGGTTGCCGCGGTGGTGCCCGAGTCCGGTCCCTCTACCTGTCTCCGGCTTCCACTTGGGCTAGGTTGGGGTCCTGCGGACCTCTTTGGCCTTCGCATCGTGCTTGTTTATGAGGCACGGTGGCTCCCGGTCCCCGGCCGGGCCCTGACTGACTTCCTGCAGCGTTCCTGGCCGTCTTCTCCTTGGGGGACTTACGGGTCCCGCCGGAGGTCTTTTACTAGGTGGCTACAGGCCACTCGCCTGCCAGTTGGCTCTCCTTCCCTCGTCCTACGCTCCTTGTTTCACCTCTTCCGTACACGTCGCTTTCCAGTCGACGCTATACGTACCCACTTGTCTGCCGTCCGGGGGGTTCTTTGGGTCCGTCGCTGGGTTGGTCGTTCTGCCACAGGTGCTGGATTCCTTCCTGACGGCTGCCTTCCGGGATCGACCGCCTCCGCGCCAGGTCCCTCCGCTGTGGGATCTGGGGCGGGCTCTGGTCCTTCTGGCTTCCCCCACGTATACAAGGGCCGCTACGCCGGTTCCGTTGCTCGGGCGTCCACTCTTCCTTGTCGCTCTGGCCACTGGGGATCGGGTGTCTGCACTAGCGGCATTGTCACGGCCCCGGGACTGCGTGCGATTCTCCCCGTCCTTGCATGGCGTCTCGTTCGCCTCCTCCCCACCTTTTGTTACCACGCATGGGAGGGAGGCCCCCGTTTTCCAGCCTTTCGCCGTCCAGGCTTTACGGCGTGGGCATCCTCGCCATGTGTTGTGCCCGGTGTCGGCCTTGCACTCCTCTGTTGCGTCTGTGGCGCCGCCTTCGGGTACTGCTGTGTGGGTGTCTCCTCGGACAGGTGGAAGGCTCTAGCAGGTGCAGCTGGGCCACCACGTTTGTCGGACCGTTCGTGCCCGTCACCCTGTTTGTAGGGGTTCTGCGCGCGATGTCAGATCCTTTGCTGCCTCCTTCCGGTTCCTGCCACATCGATCCTTCCCTGCCTTCGCCTCAGCGGTTTTGTGGTCTTCTATCAATTCCTTCATCTCCTCCTACCTCTCCGTGTCCAGTGTTCGACCCCCTCGGCCGGTGATTGCTCTCGGGGGTCGTGTTTCCTGGTGCTCTGGCGAAGATCCCTGGTCTTCCCCCCTTGTCCCTCGTTCTTTTCCTTTGTTTTTTTGACAAAGGGGGGGGGGGGGGGTATGGGTTTGCAACACTGGATTGCAAGTTTGGGATTATGTATTGTTCCAGTACATAAGTGTTTTTGCCACATTGAAAATTGTGTTTTGTTCTTGTGTTCAGTGTTTTTGTTGGTTTTTGAAGAAAAGGGATTTTGGGTACAGTACCTTTTTGGTTTCAGACAAGTCTATGTTTTTGCATTACTATGAATGACGGGCATGTGTTAAAACTGTTCTTTTTAGCTACTCCTCAGTTTTTCACTCTTTTATTAAACTCTCTTGTTTAAATTGTGTCTTTGTCATTCGTAATTTTGTTTTATGCATTGTTTTTTTTTGGTAGGTTGGGCTTGGATGTCCTCCTCCTATTTGTTATGCAGCCTTGACGTTGGATTTGCCAAGACTACTAACAAATTGGGAGGTTTGACGTACCTCCCAACCTACCAAATAGGAAAACCTACTATTTGGTAGTAGTCTTGGAAAATCCAACGTACATAATACCCTCCCTCACGCCGGACCCCTGCCCATCCGCGTTCTTCTGCTGACGTGAGATGTGATGACAAGAGAGGGTCGCTCATGCGCACGTTCGACAGGGATCTGCACATGACGGAACACGGGATGGGCCTTAAGCGGTAACTAAGGTAAACCCCTTTTTCTTCTCTTCTATGCTTTTTTCACCTTCGGTGGTAGTTTTGGTTAATGTACAACGTCTCCTAGAGCAAGATAAGGAGTAGACTCTAGACGTTTTCTTTTTAACCGCGGTTGGAATGACGACATAGCAGTCAAAATAGACAAGTCGTCATTGCAATTAGGTTAATAGCCTTGACGTTGGATTTTCCAAGACTACTACCAAATAGTAGGTTTTCCTATTTGGTAGGTTGGGAGGTACGTCAAACCTCCCAATATAGTACGCCGTGGCCCAACCGACTGTACACCCAGGTAAACAAACCGCGGATGAAGAAACCACTCCGGACGAGTCTCACTTTGCCGAAGGTTTGTAATACATTAATGTATCTATTTCAAGTCAAATATACATTTCCGCGCATCATCAAACCATACAAAGTCTACTACTAATAATATTAACCTATTAGTACCAACAGAATAGCGACAAAGTAGGGGTAGTATAACTAGATTTATCTTTGTTTGAAATAGGCTATTTGAAGACAAATATCCTATGGAATAGGCCAGTATAACTCCATTTTTATGTCACAAATTTTGTTGACATATTTGAAGACAGATATGGAATCTATATGCTCTAAACATCATATGAAAATTAGTTTCAACCCTCGTCAAAACCTATTAAAAAAACGGTAACATGTCTACCAATAATATCTGCCTACCGTAAAACGGTTGTCAATACTCTCTTATAGACGGCGCGGCTTTCAGCGAAGCCATTTTTTCATCAACTGGAGAGCTCTATCCCTCAACTTTTTTAATACTATCACGCCATCTGCCAATCCCCGTTGGAAATACTTATTTTCATGGTAACGTTCAATAAGACTACATCGGCCTTATTTACCATGTTTTTTGTTTTTTCTTCAAGGAATATAGTGTTTCATAGTTGTTTTGCATGGTTTGAGTGGAGGATTTGCGGTTCAATATTATTTTAACCCGTACAGCCCCAGCGACACGTCTGACGCGTCAGCGATGTATGTAACACACAGCCCCAGAGACGCGCCTGACGCGTCACCCTAGTTGCGCCGACCGTAACCTCAGGTGTAGCCACTCAAGAGGGCTCAGATTTGTATGGGAACTGTGTACGTATCCCACGCAACCGTGCCGATGGTTAAAAACTCTCAAAGTCCACGTGCGCGCGCGTGAGCGCGCAATAACCTGGTTTTTTGGGGTAATTGCCTTCAATTTTTTACTCTTGTAAAATACGTTTTTGGGGGCTCTGTAGGACCATTTTTAAAGCTTTTTGAGCGGTTTTTTGTGGTTTTTCCTTCATTCCTAACCCATTCGCTATTGTTTCTGGAATAAAACCATTTTTTGAAAACCGGCCGGGTTCTGGTGAACAAACATTACAAAACTAGCCGGGGCTCCACGGGTTAATACTACAAATTATTTTGAAATATTTGAAGATAAATATGGAATCTATATGCTCGAAAGATCATATGAAAATTTGCTTTAACCCTCGGCAAAACCTAATAAAAAAGTATGGCACTAAACTGTCTTTTTCGTAACAAGGTTGTCAATACAGTACTTACAGTTATCAACAGTTCTAAAGATCATATGAAAATGTATTTTAACCCTCGGAAAAAACTTAACATAAAGTATGCTACTAAAATGTAATTTTCGTAACAAGGTTGTCAATACGGTACTTTCCTGTACTTAACTGTCTTCGTGGTGCAATGCATAAGTGTGTTGATTTATGGTGTGAGCATCCTAGGTTCGAATCCCCGGACTGCCACATGTGTTTGTTAATTTCATTAATCGAGTTTAGGAGTAAAGTTGGTTGGTGGAGAGAACATAATAATCAATGTACAGTAAACCCTCGCTATCTCGGACTAATTGGGGGGGGAGACCCAGTCCGAGATGACCGAAAATCCGAGATGTCCGGAGTCCGGCTTGTGTCCGACCTAACAGAGGATAAAATCCGACCTAACCAATGTCCGTCCGAGATAACAATGAAATCGGAGACTACGGAAAAAATCCGACCTCAAGAGAGGCGTCCGCGTCAACCTAGAAAACGAAGACAACCCTATTCGAACCCTATAATCTGTAATACAAAACACAGTACAGTAAACCCCTGCACAACGAACACTCTTGCAACGAATTTTCACTTTAACGAAGGTTGCATAGTACTACCCCTTGCCCGCACAACAAACACTTTGGCACGACTTTACAATTTTTTTTACCGAGATTTACCGATGGTTCGGAAGTTTTTTGCAAGGGTATTTTTAGCTTTTTTCCACATAAAATCGTTCACACCCCCTCTGCAACTCTCTTTCTATCTATCTATCTCTCTAATGTTCGGAAGTTTTTTGCCAGGGTATTTTTAGCTTTTTTCCACATAAAATCGCTCACTCCCCCTCTTCAACTCTCTTTCTATCTATCTATTTCTCTAATGCATATCTACCTAACTCCCTTATACATTAACATAATGTAATAGTAGTCTTATGAATAATAATATGAGTGCATTAAGAGACTGTGGACTAATGGAGATTTAGAGATTTTGGGATTCTATGAGATTATGTTAGGAGTGAGAGGGAACTTGGGGTAAGAAACCCTCTCTCCCCTCCTCGACCAGTAAACCGCAGACAGGACCCCTCTGTCCAGCTAGGCCTATGTGTGTGTACGCACATGTGAGCGTGTGTGTACAGTCAGGTGTGTGTGAGCACGTTTGAATCTGAGGGCTGCTTGGGGCACCCTATGGTACCCCTCAGCTAGCAGTCTTAGCCCAGCCACGAACGACGATAGACCTAGGCATACGGGTCTAGTCGTGAGGGTGTGTGTGTGTTATAACTATTGTTGTAAGCAAGTAACAATAAGGACATCAATAAACCTACGAACAGAAAAAGTATTTGGGAGTTTAACTAATACCGATGTGTGTATATACTGTATGTAACTAAGAAGTGTAAGAAACAGATCGTTACAAATGGTGGCAGCAGGTGGGATACGAATTGCAAATCGTGCCTTGTTACACATCGGTAATTATACTGGTATAAACTATTCCCTCTATCAAGACTCAACGAGATACCAGCACGGACATACGCTACCACGTCCAATATCGACGCACGCACACACAAGTGTGAAAGTCAAGGGGATACTGGATTACTTAGACGAGGGTTATGGATGGGTAAAGGAATTGGAGGAGGTGAGAAGGTTAGGAAAATATAAGAAGGGCGAGATGAGACCACTAAGAGTGGAACTAAAGTTTAGATCAACAGCAGAAGCAGTAGCCAATGTGAGCTGGAAATTAAATTCGACAGAGCTGAATCATATAAGGGTAAAAAAGGACTTAAGTGTAGAAGAACGATGAAGAGAATGGAAAGTTGTCTGAAGAGCAAAAGAAGATTTTTTTTTGGAGAATAAGGAAAGGGCAAGTAAGGAAGTGGTACATCAGGAACCACCAAGAACCGAAAGTAAGAGGAGTGATAGGGAAAGAGACGGAGAGACAAGTACGAACTCAAAGCAAGGAGACGGAGCGAGAGATAATGCAGGGAGCAGGGGACCGGAGAGAGAGTCGGGATGTGGTGGAGGTGGAACAGAGGGAGAGAGAGGGGGAGGGAGGAGAATAGAATTAGCAGGGGAGGTGGAACTGGGTCAGGGAAGGGATGGAGGAGGAGGTGAACCTGGTAGGAGGCAGAGAGGGAAGAGAAACAAGGAGGTGGATTCAAATATACTGTGCTACTACATTAATATAGATGGAATAAACAGTAAAAAGGTAGAGTTAGATGATATATTAAGAAAAGATCAACCACAGATAGTCTGTTTGACGGAGACGAAGCTGAACCAGGACTTTGACAGCAACATAGTGTTTAGTGAAGGATATAATATATGGAGATATGATAGGAAGGGTAAAAGGGGAGGTGGAGTGGCAGTATTAGTTAAGAACCCTATGACAGCAAAGCACGTGGAGTTAAATAATGACAAGGCAGAAATAATGGCAGTTGAACTCAATGATATAGAAGGAAAAAAGCTAGACATAGCAGTAGCTTACATGCCACCAAAGACCAGAGCATGGAGGGAGTTGGAGTTTGAGGAGATGGTAGAGGATATGATTCAGTCGTTGAGAAGATTGCTTTTAAGGAAGAATCGATTGATCTTGGTAGGAGATTTCAACTGTAGTGAGGTTGATTGGGAATTGGGAGATGCAGGGCCAAATCAGAGATCTTGGGGAAGTCGGCTAGTGGAGTTGGTTACGGAGAATGTACTTGCACAACATGTGAAGGAAAATACAAGAATGAGGGGTAATAACGAATCTTCTAAACTCGATCTGATTTTTACAAAAGATCCTCACGAAATTAGTGATATAAACTATCTATGTCCTGTAGGTAAAAGTGATCACCTATTACTAAAATGGAAGTTGACCTCGAATAATGCCAATTGATTAGACAATAGCTACATAAATGACAGATTAAATTATAGTAAAGCTGATTATGTATCCTTGAAAAGATATTTAGAGGGAGTAGATTGGGATCTTATGTTTAAGGAACAGGACGTACAAGGTAAATATAGTAGATTCCTCGAAATTTATAGACTAGGAACCAATCTGTTTGTCCCAAGATATAAAACTGGAAATTTTACTAAGCAGAAAGATTGGTTTAATTTGAAATGCAAAAGAGCTTTGGGTAGGCGTGATGCAGCTTGGGCTAGATTAAGAAGAAGGAATACTGAGAGTAATCGGAATAAATATAAACAGGAGAGGAATAGATATGTTAACATAATTAGGCAAGTTAAAATGAACTATGAGAAGAATATAGTAAATAAATGTGAAAGTGACCCTAGATTATTTTATAAATATATAAACAGTAAGTTGAAGGTAAAGAAACAAATTACTAAATTAAGAGTTGATGCTAGGACGTATGAAAATGTATCGGACATGTGTGAGGTAATGAATAACAAATTGGGGTCAGTTTTTACTAGAGAGGAAGGTTTTGACGAACCACAGGCGGAAGTACTGGAGAGTGGTCTTAGTAAGATTGAAATAACTAGATATGAGCTGTTATCTGCGATTAGAGGACTTGAAGTAAGGAAAGCTATGGGACCGGATGAAGTGTCTGCCTGGGTTTTAAAGGAGTGTGCAGAGCAATTAGTGGAGCCAGTGAGGGACATAATTCAAGCTTCCTTAGATAAAGGACAGGTTCCTGTTGAATGGAAAAGAGATAATATCATCCCGATATACAAGAATGGAAACCCTGAGGACCCTCTAAACTATAGACCAGTTTCACTTACTAGTATTGTATGCAAGATTTGTGAAAAGCTAATTAGGAAGAGATGGATGAAAATGTTGGAGAGAAAGAAGATAATAACCCCAAAGCAATTTGGATTCAGAGAAGGGACATCTTGTGTTACCAGTTTGCTATGTTATTACAGTAGGGTGATAGATGTACTCCAAGAAAGAGGCGGATGGGTGGACTGCGTCTACTTAGACCTTTCCAAAGCATTCGATAAGGTACCACATAAGAGATTGTTATCTAAGCTTGAGACGCTAGGATGTGTCAGGGGGAGTTTGCTGAAATGGATGGAGAGCTATCTAACAGATAGGGAAATGAGGACCAACATTAGAGGAACTTACTTATCGTGGCGGAAAGTTGAGAGTGGTGTGCCGCAGGGATCTGTGTTGGCACCTCTCATGTTCCTTATGTACGTGAATGACCTGCCGATAGGCATAAATTCCTACATGTCAATGTTTGCAGACGACGTAAAAATTATGAGACAAATAACAAATAAAAGTAGTTGTGAGGAGCTGCAAGGGGATTTAGATAAAATATATGAATGGAGCACCAAGTGGAAAATGAAATTTAATATAAGTAAATGCCATGTGTTAAATATGGGAAGAAGTGTGAATAGACCAAATTGGGAGTACAGGATGGGAGATAATATAATTAGCAAGGCCGAAAAAGAAAAGGATTTAGGGTTGATTATACAAGATAATTTGTCGCCAGAGAAACATATTAACAAGCTCTTTAGCGGAATGTATGCAATGGCCGGGAATATGAAAGTTGCTCTGAACTACTTGGATGAGACCATGGTAGCGAAAATTATGAAGAGTATGATTAGACCAAGATTGGAGTATGCAGCAGTGGTGTGGTCCCCGCATCTAAAGAAGCATATTCACAAGTTAGAAAGAATCCAGAGAGCAGTTACTAGATTGGTTCCAAGTCTCAGAGAACTGCCATATGAAGGGAGGCTAGACAAATTAAATCTACCAAGTTTAAAAGAGAGGAGAGAGAGGGGAGACATGATAATGATGTACAAATGCACCCGGGGGCTGGAGAGGCTGGATAGGGAGGATATGTTAATTATGGATACAGGAATAACTAGAGGCCACAGCTACAAAGTAAAAAGACCTACCTGCAAGAACGATATCAGGAAGTTTAGCTTCCCCTATAGATGTATTGACAAATGGAATGGGCTGGAGGAGGAGGTGGTAGGGGCAAGGAACATCCATAGTTTCAAGAAAAAATTGAATAAAAAGTAGACTGAGAGACGGGACAACACGAGCTTAGCTCAACTCCTGTAAACTACAATTAGGTAAATACAATTAGGTAAATACACACACACACACACACACACCCTGGCATTGTAAAGAGAGCTGTATGCAAGGAGAATTCCGCCAACGTGACGACGGTGGAGAGAAGCCTGTAGCAGCATCTTCAAGGAATATTTGATCATCGTGGAGGAGAGAAGAACGACGGGAGCAGAATCAACGAGAAATCAACGAGTTGGAGGCAGAATCAACGAGTTCCCGCGTAATTTCCTAACAAGGAAGCGAGGGACGAAGGCAGGAGCGTGAGGTGGCAGCGTGGGGTGCAGCGCCGTCTACTGGGAGCACCCTGCCAACGTGGTCGCGCCATTGTGTAGCGCGGCTGGGGAGAGCGAGAGGATCAGCTGATTCATCTGTGAAGGGCGAGTGGACCTGGCGGCGAGAGGACCTAGGACTACTAGTCAGCTGATGTGTGGAACGCGATCTTATGGAAGTATCGTTTAAATCCAGTTTTAGTATATGTTTTGCCTGAAGTTGGTACACTAATAGTGAGATAAGAGGTTTAGTTTATTCAATCGTGCATTAAGATAAATTTTTAACTTTAATTAGAGATACCTTTTGACTTAGATTAATTCTTGTAACTTAACGATTTTGAAGTGTAACACTAATTGTTGAGTTGATTTTTTTTAAGTTAGGAAATACCTCTTATCTAACATTATTTTTTTTGAAGTCATCAAAATATTATAATTTCATGTTTTGTCGTTGACATTACATTTTCTAGAATTCTGGGTGATTATATCCGTTTGTTTTGTGTTCTTTTATTTAATAATTTTCATTTTAGTAAGCGTTGTTTCCACATAGCGATTTTGATAATTTAATTTGACTTTATATTGTCCTTGTCCCAATTTTGGTTTGTTTAGTTTGCAAGTTTTACATTTTAATTCTATACCTAATATAATTTCAAGGGCTACTTATTTATTTTTATAATACGCCAGTGTTTGAAGTTTTGAATTGCATAATTATTGTGATTTAAGATTTTGATTAATTCATGTGATTAACATTGCACTATTGTTGTGAATTAGGTGATATAGCATTTTTGTCAGAGACATACAGTGATTGGATTCAGTTTGATTATTGGTGATTTATGGTATTAATATATACAGTATATAACTGGGGATAGCAACTCATATATGACCCGATTTCTCAGGTTGAAAGTAGGCAAATAGCTCTACCTGGAGACCAACCCTGACAAGAGAGGACTTGTGCTTCCGGTAGCAGACGGCTGTATCCCTGGACAGCCCTTCTCTGTCTGCCAGAGGATTACATCGTCAACTGCAAGGATTTCAACAGTGGAAATCCTAATGAGTATAAGTTTGTTGTGTCCTTTCAAACGCGGAACATGTTTTCTTAGTGAATCATGCATGACTATTTTACTAGAAGTCATAAATCTCGCGAAGTCTTTCAAGACAACATGGCCGACTCGGTAATTAATAGGCCTACAGCTCCTTTCGTTGGAGACAGTCAACCTACAGCAGTAGCAGTCGAACCTGACAGGCCGACCGACTGTGCCGACACGACAAATTGCACTCCTAACCCTGCTAATGGAAGGCCACAGGAGGTGCCGCGAGATAATTCCCCTAGTATCACTTCTCCCCCAGAACATTTTGCCAATAATCCGACTTTTATGCGCATGATAGCGGAATGTGTCTCCCAATGCATGTCTCAAGCCGAGACAAATGCCTCGGCGCCCTCAACTAATCAAGTGCCCGAAGGTGCCCATCTACCCCAAAGTTCCTTTACAGTTCCCAGCGCACCACCCGTGACAATGTTTACCCCTACACCCTTCGCTCAGACTCCATATTCTCACATTCCTACCAGTTACGACCTTCGGACCCATATGGTCAACCTTCCCAAATTTTCAGGAGACCCCACTGACCCCTTGTCTTTAGATCAGTTCATCTATGTCCTTGATGGGGAAATAGCTAACCGTAAAATAGTGAATCATGTAGATAAGATTAATTTCTTCAGAGGTCAGATTAATTCTGATAAGGGTACAGCTAGGTCAATTATGGCTCTCACACATCTGCAATTCATCACAGATTATGCTGATTACGTGCAGATGTTCAGGAAGTACTTTAAGGATATTTCCGATAATACAGCTATCGGTGTAGCGGGGAAACTAGCACAGATTAAACGGGAGGTTAATGAGGACCTTGAAACCTCCACAGCTAGGCTAGACAGGGCTGCAGAGAATTTAGGCCCCATGTTAGTTGCCGACGGTTGGGCAGAAAACGGTACGGTCAAACTCAGGCATGTAGGCTAAATTATAGCCATGTCAGTGTACCTACAACAAGTTAATCCTGCTACCCGCAAACACTTAGACTATAAGAAGATTAAGCCTCACCAGGAGTTAGGTGAGCTTCTGTTGAAGCGTCGCGAAGTTGAGAAGAAGGGTACTAAATACACACCACCTGCACAATCCAGTCTACCTGTGCTTAGGGCGGTGTCTAACTCTCCGGGCAAGAGTGGAGGCTTCTCACGCAGCTCAGGTTCTAGTAATGCTAACGGTAATACTAACGTTGCTCAGAGCAATGTTGCCACAGGTAGACAATGGGGGTCTGCCCAAGGTCAGTCGGGTCCCTCACAGGGGGTGACAGCCTCTAGACCTAACATGCAGCCCTCAAGGGTTTATGCCAGACAGCCAGCCTTCACTGGACAGCAGGCAAGGAATGCTCAAACAAGAGTTACAACCGTCCACAGAATGTGAATGGTTATCCAGGAACATATGCCCAGGTAATATGTTTTAATTGTGGCAGTCCAGGACACACACAAATCAGATGTAGGAACACTTCATATTGTCCAACTCACAAGACCAACTCACATAGCTATGGGGAATGTAGATCTAGTGCAGGGAATGTAAATGCCACACAGAGATATCCAAGCTGGCATGGATTCCAGGGCTCTCAAAGCCAACCAAATACGAGTAGTCAACGTACACACTCACAGCCAGCTCAGGGCTATCAGAGCCAACAGACAGGGAATAGTGTAAAGACAGGTAGGCAACCTTCCTATGCTAGAGCAGTCTACTCTGATCCTTCGGGGGAAGATTTAGACCCCCTCCCAGAATACCTAACATAGTAGC
The DNA here is from genome assembly GCA_032716605.1 of Paralithodes platypus. NCBI lineage: Eukaryota > Metazoa > Arthropoda > Malacostraca > Decapoda > Lithodidae > Paralithodes > Paralithodes platypus. The sequence continues at coordinate 3,254,019 of CM064577.1, forward strand.
AGAGGCAAGATCCATCGAAGAGGCACCTGATTATGAAGTTAACGTATATCCAGTCCCTAAGGTAGTTACTATCAATTGTATCGAGCAAGGCCCATTGATTGAGGCGCGGTTACAAGGTAAACCTCTTAATGTTTTATTTGACACTGGTGTGAGTGTGAATTTGATCAATTTGCCCACTTTACTGAAGTACGTTCGTTTGCAACAGCCTTACGAGAAACATTTATACCCCTCTAACGTAGTCATCACTGGAGTGACGGGCTCAAAGATGAAGCCTGTAGGTGTCATCCATTTAAAGGTTAAGTTTCACAGACACATTTCTCCGGTCTTAATACCTTGTCAAGTATTGTCTCCTGCTCCAGATTTGAATGATAACTTACTTTTGGGTTTAGAGACCATGAGAGAGCACAAGTTTCTGATAGACCCTAGTCGTTGGGGTGTCTTTTACAAGAGCAATTTTTTGCGTTTCCTTGGTGAGCCGTACATGGTCCCTAGAGTTGTGCAAATGCTGTAGGATACGAGAGACGATGAGGTTAATGGTAGCGGTAATAGCGTTGCCGAGCGGTCTAAGGCTTTACCTACAGAGATAATTCCTCAGTCTAGATTTATGAACAACAAGGACGTTTCTATTTTGCTTGAAGACAGTGTGATACGGAATGGTTCGGTAATAAAGACAACAATATTGTGGTGATGGGCTGGTCTAGCCGAGTGAGAACTGAGCGATCTCTGCCATACCCATAGCTTACTCTGACTGTTCCTTTTACTTATATATCTTCTAGATCTCAAGTGGCGGCGTCTTTTCCGTGGATTGACCTCCCTACTGCCAACCTAGAAGTTGGCAGATTGGGAGCCAAAGTGTCACATTTTTCCCTTACCCCTTAACTTTCTCTTCATAATTGCTGATGGGCACAGGGCCTTGGGTGGGGCTTAGGTTTCCCGGGCGTTTCCGCACCCTCCTCAGCTCCCTGCCTTAGAGTGGCTTCGGTCACCTGGGCTTTGTTAGTGGTAAGCAGGGAGGATTTTGTGGGGGCGCTCGTTTATGGCCTTGGCCTTGCTCGAGACCTTGGGGCTGTTCGGCCAGACAGCCTGGGGAACAACAACAACAACAACAACAACAACAACAACAACAATATTGCCAGGCCATACGATATCAAAAGTCTCAGTGAAACTAAAGAATGTTCCTCATGAAACGGTTGTGATGGCTTTACCTGAAAGTTCTCGTGCACATAACCTTGATGTTGAGTCCGCCTTATACACCGTAAATAGAAAGACTAGACATTTTTGTGTTTCATAAAAAAGGTTACTCTATTCCACTAGATGAAGGATTTCACTTACTGGATTTCTTAACTTACCCCCACCCGGTTAAGGTAGTTGAGTCGTCTGGTGAGGGTAATCATGAGTTTCGTGGGCGTGTTTCAAACCACAGTGCATGAAAATGTTGAGAGAGAGAGAGATTTGGATGCGCACCTCAACCCGGTAGATTATGATAATTATCGAGGTAATCTTGTAGAATTTCTGAGTCGCTACAACAACATTGTTGCTTTGCCAGATGATCCCTTGGGTAAAACAGATTTAATTGAGCATGAGATACGGTTAGAGCCAGGCGCGAAACCGAAATATATTCCTGCATATCGTCTTCCTCATAAGCAGAGAGCGGAGGTGGACAAGTATATTACTGAGATGTTAGCCCAAGATGTTATTGAAGAGTCAATTTCCCCATGGAATTATCCGATGTTTCTAGTTGCAAAGAAAGATGGATCATGGAGGCCCGTAATTGACTTTAGAAAGTTGAATGAAATGACAATACCGGACCGACAACCTATCCCCGTGCTGCAGGACCTTCTGCAGAACATTGGAGAAGGCAATACGATATTTTCTACAATTGATCTTTTAAGTGGCTTTTTGCAAGTACCGTTAGCGAAAGACAGTCAGGAGCTTACTGCTTTCAGCACTCCTAATGGTCATATCACTATAAGCGTATGCCCATGGGGCTTAGAAATAGCCCTCCAACCTTCACTAGACTTGTTAATTCAGTTTTTAATGGCATTATTGGGACTTCTGTTTTTGTCTATTTAGATGACATCATCATTGCAAGTAAGACGCTTGATGACCACTTCCGTAAATTGACACAAGTCTTCACTAGGTTACAAGCCGCGGGTCTGAAGCTTAAGCTAACAAAGTGTCATTTCCTTAAAAAGAAAATATCGTTCTTGGGTCACGTTGTTGATGAAAGAGGAATAAGTACCTCTGATGATAAAATACAAGCGGTAAAGTTATTCCCTACACCGACTAATGCTGATCAAGTCAGTTCATTTATAGGACTGGCGGGTTATTATAGACGGTTTGTTTGGAAATTCTCGGAAAAAGCTGCGCCCCTTACGGATCTATTAAAGAAAGATTCCAAGTTTGCATGGACTGCTGATCATCAAGTTGCATTCGATATGCTTAAAGATAATTTAATTAGAGCCCCCGTTTTGGCTTTCCCTAACTACGGTCATGATTTTGAGCTCCTCACGGATGCGTCGCTAACTGGGATAGGAGCAGTCTTGATGCAGAAAATTGATGGGAAGAGAAATGTTATTGCGTACGCTTCTAGAAAACTTAATTCTGCGGAGCAAAATTATGACACTGCCGAGAGAGAGGGTTTAGAAGTAGTGTGGGCTCTTAAACATTTCAGGGAGATAATTTTGGGTTACAATGTTCATGTCTATTCCGATAACACGGCAGTAGTCAACTTGTTTAAGAATAAAGAATTAAAGGGACGTCTTGCTAGGTGGTTCCTTAGCATTCAGGAGTATTCTCCCACATTTGAGCATATTGCGGGTAAGAAAAACGTAGTTGCTGATGCACTTTCACGTAATGTCCCAGTCTTCTCTGTAAACCTTGCCACACTCGACATGGCCGATGTCATCGCGAGTCAGGACCAGGATCCTGTTTGGGGACCGTTTAAAACTTGGTTGAAGTCAGGGAAGAAAGGAAAACCACCTACCACACCCGTTAAACCGAAAGACTTAATTTTGCAGGATGGCCTTTTGCATAAAGTAGCTCATTTCAATTCTAAATCAATGCCTTCCAGGCCAGTTCATCAGATCATTATACCTTGCACAAGTGTCAAGGATGTAATGAAACTGATACACGATTCATCCCATCCTGGTCGAGACAGGAGTTTTAGACAGGCCCAGCTAAATTACTACTGGCCCAGGATGAAAGAGGATATTTTTCGATATGTCGAGAATTGCGAGTCTTGTGCAAGAGTGAAAGGCCATACTTCACAACCGTGCCCTATTCTTTCGTACCCCATTCGTGACGAACCTTGGAGTCAAGTTTCTGTAGATTTAATGGAATTACCCATGACTGAAGCCGGTAATAAGTACCTATTTGTAGCAATTGATTCTTTTTCTAGATTTTGTGTTTTAAGACCGATTCCTAATAAGACTGCCGAGACAGTTGCGTCTACATTCTTGAATCATGTAATATGTCCTTTCACGACTCCACAGATTTTGCTTACTGATAACGGAACTGAATTCAACAACTCTATATTACCTAAACTCTGTGAAATATTGAGGGTCAATAAAGTAAATACACATGTTCGACATCCGGCCTCGAATGGCCTTGTAGAGAGACAGAATAGGAAGATTTTAGAATGTCTGAGACACTTGGTTTCGCCTGAAAGTATGAGTTGGGATTTATGGATACCTCAGGTACAGGCATGTCTCAATTCTGCAATTACTAGTTCCACAGGGGAAACCCCCCATTTTATTGTCTTTGGAGTAGACAAGAAATTGCCTTATGAGCTACTTCATTCAAGACCTAAGCCTTGTTACAATGTTGATGATTTTGTTGCAGTGAGACTACAGCAATTTCAGAACATTTATCAAGGGATTCATGAGAAGTTAGCCCAATCAAATGCAGAATTGGTCAAGAGACAACATAAGTCTGCATGCCCTATATCCATAAATCCTAGCGACATTGTAATGGTTAAGCTTTTTGAAAGATCGTCGAAATTAGATAACAAGTTCGAAGGGCCATACAGAGTAGTTAGAAGGACAATAGGAAATAAATTTGAGATAAGGCATATTTATACTAAGCTAGTACGGGAGTGTCATGTTGACCACTTAAAAAAGTTAAGTAGATTTGTACCTGTGAATGATTCTGATGGGTCAGAAGCCAATCCTGATGTACTAGAAGTTGTTCAGGAGAATGTCACAAGGCAAAGGGCTAGAAATAATGATAACTACAGATCAAAGTTGAGGTCACACAATCACACCCGTTTTGTAAATAGTAACACTTTCCACAGTAGAGTAAGTGATGGATGCGAGTTCCATAAACATGTAGATACTATCTTTACGAATTTAGATATTAATGTTAACTCTTTTTATAGTTAATTAGTTCCATATGTATATAGTAATTTAAAAAAAAAATAAAAAAAAAAAAATAAAAAAAATAAAAATAACAAAAAAAAAGTAATCATAATAATATTAATCATTTTCACTTCTTCATTGGCACAGGAGTTTATTGCACTGGACTTCCATGATTTTACTCTGTATTGTTCTCAATTCCTAAGCAATGGGGCATGATATAGATTGTTCTGGGAGTCTAGTAGTGGTATGGTTAGGTAATATTTGTGATTTTGAGGAGTTTGTAATAACTGATATTCCGTAATGAGTTCTTAAACACAATATAATTTTCCTCGATATTCTTGGCTAATTGTTTGACCTAAGAGTACCTCCGGATTATGCGGCACTGTCCCTCTCGGAGAATTACTTGTAGGCCTACAGTATTTCCCTTCAGAATATTGGTTTGGTACCAAACATACCGGTAATTGAATTTTGAACTTTGCACTCATACAGTTCCTTCCTTACTTATTATCATGTCGTGTCAGGCCCGATGGTACGATACTGCTGATATCTGTAGACTTACATTGAAAGTAAAACTTACTGTTTTAAGAAATAATACTTTTCTTTACAGTACTGTATTTATTGACCAATTATCATTTTATGCATGTGTTTGGAAAGAGTTATTTTATCTTTCTTGTTCCGTGTTTGGATTTAAACAACATGCTACTTGTACTCACAAGTGAAAACCTCTGTTGAAAGTACATGTCCTAGACATTATTTATACTTAAGAGAGATAACTGGACTTCATGCTAATTTTTGTCCAATACAGTAACCTTCAATGTTTGTGTCCCTTGGTGGACTGTACTCTGTTTGTTAATTGTTTTCATGAGCATTATCTTCAATTTACTTTCCTTGTTAAAGGATAAAATGAACTAGTTACTGATCTCATATATTAGGAGTTTCTGCTAATTATGTTCCCATTATAATCATTGGTCTCTTCGTTAGTTATTTGTATATGAGAAAGGTGTGCCAGAGCTGGTGACACCGCTGTGGACCCTTCCAGGATCCCTATACCTGCCAGGACAACACTTCAAGCTTCCGGTGATCATCGCCATGTCAAGAATCCACTGGACGATACCTGGAATTTTAGCAATTATTTTTAAAGTTCAAATACCCCAATTATGGACATTTGTTTGGGTGTTTTTATTAAGAAAATTAATTAATTTGTCACTTACATGATAAAAAAATAAATAAATAAATAAAAAAAAATCATTATATAAAAATTAGAAAAACAAATAATAATTATTATACTGAACGAACTTTTGTGACTTCCTGTGAAGTGATTCATCCAAAAACATTATCCAGTGACCTCGGCGAACTGTGTGGAATATTTCTTAACACGAACTATGCAAGTCGTTGCAGTGTTTCAAATGTATATATTTATTTCTTATGTCTATTTTTAAGTATGAATTTTATCCAATTGTTCATGTTTATCCAATTTTTCATGTTTATCCAATTTTTCATGTTTATCTTTATGTGTGATATTTCCTCAGGGATGATATACTTTACTTGTTGCATTGGATTCTATGCCTCACCTAAGTTGCCTTTCACCTCATACCAGTCGAGACGCCTGGAGTAGCGTGATCGAGCATTGTAATAGTAGTCTTATGAATAATAATGCGAGTGCATTAAGAGACTGTGGGCTTATGGAGATTTAGAGATTTTGGGATTCTATGAGATTATGTTAGGAGTGAGAGGGAACTTTGGGTAAGAAACCCTCTCTCCCCTCCTCGACCAGTAAACCGCAGACAGGACCCCTCTGTCCAGCTAGGCCTATGTGTATGTACGCACACGTGAGCGTGTGTGTACAGTCAGGTGCGTGTGAGCGCGTTTGAATCTGAGGGCTGCTTGGGGCACCCTATGGTACCCCTCAGCTAGCAGTCTTAGCCCAGCCACGAACGACGATAGACCTAGGCATACGGGTCTAGTCGTGAGGGTGTGTGTGTGTTATAACTATTGTTGTAAGCAAGTAACAATAAGGACATCAATAAACCTACGAACAGAGAAAGTATTTGGGAGTTTAACTACTGTAATACCGATATGTGTATATATGTAACTAAGAAGTGTAAGAAACAGATCATTACAATAACTATGTCTTATTTGGACTTTTTGTAATCTTTGAATAATTTCTAATGCGATGGAATTGAAAAATATAATATCCTTCCAGCACATAGATAAATAATAAATAAGATAGTCAACACAATATTTCAACCCTCCCCTCCATGCGAGCAGAGACGGAAGATTTACGCTTGATAGATTTTTTGTTTTGTTTTGTTCCCTCGATATACACTCTTTCTATCTATCTATCTCTCTAATTCATCTACCTAACTCCCTTATACATTAACATAACTATGTCTTATTTGGACTTTTTGTAATCTTTGAATAATTTCTAATGTGATGGAATTGAAAAATATAATATCCTTCCAGCACATAGATAAATAATACATAAGATAGGCTTATCAACATCATCACAGTAACGGGGTCGGAGTTGAGGCTTGGGACAGGGAGGGGAGGGATTAAGCCTACAGCACGGGGATTTTTTTTGAAATTTATCATATTAATGACAAATACCACCCTTATAGTTAGCGGGGTTTACTGTATATCATTTATTAATTATAACAATTTATTATGACTTTTATTTGGTGTTTACGAAGATTATAGGGGTATATGCCTGATGGTTCGGACCTAACCTAATTAATCCCATATAACTAATAGTTCACGCAATGAAAAATTTCCTCGGATGTAGATGGCGTCGAACGTCCCTTCTGTTTGTCGGATATTCACCCTTATTGCCCGGTGACGTGAGGGAGTCATCCGACAACGTCGGACACTGTCGGAACGATGACGGAAATGTCCGAAATACAGTAAACAGTAAACAGTAAACAGAAATGTCCGAAGTACAGTAAACCCTCGCCATCTCGGACCTCTAGAGGTCGGAAACCCGTACTAGCCGGACTAGCTAGTCCTCTCGGACATGTACTTCCGTATTTCGGACATTTCCGTCATCGTTCCGACAGTGTCCGACGTTGTCGGATGATGCCCTCACGTCACCGGGCAATAAGGGTGAATCTCCGACAAACAGAAGGGACGTCCGACGCCATCTAGATCCGGGGCAAATTTTCGTTACGTGAACTATTAGTTATATGGGATTAATTAGGTTAGGTCCGAACCATCAGGCATATACCCCTATAATGTTCGTAAACACCAAATAAAAGTTATAATAAATTGTTATAATTAATAAATTATATACAGTAAACCCTCGCTAACTATAAGGGTAGTATTTGTCATTAACCCGTCCAGCCCCGGCTAGTTTTGTAATGTTTGTTCACCAGAACCCGGCCGGTTTTCAAAAAATTGTTTTATTCCAGAAACAATAGCGAATGGGTTAGGAATGAAGGAAAAACCACGAAAAACCGCTCAAAAAGCTTAAAGAATGGTCCTACAGAGCCCCCGAAAACGTATTTTACAAGAGTACAAAATTGAAGGCAATTACCCAAAAAAAACAGGTTATTGCGCGCTCACGCGCACGCACGTGGACTTTGAGAGTTTTCAACCATCGGCACGGTTGCGTGGGATACGTACACAGTTCCCATACAATCTGAGCCCTCTTGAGTGGCTACACCTGAGGTTACGGTCGGCGCAATTAGGGTGACGCGCCAGGCGCGTCTCTGGGGCTGTGCTTTACATACATCGCCGATGCGTCAGGCGCGTCGCTGGGGCTGTACGGGTTAATATGATCAATTTCACATGAAAAAAAAAAAAAAAAAAAAAAAATATCCCCCGCGCTGTAGGCCTAATCCCTCCCCTCCCTGTCCCAAGCCTCAACTTCGACCCTGTTACTGTGATGTTGATAAGCCTATCTTATTTATTATTTATCTATGTGCTGGAAGGATATTATATTTTTCAATTCCATCACATGTGTATATCGAGGGAAAAAAACAAAACAAAAAATCTATCAAACGTAAATCTTCCGTCTCTGCTCACACGGAGGGGAAAGTTGAAATATTTTGTTGACTATCTTATTTATTATTTATCTATGTGCTGGAAGGATATTATATTTTTCAATTCCATCACATTAGAAATGATTCAAAGATTACAAAATGTCCAAATAAGAGTTATGTTAATGTATAAGGGAGTTAGGTAGATATGCATTAGAGAGATAGATAGATAGAAAGAGAGTTGCAGAGGGGGAGTGAGCGATTTTATGTGGAAAAAAGCTAAAAATACCCTGGCAAAAAACTTCCGAACCATCGGTAAATCTCGGTAAAAAATTTGTAAAGTCGAGCCAAAGTGTTTGTTGTGCGGGCAAGGGGTAGTACTATGCAACCTTCGGTAAAGTGAAAATTCGTTGCAAGAGTATTCGTTGTGCAGGGGTTTACTGTACTGTGTTTTGTATTACAGATTATAGGGCTCGAATAGGGTTGTCTTCGTTTTCTAGGTTGACGCGGACGTCTCTCTTGAGGTCGGATTTTTTCCGTAGTCTCCAATTTCATTGTTGTCTCGGACGGACATTGGTTAGGTCGGATTTTATCCTCTGTTAGGTCGGACACAAGCCGGACTGCGGACATCTCGGATTTTCGGTCATCTCGGACTGGGTCTCCCCCCCCCAATTAGTCCGAGATAGCGAGGGTTTACTGTACATGTCCGAGAGGCCGTAGCCAGTCCGGCTAGTACGGGTTTCCGACCTCTAGAGGTCCGAGATGGCGAGGGTTTACTGTACAATCAAATTGCAGAGTAAACACCGTAGACTTCATCGACTTTTCTTTCACATAATCGACAGCCAATTTTTTTTTTTTTTTTTTACTGAGGGATTAGTACCCAGCCAGCGGGGGTGTGGGGGCAGCAGCCCCCACTCATAATACTAGGATAGGTTAGGTAAGGTTGTTAGGTTAGGCCAATTTCTTCAAATCATAGCCCTCCCCACTATTGGGGAGAGTGTCTCAACATAGCCTAGATCGAAAATTGGGAAAATAGGTTTTTCCGAGATTTCTAATTAATTACAAACACTATATATTGATGCAAATGAACACAACACAATTAACAAAACACTCAGAAAATGTGTGGTATTAAAATAACATTTTTCCAGATTTGCATAAACTTACCCATTATCTATCAATCTGAAGATACAGCGTCAAATTGCGCCATTTAATTGGTGAATCGCGCTTTTACAGTAGGTAAGGGAAATTGTGGGGGTAAATTGGATACACGATGGTCACCCCCCCTTGATTTATTGTCATCCTCATATACAGTATGTAGATCTGTAAGGGGGCACAAACAGGTTGCCGGTATTTCGTTTTTGTGAGTAACGCTCACGCCATTTATCGGGTGAATCGCACCCACCGCATCATTCAAAACAAGAAGAAGAGGAGTCAATCGAAGGATTCATTGGACTCAATGCTTTGTTTACGGTCGGGACTTATTATTTTTGTGTTATTTTTCGGTGTAATCGGGTTTTTTCAAGTTTCGATAACAAAATTCCTCCATGCTGACTATAATGAGAAAAATATGGCGAGTCTATTGGTCCCTATTTTCCCTAATAAATTGTTTCTAATAGGGCGGATGTAGTGTCCTTGAATATTATCATCTTCATTTCCCAACTCCTGCGCAAGACGTCACAAGACACTTCTGGATTCTTATTGTTTTTTTCTGAACACGTCATTAACCCGGCCAGCCCTAGCGACGCGTCTGACGAGTCACCTATGTATGTAACGCCAAGCCCCAGCGACTCGCCTGACGAGTCACCCTTTTAGCTCAGTCGTAAGGCTCAGAGTGGCTCTACCTAGAGGGCTCAGATCATCATCTCCGAAGCCTTGTTTCCCCCTGGGAAACCCCCACTAGAGGATGGCCATGACAGAAACGTCTCCAAGCTACTTTGTCAAGACATGCCTCCCCTGCCCGTGCCACAATGCCCCTTCCACTACGTGGAAGTTTTTCTTCAATATATTTTTCCACTTTCTTTTCCCATACCATAGGTGGTCTTCCACTACTAGCGGTTCCACTCACCTGACTCCCATATATCTTTCTTGGCATTCTGTCTTCATCCATTCTCTGAACATGACCATACCACCTCAAAGTACTTCTCTTTATCCACTCAACCACACCACAATCAATGCCCAAAGCCTGCTCTTCCATTCCAAAGGACTCGTACACTTCCCTATTACTTAGCCCATCTAGCCTATTCATGCCAGCTGCCATTCTGAAAAAGCTCATCTCCACAGCTCTCAGTTTGAAGAGGTCCTCGTCAGTTGCCGTCCATGTCTCGCTTCCATACGAGAGTGTTGGGAGCAGCACACTGTTTCTCAGTTACTTTTTGACTTCCTGGCTAACCATTCTTCCTTTGAGAATACTATCAAGTTCTCCAATCACTTTTTTCCCTTGCATTTTTCTCTCTTTTATCTCGCTCTCCATTTTACCATATTTGCATAGTACAGCTCCCAAATACTTGAAACTGTCAACCTCTTCTAGTACTTCATTTTTCAATTTTATTTTACAACTTTTCTTGTGTTCTTTCTTGATTCTATATTTGTCCTTAAAATCTATGGTTTCATGCATTCTTCTCTCAAACACCATTACCTTACATTTCCCTACATTGACCTTTAACTTTCTCTTTTCACATACCCTGTCAAAGTCAGTCAGTCTGAAGTTCTTCAGCATTTTCCGCCAACAGGACTGCATTGTCCGCAGATTTGTATGGGAACTGTGTAAGTATCCCACGCACCCATGCCGATGGTTGAAAACTCTCAAAGTCCAACCGCGTGTGCGTGAGCGCGCAAAAACATGTTTTTTGGGGGAAATTGCCTTCAATTTTTTACTCTTGTAAAATCCGTTTTCGGGGGCTCTGTAGGACCATTTTTTGAGCTTTTTGATCGGTTTTTCGTGGTTTTTCCTTCATTCCTAACCCATTCGCTATTGTTTCTGGAAAAAAAAACTATTTTAAAAACCGGCCGGGTTCTGGTGGTACATTTATTAATAACTAGCCGGGGCTCGACGGGTTAAAGTCATACTGTAGATTACGTCACGCATATAACCAGCAACCTATCAGGTGAGTTTATGACCTTGATTACATCATTGCACTGAACCAATCACAGATACACACCTTCATTGAAGTCTCAGTAAAGATTACTTTTTGGACAGAGTGATTTCAGCAACTATTTTTTTTTTCTTTCAGATACAGTGTTTTCATATACATTACTGAAGAAGATCTGAAATGAGTATTTACCCATTATCCAACAGTCTAAAAATACGCCCCCCACTAGTGGGGAGGGCTACGAGTATCAGGGAAAATGAGGGGTCAAAGACGATATAAGACAAAAAATAAGCTGTATATGGATATAACCGTTTGCCTTGGGATGCAGATTAAGTTAGGGGGGCCAAGTCCCCCCTTAACCCCCCCCCCCCCCCAGGATTTATTGAAATCCTCATCTATGTAGACAGCAGGGGGCAAAATCATAATTTTCCCTAACTGACCCTATTATTGGATAATGGGTAAATACTCACTTCCAAAGGTCCTTGGATAATAGGTAAACACTCACTTCCGAAAGTCCTCAATATATAAATCCACTGGATGTGAATGAAAATCACGTACACGCACAACAAATCGAAAGACGTATGAGAGTCATCCAGCCGAAGACGCCATTGTGGGTATACTAGTTACTAGTCAGCCACCCTCGCCTTCTTCTCCAATATATTACATTATGGGATGTGCGCAGATGCAGGTGATTGGCTAAATGGGTATAACGTCATCCAGGGAATTCCATTGCTATTGGTTGATTATTTATTTATTTCACATCACTTTCAAGTCAGTAGACAGTGTCCAGACATACGACTGTAGCGAAGATGGTGGCCGGGCTGTTTATAGGGAGACTATTATTATCGTATTATATAAATCCCTTATTATACATTTCAGCTCGTAATGACATATATATCAATGATGTATTTGCTCTACCGGACTTATTAGGCCTAAAAAGATCGATGGGACTACTGTCGGTCCAAAAGATAACCTTTTCCGATGTCTCCTCACTTCAGTCATGGACGCCGCTTGTAATGGTTGCTCACCCCTCCCACATTCAGTTATTATTGACACACCACGGACTAATAGTGCTCCTCGTCAAAAACTTGGACGCACCTCTTCCCCACCTACTCCCTCCACATCATCTCAATAAGGTATGCTATTACGCTTTAATATTTTGTCGGGTTTAGTCATCCACCCAATGTACTAGGGACATAAGCCTATACTATGTGTTAGGTGACACTTACCTTTGTATGTGTAAGATGCCGTAATACTATCCAAGATAATAGTGTTACGCGCTCCGGGTGGATCTGCGCTAGCGATCGATAATGCTGCACCCGAGATGGATCGACCGTGAGCGTACACATCCATCGATTGTTGCGCTGATGAACGATGATTTTCCCTGCGCTCAGGATCGATATAGTCGTGTATTTGAACTGACAAATCGATCGATTGATGCGCTGACGACCGATGTTTTACCCTGCGCTCAGGATGGATATACAGTACATGTATACGGTATTCGAAAAGTAATAAAAACAACGAATAGTATTTTAATAGATCTTTTAATTGGTTCACATGTTAAAAAACAATCATTGGCAAACATATTATAGATAAAATATATAAAGAAACTAATAAAAAAAACTAAGAACGTAGCGGGAGTAATTCTATTTCAGGAATTTGGCCTAGTTACAGTATAATTGTTTTTTGTACTTATATATCTATTATGAATATTACGTCGGAGATGGTTAGAAGTAGAAAATATATTAGGTAAATTAATATTTAGAGTGTATCTGTGGACTCACTCTACAATTTCCCAGCTCAGCTGATGGACGACGAGTGGAGGCGAGTCGAGTTGTAAACTGATATTCTATTGGTCAATAAACTGGGTGTGACGTCACGAACGATCGCATCGAGTGTGTATGGTGACGAGAGCAGTGACGAAGATCCTCAGTTCAAGGGCTTTGATAGTGAACATGACAGTGATGACAGTGATAAAGGTGAGGATACAGCTTTTGCGGAAGCTCGTAAAGGTGAAGAGAGTGGAGTGGGGAAAGTGAGCGAGTGGGAGAGTTCACGATCTACCCCCAGTTTCCCCTGAGTGACGCCACTCCAAGCCCTTCGCCAGCTAAATCGCCTTACCAGATACGCTTTTATAGGAAGCAAATACAGTAAACCCCTGCACAACGAACACCCTTGCAACGAATTTTCACTTTAACGAAGGTTGCATAGTACTACCCCTTGCCCGCACAACAAACACTTTGGTTTGACTTAACAAATTTTTTACCAAGATTTACCGATGCGTACCGAGACAACACCGAACGCAACAGGTAACTGAGCGCATAGTGACTAGCATTTGTCAACAACAGCGTCACCCAGCCACTAGCGTCGGACGCTCAGAACACTCATTCCCGCCTTATCTTTGAAACGACGCGACCTAGTCCTACCTACCTACCTACACATGCATTGTTTTACATCAGTCACCATGCCTAAACGACCTGCAACTAGCCCTGGAAAACAAGTAGCCAAGGCCTCCAGGAAGAGCCTTACCCTCGAAGTGAAGTTGGATGTGATAAGAAGACATGAGTGTGGTGAAAAGACTAATAGTATCGCTCGCCAAAATGGCTTGGCCCCCTCGACTGTGTCTACGATCTTCAAATCGTTCAACAGTTTCTAGACAGCCACAGTGAACCCCTAAGTAATGAAGAGCTTGAAGAAATGTTGCAGCAGCGTCGTCAAGATCCAGCCGAGGATAATGATTCAGTCCGAGAACGTGAGCTGACCATAAAAAACTTGCAAGAATTTCTGTCAGGTTTCGCCAGAGACATAGACATCATGAGAGACACCGACCCGAACCCAACTAGAAGTGGCACTGCAGCGCATCACATAGAGAAGGCACTTGAAATCTACCACGAAATTCTCAACCTGAAGCGGGACAAAGCTAAGCAAAGCACTGTGACATCCTACTTCAGGCAAAGCACCCCTTCTACTCCATCATCAAGTCTTTCACCGTCACATGATAGCATCCCTTCTACGTCTGGCATCTTCACACCCGTGGCATCCACCTCTGGCACCAACCGCACCACCACCACCGCCGCAGCCTCCCAGGCCTCCCCAGACAACCCTGACTCGCCGCTACCTGACAACCCCGACTCCCCTCTACCAGAACTCCAAGGTTTCTCCGATTCAGAAATGTAAAACTATTCATGTACCGGTAAGAAATGTAAGAAATAAAAGTTTAAGAGCATAATTATTTTTTATTAGTCTTGTAGTATCGTAGATGTAGTATCGTAGAATTAGGTTAAGTCACCAAAGTACAATACAGTACCGTACTGTATTGAAAAATAAAACATGATTTGCGCATGGTGTTTTACTGTATTATCACCCTGCATGTTAAATTGTAGATGTAAGGTGTATTATAAGGTTAAGAAGTCATAGTAAACACAAGCATTGATTCAAACTGAGTAAATATAAATGAAAAGGGGCGAAAATGAGAGTCCGTTCACGTAACCTAATTAACCCTCCAGCCCCGGCTACGCATTACATAAATATTCCCCGAAACCCGGATGTTTTGGCCGAAAAACGTCTAGGCTAGGCTACCGTATATTTTTTATTCTTACTGCTTCCCGCATTCCCGCGCATCCCCAAGCGTAGCTGTGTTATTTACCTGTAGAATGGTGTTAAGTAGAGCTCTCTAAGTCAACTGGTTGAGTTGTGATGATGATTTCATTGGAGATAACTTTATGGCAAAAACAGCCACTTTACACTACTTTTCGATAATTAACAACAACATACAGGCACACACGAACAAGCGACGCTCTCCTTCTTGTGGCCGGAGATGCGGGGCGTCGGTCCAGCCGGCTGTTGTTTACATGCGTCGGACCGACGCCTCGCACACGAAGCTCACAGGCTTTCAACCACTGGGCGTTCAAGAGCCCTTCCGGGTACCTGTTATATGCTTTTTTATGGGCGTTCAAGAGCCCTTCCGTGGTGTAGGGGTTAATCCCATATAACTAATAGTTCACGCAACGAAAATTTGCACTACAAACGTTTTTTTCGGTACATAACCCATTCGTTGTGCAAGGGTTTACTGTACTGGAAAAGGCGGCCGCGGAAGCCAGGGAAGAGGCCAAAAGGCTTGGTGAGAAAGATGAGGCTGTGAGTTACCTTACCTTAGGTTACCTTAGGTTGTGTTCGCCACTCTCCTAGCAGCACCGAGGAGCACGTCGCCCCTCGTTGGGGGTTGTGATTTGGTGCAGCAGACTGTTTGAAGAGACAGCCCGCTCCCTTGCTAAGATGGGGTCGTCTGGCACTTTTTGCAGTTTGACATAGAGGGCTCTCTTGAATTTGTCTAAAGAGACGCCCCTCATGTCTCTTACTCGCCGTGGGAGTTTGTTGAAGAGACGTGGGCCTCTGTGTGATAACCAGCCCTCTCGCAGAGAGCCCATAGCACCCCTGTTATTCATCCGGGGGATATTGCATTCCCAGCCTCTCCTATCACTGAATTTCATGACTATCGGAGTATGTAGGTTTGGTACTAAACCCTCTGCGATTTTCCACGTGTATATTATTAGGTAACGTTCTCTTCTACGTTCCAGCGAGTACAGGTTCAGTGCTCTTAAACGATCCCAATAGTGTAGCTGTTTTACCGAACTTATATGCGAAGTGAAATTTCTTTGTACACTCTCTAAGTCATTTATTTCACCTGCTTTGTATGGGGATGTTAATACGCTACAGTATTCAAGCCGCGGTAGCACTAGAGATTTGAAGAGCGTTATCATAGGTAATTCACCGCGTGTTTTAAATGTACGCAGAATCCAACCCGTTAAACGTTTCGCAGCCGCAACTTTGACCTGGTTATGTTCTTTGAAACACATATTTTCAGACATTAACACCCCAAGGTCTTTCACACTGTCTTTCCGTTCTATTATGTGGTTAGATTCTGTTAGGTAGTTTGTAATCACTTTAACGCCATTATTTTCTCCGTACCTTATTAATTGGAATTTTTCTTCATTGAATTGCATGTTGTGTTCCCTGGTCCACTGGAACACTACATTTATGTCTTCCTGCAGCTGGCCCGTGTCCTCTTGTGTGTTTACTATCTTGCTTAGTTTTGTGTCATCCGCAAAAGACGACACCGTACTGTGTCTTGTGTTGGTATCTATGTCGCAAATTAGAATGAGGAACAGAAAGGGTGCTAGCACTGAAAGGGCACTGAGCTTTTTACATCCGAAGGCTCAGATGTGACTTGGTTTACTGCTACTGATTGTTTCCGGTTTACGAGGAAATTATATATCCACCGTCCGATTTTCCCCTTTATACCTTTTGCTTTTAATTTGTGGGCTATTATACCATGGTCACATTTATCAAATGCCTTAGCAAAATCGGTGTAGATGACATCAACATTTTTCTTTTCTTCTAGCACTTTAAGAATTTTGTCATGATGTTCCAAAAGTTGTGAGAGACATGATCTTCCCGCTCTGAACCTATGTTGACCGGTGTTGTGTAGTTCATTTGCCTCCATGAAAGCTGAGATTTTGCTTCGCAGGACTCGCTCGAAAACTTTAATGATGTGGGAGGTTAGAGCTACCAGGCGGTAGTTTTTTGGTAGTGCTTTACTCCCTCCTTTATGCAGTGGGGCAATTATTGCATTTTTTAAGCTATCTGGTATTTCACCAGTGTCTAGACTCCTCCACATTATAGCCAGGGGTTTTGAGAGGTTTGCCTTACATTTCTTCATTAGGATCGAATTCCATGAGTCTGGGCCTGGTGCCGAGTGGGATGGCATGTTGGAAATGGCCTCTTCTATGTCTTTTGGACCAAAATCAATATCCAGCATCTGGGGGGCTTCCGTGGGGGAGGTTTCCATGAAAAATATATTTTGGTCTCTGATGGCTTTTGTTTCATCAGGCTCACTGAAGGCCATTTCATACTGCCGGCGTAAGAGTTCGCTCATTTCCTTTTTGTCCCCTGTGAATGACTCATCCCCTTTGCTTAGTGGGCCTATGTTTGATGCTGATTTAGCCTTTAGTTTGGCATATGAAAAGAAGTACTTGGAATTTTCCTTTATACCTGCAATAGCTTTCCTCTCCTCTTCCATATGTTGTAGTTTATATGATATTCTTAGCCTATGTTCAATTTCCACAATTTCTCTATCTATTTTGGCCTTTTGCCTATCCTGTAGATTTGGATGTGTGCGTCGTTGTGTGAGTAATTTTCTTCTTCTGTAGCCTACAGCTTCCTTCTTTCCCGATCTTGTTTGCTTCTTCGTCTTGTTTGTCTTTCAGGTATGTGGTGGCTACAGATTTGGGTCATGGTTTCTGTTATTAGGACAAGACATTCTGCAGGTGTCAGGTTATTCATTAAATCTTCCCAGTCTATTTCCTCCATTTCTTGATTTACCTCTTCCCACCTAATATTTTTGTTATTGAAGTTAAATTTACTGAAAGGGCCGGTTCTTAGTCTCGATTCTGAGGTTGTCTGAACACTTGCTAAGGTTGTTTTGATCTCAATTAATTTATGATCTGAGTATGTTGTGTCCGATATGTTTATGCTGTGTACTAGAGAGTCATTGTTAGTGAAGACAAGGTTTAAGATAATGTTTTCCCGTGTGGGTTCGGCAATATGCTGGTTAACCCGTCCAGCCCCGGCTAGTTTTGTAATGTTTGTTCACCAGAACCCGGCCGGTTTTCAAAAAATTGTTTTATTCCAGAAACAATAGCGAATGGGTTAGGAATGAAGGAAAAACCACGAAAAACCGCTCAAAAAGCTTAACCCCTCCACCCCGGAAGGGCTCTTGAACGCCCATAACAAACTCGGCCCGCGCAACCCGGAAGGGCTCTTGAACGCCCATTGCTTGCGTGAGTGCTTTCGAATGCCGCGCGTACATTTTTGGTATCGTGGGAGGGTAGGTGGCGCCACCAGGCGTAAACTACGCCACAACAACAGTATCTACCCCGACGCCATCATGGACAGTACGCCAAATAGTGATTCCGCTGTGTCCGATACCATGCTTCCTACGACGCCCGTGCTAGTTCGTCGCGCCTTACCCCGACGCCATCGCCTAAATGTGTTATCTCCCGAAGGTATTGAGACGACATTGAGACTATATGAGCGTGCTGATGCCAAGTATATTGTTGATGATATAGTCAGTGACGACTCCAGTAATTATAAGTCGAGTGATTATGGCCATGAGAGTGAGAAAGAAGAGCAATTCCTGGGATTTGCGAGAGAACATGACAGTGATGAGAGTGATGAAGGTGATGTACCAGTTGTTGAGGAAGCTGGTTTACCTAAAGACAGTGAACTTGAGAGAGTGAGTGAGTGGGAGAGTTCAAGGTCACTCACCAAATTTCGCATAAGTGACACGACGCCAAGCCCTTCCCCAGGTAAATCGCCTTTCAAGCTACACTTATATAATCAGAAAATACTTGAGAAGGCGGCCGCGGCAGCCAGGGAACAAGCCAAAATAATTGGTGAGGATGAGGCTGTGAGTGAGGGTGAGCGTGGTGACCCTTCTCGCCCGCCATTGTCTCCCTTATCTACCCAAGATGCCCCGGATGCCCCGCATTCTTCCCCACCACCCCCACCACTGCCAAGGGTTGAGGACCCCCCACTTTCGGCCTATTTGCCTCCTAGGTCCCCCGACAGGAGACATACTGCTGCCGAAAAGGGGAAAGGCAGGAAATATACCAAAAAAATTAAGAAAAGTAAGAGAGTTTTGTTCGAGGCTCCCGCGGCGTCCACCCCTGCCGGCCCCAGCCATACGCCCCCGCAACTTTCCCCACGGTCCTCCCCACCTCTCCCGCCTTCAACATGTCTTCCTGAAGAAGTCTTTGAGCTCGCATCACCAATACCTGGGCCTAGTGACAGTGAAGCATTGCTTTCTGTCACTCGTCGCAGGCCAAGGAGCCCAGGACCTCGGGGGGACACAGCCTCACCTGCCACTCCTTCCCCACCTCGCCCACCCGCACGCCGCCCACGCATCACTGGTTCCCCGCCAGATTATGTGGGGGCCACTGATGATGAAGGGCACCTCTCTGAAGACTCTGGCCATGATTACATAGGTCCACCGTCAGGGCAAGATGACCACTCTGACGATGACTATATGGACATCGACGACCCTCGACCCATCCGCTTGGCCCGGCGTCGTGCTGCCCGTCGTGCTGGCCGCCGCCCTGGCCGCCCTAGGGCGCGCGCCTCCCGAGTTGGCCGTGGGCGTGCTGGGCCACCAGCTGGAGCTCCTCGTCAGCGTAGACAAGACCCATTCTACGTTTTTCAGTGGCAAGACGTAGTTGATGGGGATGGATACAACCCTGATGTGCCAGCTTTTGATGAGGTACTGGAGGGTTCAGGCATTACCCCCAATTTTCTTGCAGGCCCCAATGCTCCACCACACAAACTATTTGAGGCCTTCTTTGATGAGGTGGTAGGCTATGTTGTCAAAGAGACAAATAAGCAGCACTAATTCCAGGTCCACTTTTTGGGCAAGGTGACCAAGGGCCACATGAGGCAGTGGACCCCAGTGACTCATAAAGAGTTCATGGTGTTCCTGGCACTCACCATGCTAATGCCTCATGTCAAGAAGCATAGGTTGCCTGACTATTGGATCACCAATGATCTGATATCCACCCCTGCCTTCGGGAAATATATGTCTCGCGACCGGGACCTTGATATCCTCGCAGCGCTCCATCTTGTCACCAACACCGACGTCCACCTCGGTAACAAGCTGTGGAAGATTAGGACGTTGTACGAGATGATGCGAGAACGCTTCACCTCCTACTTCAAGCCCTTCCGCAAGGTCGTCATTGACGAGTCTCTTGTGCTGTTCCGGGGAAAACTCAGCTTCCGGCAGTACATCCCCTCAAAAAGACATCGCTTTGGCATAAAATTCTTTGTGCTGTGCGACTGCCAAACTGGCTATGTCCTGGCCTTCCTGGTCTACAGCGGGAAGGAAGGGGACTTGCTTGTGGACCCCCTCATTGGCTTTGGCGGAGCAGTGGTGCAAGCCATGATGGACCGCTACTTTCATAAGAATCACGTCCTCTACACGGACAATTATTACACGTCCCCCACTCTCTCACAGTACCTGCATGAGCGCAATGAGCGCATGAGTACCTGTAGGCACAGTATGAGGGAAAAGGAAGGGCATGCCACCTTTCCCTCCAAAGACCAAAAAAGGTGATGTGTTCAAGAAGAAGTCGGGGCCCATTCTGGCTATCCACTGGTACGACCAGCGGAAGGTCAACCTCCTGACCACCATCCACAAGGGGGAAATGGTGGAGACTGGCAAGGTGGATCGCCGCACCCAGGCCAGGGTGACCAAGCCCGATGCTGTCCTGGACTACAACATCAACATCAACAACACCAGCCAAATCCACCGCAACCCTGCTCACAAGCTGGACAGGTGAACACGAATACATCCCTCAACTCACCATAAACAACACACCCCTAACACATACACACACACCCAAAATCCTAGGAGTAACATATGATACTCATATGACATTCAAACAGCACACCACAAACATTAAAAAGAAACTGACACCCAGACTTAACGCCCTCAGGTCACTTGCTCACACAAAATTTGGACACAACAAAGAAACTACCACCACAGTATATAAACAATACATAAGATCAGTAATGGAATACGCAAGCCCAGCCTGGGCTTCTAACCTAGCTGAAACACATCATAAGACCTTACAGACTATTCAAAACAAAGCCCTGAAGATCATTACAGGCTGCATAGCTACTGCACCACAGATCATCTACATCAAGAAACCAAAATCCTCAAAGTCAAAGACCATCTGGACATGAGAGGCACTCAATTCCTGGCAGCAGCCTCCACGAACCAAGACCACCCACTAAACTACATGGCAACACACCCACAGACACCAAGAAATATCAAAACAACACCCAGCACACGGTATCACACACAATTATTGTCCTCTCTCCCTCCCTGCCCACCCCGAACCAACTTCCAGAAGCACATCCATACTCATATCTCTCGCCAATCCATCCACTCACTCACAGACAACACGCAGCTGCATGCACGACCTCCCGAAATCCATCCTTCCGAATCCTCCCTCCCTCGCGAGGACAGAGTCCACCTGGCCAGGCTGAGATGCGGACACCATCCAGCTCTCCTGAGCTATCAGAAGAGACTGGATGACTCCGTTGTCGACGCCTGCCCGGGATGTAACACAGCACCCCATACCATTAAACACATCATCGAAGACTGCATTTCACACAACCACTTACGCCAACAACACAACCTACACTCAATGAGAGCTCTGTGGGAAAGCCCGATCGTGGCCATGGCCTTCCTCAGGGACTCGGGGCTGTTCGGCCAGGCAGCTTAGGGAACAACAACATCAACATCAACATGAGGCTGGTGGACAAGTCCGACATGCAGATAGGCTTCATTGACTGCCTGCGTACCTCGTGCAGATGGTACAAAAAGTTCTTTCTGCATATGGTGGACATGTCAGTTCTGAATGCCTACAATATATACAAGCTTCGGAATGTGAACACACCCATGAAGTTCAATAGCCTGCGGAGGTTCCAAAAGCAGGTGTTGACGGAGCTCCTGGAGAAGTATATATGCTACGCCACAGAGGGCAGTGGCACATCCTGGGCCCACCGTTATTGACCGCTTGCAGTGTGCTCAATACTTGATTAGGCACAGGCTTGGTTCCCTGCCTCAGAATGAATCAGGAAGAACGCAGCAGAAGCGGTGCCATGTCTGCTACAACAGCAGGGTGAGGCCGAGGTCAGGTAAAAAGTCAACCATGGAGTGTGTGGAGTGCAAGGTGGCACTCTGTGCTTTAGAGTGCTTCTTTGATTACCACTCCAAGCTGGAGTTCTAATAATCATACTGAAATTGCCAAATAAAATGACAATATGTACACTATAATTATATATAGGCAAAAAGTGGAAGAAAACCAATTTATTGTAATACAAAAGTCATGTATTATGAGAAAATTGATACAAATACAATTACACCATAATAATAATTATGTTCCTTCCAACAACCAACCATACTCCTAAAATCGATTAATTAAATTTACAAACACATGTGGCAGTCCGTGGATTCGAACCCAGGATGCTCACACCGAAAATCAACACCTTATACATCGCACCACGAAGACAGTTAAAGGTTGGTGGACACTGCCTTCGATTTATTATGCAACTTCGAATCCTGCATATCAATCTAAGCATGTACACACATCCCAACTGCAACTCACGTAGGCTATGCATATGTGAATGGAAAGAGCAATTAATGGGGCCTTAACCACTTAGGGAAGTCCTCTCGATAAATTACTCCTGAACCAATATCAATTATTATGTTCCTTCCAACAACCAACCATACTCCTAAAATCGATTAATGAAATTTACAAGCACATGTGGCAGTCCGTGGATTCGAACCCAGGATGCTCACACCGAAAATCAACACCTTGTACATTGCACCACGAAGACAGTTAAAGGTTGGTGGACATATGTGAAAGTGACACATATGTATATACCAAGTGACATTCATATGATTAGAACCTATAGAAATATATAAATCAGTGAAAAAAGACACAATAAATTGTATATAAAACGTTTACAAATCATATAACTAAGTGAAAGTGACACAAGACCTAATATTTGATGGCCAAAGTATAATAAACACCTGTGATAACGAATAATCAGTGCCTAATACAACAATAACCTACCTCAATTACTAATAAAATGTACGGTATCGAGTGAAAATTAGCATTATCAATGACACTCTCTAAAGCATATTTGTCAAAGTGAAAGTGACACAAGACCTAATATTTGATGGCCAAAGAATAATAAAAACCTGTGATAACGAATAATCAGTGCCTAATACAACAATAACCTACCTCAATTACTAATAAAATGTACGGTATCGAGTGAAAATGAGCATTATCAGTGACAGTGACACTCTCTAAAGCATATTTGTCAAAGTGAAAGTGACACAAGACCTAATATTTGATGGCCAAAGTATAATAAACACCTGTGATAACGAATAATCAGTGCCTAATACAACAATAACCTACCTCAATTACTAATAAAATGTATGGTATCGAGTGAAAATGAGCATTATCAGTGACAGTGACACTCTCTAAAGCATATTTGTCAAAGTGAAAGTGACACAAGACCTAATATTTGATGGACAAAGTATAATAAACACCTGTGATACGAATAATCAGTGCCTAATACAACAATAACCTACCTCAATTACTAATAAAATGTACGTTATCGAGTGAAAATTAGCAATATCAGTGACAGTGATACCCTAATAAACATACTTTATATAATTGGCCTAAAAATAACTATAAAAATATCAAATAAACATCACATTCTCAATATCAAACACTAAAATCGTCTAAGGGAGATAAATACTTTGGCGCGACGAGCGGCTAGGTGCGTCGTAGCCATGGCCGGGGCGACGCGTCCGAACGCGGGAAGAATTTTCCGCAGAAAAGCACTCGTCTTCCCGCGCTCATCATTATGCAACCAGAGGGGCTAGAGACCTCTACTCAACGCCATTTGACAGAGGAAGGTTTGTGGAACATTATTCTTTTTTATTCACAACATTACATGCCATATTCATTGACTTACAGAGGAGTTAACATAGCCCAAAGATCGTCAAAACACCCGGTACCGCAGCACAGTCGCGAGCTATAGCCCCCGGGGCTGGAGGGTTAAAGAATGGTCCTACAGAGCCCCCGAAAACGTATTTTACAAGAGTAAAAAATTGAAGGCAATTACCCCAAAAAACCAGGTTATTGCGCGCTCACGCGCACGCACGTGGACTTTGAGAGTTTTCAACCATCGGCACAGTTGCGTGGGATACGTACACAGTTCCAATACAAATCTAAGCCCTCTTGAGTGGCTACACCTGAGGTTACGGTCGGCGCAATTAGGGTGACGCGCCAGGTGCGTCTCTGGGGCTGTGCGTTACATACATCGCCGACGCGTCAGGCGCGTCGCTGGGGCTGTACGGGTTAAGACTAAAATAGTCGCAAAGTGTAAAAAGCTCTCTCGGATTTGCTTCCATGGTGTTATTTGCCACTACTTGGTTTTCTACTTGTCTCCATTTAATGTTTGGTAGGTTAAAGTCTCCTAGCCACATAATATTTGGTGTTGGGTTCCCCAGTGCTTCCACTTC
Organism: Paralithodes platypus; assembly: GCA_032716605.1. Taxonomy (NCBI): domain Eukaryota; kingdom Metazoa; phylum Arthropoda; class Malacostraca; order Decapoda; family Lithodidae; genus Paralithodes; species Paralithodes platypus. The sequence continues at coordinate 3,278,599 of CM064577.1, forward strand.
TGTTTTTATTTTGTTGAACTGGGTTTTTGAATTCTTATAGGGATGAGTCCGGAGGCCTGTATGTTACAATAACTGCTAAATTTATGGATTCTATTTTAACTCCCAGTATTTCCACCACTTCATTACTGTTATTTAGGAATTCAGTACATATCAGTGAGTCATGGATGTACAAGGCTACACCTCCACGTGTTCTATGCGTTCTGTCCGCTCTGTGTAGGTTATAACCAGGAATCCATACTTCACTATCCTCTTGATCTTTAATGTGAGTTTCTGTGAGAGCCGCAAATATAGCGTTTCCTTCTTCTAGCAGGCCCCTAATAAATAGTACTTTGTTTGTAGTTCTGTTTTTTAGGCCTTGGATATTTGCAAACAAGAGTGGGGAGAGATTTTTTGGAGAACTATGTGTTTCTAATAGTCTTCGGGAGGTACTCGCCCCTCTTGGGTGGCCAGGAGGTGCTCTAGGTGTTGTATGTGCTCTTCCATCTCCGTCAATCTCCTCATCTTCATCTGCCAGTTCTCTCCTTGCCTTCTTCCTCTGTCTCGTCCTCGTTAAGCTGGAGAGTTTTTTGGGTTGCCAGTACCATTTGTGATGTTACTTGCATACCTCCATGTACCTCTAATATGAAAATCGTGGCAGTTAGTATTATAGCAGGTCTTTTCTTTCAGTGACGACTTGCAGATGGTTGGGTGGTGTTATCTTAATTTTTCACCAAATCTGCATTTTCCATCACTTATAAGTTATTAGTCTGTTGCAAATTTGTGGGTGGGCGAATCTGCATTTTCCTCTAATATCACCGTTTTGCCCAAAATAGCACCGTCTTTTCAGGTAATATCTGCATATTGGTGAAGGTGACTGAGAGCTGTTATTTGGTGAGCTATGCTGCGGGGCTAGTTGGGTCTGGGAGGGGGAGGTCTGGTAGTTGGGGGAAATAGTGGTGTGGTTTAGGGATGGTGTGGTGTTATGAGGTGGTGTAGAGAGGGGCTGGGTGTCATGATCTGCCGGGCGTAAGTAGGCAGAGGTGTGGAGGGGGGCGGTGTGGGCGGGTCATATGGGGAGGCGGGAGGCGGCGGCGGTGTGGTATTTGGTGACGTCGCGGTGTTGCGAAGTGGTGGGGAGGGGGCTGATGAGAGTTTTTGTGTTGGAGGAGTTGTGTGTGGTGTTTGTTCAGAGGGAGGTGTTGTTGGTTGTTTTGGGTGAGACGAAATAGGAGTACTTTAATTCGATACGGTTGTGGTCAGGGATGTATGAGGGGAAATTCTTGGTGTGCTTCCCCAATTTTGTTGGAATAACACCGCCTCTTGGCTATATTTAGGTCTATCTTGTACCTCTGTTTTTTCCACAGTCTGGATGATTTGCATTGTGAACTCGGCACAGTTGTTGCAAAAATGGAAGTTCTTCCCCTTATTATTATAAGCCATGTTTATCGGTGGTGAAAGTCCTATGCAGCACCAATGAAACTTGTCTTTGCATATTTGGCATTTTGTGCCATGTTTGTCTCTCACTGTGTCCCTACAGATATTGCAAACGTCATTGGTATTCATATCTAACATTATAAGAATATTTCACTCGACTTTCTTGTATGTAACGACGCAGGGGAGGGAAAGGGGCTAGAGAGAGAGAGAGAGGGGGGGGGGGGGTCACTGTTTTGTGGTTAGGACTTGTTCGAGCTTCCAATCATTAACACTGGCTTTGGTTTAAACTTTAAGTAACACTTTCGATAAACTTATGAAACAGAATCATCACTGCCCTAACCATTTCCTGTGGTTATTTTTTTTATATTTGTTTTACCTGTTCGAGTTTAAGTTCCCATTTCGGTAAAATCGTATACCGGTACCACGGTTTAGAATGTGTCTACGTCAAGGGGGAGGGGTGGTTTTGGTGCCTATGACACTCATCAAGTGCTAAGCGATTTATGGGTTTTGGTACGGTGGTGGTAGGACGCTCACTTACACTGGCCCTAAACTTTCTTTTGAAATTGTAAGTTCTGTATAAATGCTGGTAGTTTTTTTCATGGGATACAGTTTACATACATGAATCGTAATCTAGCCACTTTTCACTAATATGCGATTTTAACTTTGCACACTGGACTAAAAACCCATCGTTCCCTTGGCACTCCCTTGTTTATGCCTGGCATTGGGGAATAACGGTTTTTGTTTTTCACACGCTTTTGTTATATCTCCGAAGATATTTATGCCATCAATTCGATTTGACACTACACAGAACCGCGACACTAAGTTTGGTTATGTGGATGATTTTGGTTCAGTTGTATCATCAATATCCCGAGTTATGATACAAAAACTTGGCTCATTGACTTATCATTTGCCCGTCCTTTGTCTCCCTTATCTACCCAAGCCACCCAAGATGCCCCGGGCAACTGCCATTGTTCCCCACCACCCCCACCACTGCCAAGGGTTGAGGACCCCCCAATTTCGACCTATTTGCCTCCTGGGTCTCCCGACAGGAGACATACTACTGCCAAAAAGGGGAAAGGCAAGCAAGCTAAGCGGGCTTTGTTCGAGGCCCCCGCGGCGTCCACCCTTGCCGTCCCCAGCCATTCACACCCGCAACTTTCCCCACGGTCCTCCCCAACTCTCCAGACATCTACAAGTGTGGCTGAAGATGTTTTTTGAGCATGTATCACCAGTAGCCTACCTGTGCCTAGTGACAGTGGAACACTGCTTTCCACCACTCGTCGCAGGCAAAGAAGCCCAGAACCTCGGGGAGACATAGCCTCACCTGCCACTCTTTCCCCACCTCGCCCCCCACCCACACGCCGCCCACGCATCCATCGTTCCCCGCCAGATTATGCGAAGGATACTGACGAGGAAGGACACCTGACTGATGACTCTGGCCATGATTATATGGGGCCACCGTCAGGGCAAGATGACTACTCTGACAACGACTATGTGGACGACCCTCAACCCATCCGCTCCATCTGGGGGCGTCGTCCTCGGGGCCGCCCTAGGGTGCGCGCCTCCCGTGTCGGCCGTGGGCGTACTGGGCCATCCACAGTGCCTCGTGGGCGTGCGCGCCGCCAAGACCCATTCTCGATCTTTCAGTGCGAAGACCTGGCTGACGGGGATGATTATGACCCTGAGGTGCCACCTTTTGCTGAGGCACAGGAGGGATCAGGAATTACCCCCAATTTTCCCGCAGGCCCCAATGCTTCACCACATGAGCTTTTTGAGGCCTTTTTTGATGAGGAGGTGGTAGGCTTCGTGATCAAGGAGACCAACAAGCAACACCAGATGCAGGTGAACATGTTTGACAAGGTGACCAAGGGCCACATGAGGCAGTGGACCGAAGTGACTCATGTCGAGTTCCTGGTCTTCCTGGCACTCACAATGCTAATGCCTCATGTCAAGAAACATAGGTTGCCCGACTATTGGATCACCAATGATCTAATATCCACCCCTGCCTTCGGGAAGTATATGTCACGCGACCGGTACCTCGACATCCTCGCCCAGCTCCATCTCGTCACCAACACCGACGTACACCGCCCAGACAAGATGTGGAAGATACGAACCTTGTACGAGGTGATGCGACAACGGTTCAGTACATTCTTCAGGCCCTTCCGGAAGTTTGTCATTGACGAGTCTCTTGTGCTGTTTCGGGGGAAGCTCCACTTCCGGCAGTACATCCTCTCAAAGAGACATCGCTTTGGCATCAAATTCTTTGTGCTGTGCGACTGCAGAACTGGGTTATGTCCTGGACTTCCTGGTCTACAGCGGGAAGGAAGGGGACGTGCTTGCGGACACCACCATTGGCTTTGGCGGAGCAGTGGTGAAAGCCATGAAGGACCGCTACTTCCACAAGAATCATGTCCTCTACACGGACAATTACTACATGTCCCCCACTCTCTCCAAATACCTCCACGAGCGCAAAATGGGGACTGTAGGCACAGTACGAGAAAAAGGAAGGGTATGCCAGCATTCCCTCCGAAGACCCAGAAAGGCAATGTGTTCCGCAAGAAGTCGGGGCCCATTCTGGCTATCCACTGGCATGACTAGCGGAAGGTCAACCTCCTCACCACCATCCACAATGGGGAAATGATCGAGACTGGCACGGTGGATCACCGCACCCAGGCCAGATTGACCAAGCCAGATGCTGTCCTCGACTACAACATCAATATGAGGCTGGTCGACAAGTAGGACATGCAGATTGGCTTCATTGACTGTCTGCGTACCTCATGCAGATGGTACAAGAAGTTCTTTCTGCATATGGTAGACATGTCTCTTCTGAACGCTTATAACATCTATAAGCTTCAGAATGATGCACCCAGACAGTTCAAAAGCCTGCGGAGGTTCCACAAGCAGGTGATAAAGGATCTCCTGGAGAAGTATGCAATGCCACAGAGGGCAGTGGCACACGCTGGGCCCGCCGCCACTGACCGCTTGCACTGTGCATATTACATGAATATGCACAGGCTCATTTCACTGCCTCTGACACCAGAAGGAAGAAAGCAGCAGAAGCGGTGCCATGTCTGCTACAACACCAGGCTGAGGGCGATGTCAGAAAAGAAGTCCACCATGGAGTGTGTGGAGTGCAGGGTGCCACTCTGTGCTGAAGGGTGCTTTTTTTATTTCCACTCCAAGCAGCAGTTCTAATAATAGTGAAAGTATCAAAGACAGTGAGAGTGACGGTATCAGTGACATTTATTCTAGCCCTAGAAACAATAATAATAACTAATAAGACAATAAACTATAAATAATACAATAATAATATATGACAATAATATATACTGTATACAGTATATAGCCAAAAAGTGGAAGTGAAACAATTTATTGTAATACAAAAGTTCAATTTATTATCAGAAAATTGATACAATTACAATAAGACCATAATAATAAGTGAAAGTGACACGTAAATGTATATAAATTACATTCATATGATTAGAACCTATAGAAATATATAAATCAGTGAAAAAGACACGATAAATTGTATATAAAATGTTTACAAAGCATATTACTAAGTGAAAGTGACACACCCTAATATTTGATGTGCAATTTATAATAAACACCTGTAATAACGAATAATCAGTGCCTAATATTACAATAACTTAACCTAATTAGTAATAAAAGAGGAGGAGTGAGAGCCAGGGTGAGAGGGAAGCCGGTGGCGCCGCGGTCCGTGTTTATCGAACATACCTCGGGATATTGATGATACACCTGAACAAAAATCATCCACACAACCAAACTCAGTGTCGCGGTTCTGTGTAGTGTAAAATCGAATTGGTGGCATAAATATCTTGGGAGATATAACAAAGGCATTTGAAAAAAAACGTTTCTTTCTCCGTGCCAGGCAGAGGAACGGAGAGTGCCTAGGCCTATAGGCATCACGGATCAGTGAAGGCTCGGGTTATAGTCCAGTGTACTAAGTTAAATTAGATATATTAGTGAAAAGTGGCTAGAATAGGAGTCATAGAAGTAAACTGTATTCCATGAAAAAACTACCGGAAATTATACAAAACATACAATTTCTAAAGAAAGTTTCTAGACCAGTGTAAGTGTCAGTCATGACTCTACAGCCACCTGACCACAACACCATTAATCACTGGGCATTTGTCCTGTTTCCCCTCATCAAAAACCTCCCTCCCTCGTCCGTCGGTTGGATAGGCAAGTCTTGAACGTTGCTAGCCTATACGACTTTACCAAAAGCGAAACGAAACTTAACCTCGACAGGAAATGGTACCGATAAAACAAATATCGTAAATAATAGCAAACAGAGAAAAATAATATGTAAACAAATTAAATCAGTGCAGATTATTTCTCGACCATATCGCAGGATAGTAGTGACGTTATTGGAGATAGATCTCCCACGCAACCAAATGTGGTGAAAATTCGAACCTGTGCAGTGTTGAATCAAGTTGATAGGTAAAACATGACAATTAAAATAGATAATATATATAGGTAGCCTGGAAAGTTCGTTAATTTCCTAGAGTGCCGTATATTACGCTAAGCAGCCGACCAAAAACGGGAAAAGTGGTTAGGGCAGTGAAAATTCTGTTTCATAAAATCATTATTGAAAGTGTTACTTAAAGTTACTTAAAGTTTAAACCAAAACGAGTGGCACTCCCCCCCCCCCCCCCCCCCACAAACCGCGTAACAAACACCTCCTTGTCCTCCACGCCCCACCCCCCCTCTCCTTGTCCTCCATGCCCCACCCCTCTCTCTCTCTCCCCCATGTAAGGTCGGGTGGAAATAAATAAATAAATAAATAAATAAAAATAAAATAAATAAAAAATGTCTACCAGAGGCACCTGTACGAGGTGTAAGATGAATATACACGTGCATAAAGGCACCGCATGTCAGATATGCAAGCAACCATACCACTGGGTTTGCATAGGATTGATACCAATAAATGAGGCGTACAATACAAGAGGGAAGAACCTCCATTTCTGCGATAGTTGTTTCGATATCACAAGGCAAGTCATACAGACTGTAGAAAATACAGAAGTACAAGATAGACCGAAATATAGCCAAGACATAGCTACTTTTCACAGAAAAGGGGGAACTATTGGGGCCTCAGGGTCCATACCAGTATCACAACCCACACACCCTGCCGCACAGCTCCCCACACCTCCCCAGACCCAGAAAACCCCCACATTAATATCATCTATGGCCATTGACCACCCTACTGCTGTTGATCAAATACATTTGCAGGATGAACGTAGGATGCGACAAGCCTCCATATCAGGCTCCCCTTCCACATCGCCTCCCCCCTCACCACTGCCACCTGCCCACCTACAACCGACCCGTAACTCCACCCCCCTGCAGGCCTCACCCACCCATACACCAAGCCCACTATCACCCACAACCACATTTAGCTCACCACATAACCCCTCTCAGCCCCAGCCATACCTACTGGGGTTGTCTACACCAGTGTGCAGATATTATCTGGAAAGAAGGTGCTACTTTGGTCAAAAGGGCAAATATAATGGGAAGTCATGTAGATTTGCTCATCCCAAAATTTGCAACAACCTAACCAGTCATGGAAAATGTAGATTTGGTGAAATCTGCAAATACCACCACCCATCCCTTTGCAAGACATCACTTGAGAAAAAGACCTGCTACAATATGAAATGCCCAGCTTTTCATTTTCTTACAGTTTCTTACAGTAGATCCTCTGGAAAAAGGCAAACTAGGCCTGTGTATCCAGCTCAGTACCAGTACTTTCCAGCAATGGAGGAGATAAATAATAGAGAGAACAAATATAAAATTTTGATTGGAGATTTCAATTTGCCAAGGATCAACTGGGCAAATTGTACTACTCCAGCGGGACAGGGTAGCCTGGAAAATAAGTTTATAGAGAAAGTGAGAGATTGTTTTTCAACTCAACATATTGTAGAGATGACAAGATATAGAGATGGGACGCAGGGGAGTGTACTTGATTTGATTTTTAGCAATGAAGAGGATATAGTGGAACATGTTAATGTGGATAGCCCTATAGGTTGTAGTGACCATGCCTGTATAAGCTTTAGTTGTAACATTATATCAGAGAGGGATAACAAAAGCAATAGAAAAATATACATGTATGATAGAGCAGATTATGAGCTGCTGAGACGGTGTTTGGACATTGACTGGGGGGAATACTTGAACGGTGAAGACGCTGAAGGAATGTGGAGGAAAATTAGAGTCAAACTGGAGAATGCTGTATCCAAAAGTGTACCAGTAAGGGAATATAAGGATAAAACAAAATTGAGGAAAAGAACTAACCCAGAATTGCCAATGAAAAGAAAGCTTTGGATATTGATTAGAAGAAAGAAACGATTGTGGGAAAGATTAAAATTGTTAAAAAAGAACAGGGGGTCTATTATAGAGGCTAAGGAAGTGGATCTGGAATGCAGACAAATAAACAATAAAATAAGGTGGGAAACAAGGAGGGGGGTGAAGGAGAGGGAGAGAGAGATAGCTAGAAATGTGAAGGATAATCCAAAAATATTCTGGAAGTACATTCAGGAAAAGTTGTTGTTGTTGTTGTTGTTGTTCCCCAAGCTGCCTGGCCGAACAGCCCCAAGGCCCCGAGCAATTCCAAGGCCATAACCAAGTGCCCCCACAGAACCCCCCCTGCCGACCACAATAAAGCCTGGGTGACCGAAGCCACTCCATGGCGGGGAGCTGAGGAGGGTGCGGAAACGCCCGGGAAACCAAAGCCCCACCCAGGGCCCTGTGCCCCTCAGCAATTATGAAGAGAAAGTTGAGGGGCAAGGGAAAAATGTGACGCTTTGGCTTCCAATCTTGGTAGATTGGGAGGTCAATCCACGGAAAAGACGTCGTCACTTGAGATCTAGAAAATATATAAGTTAAAGGAACAGTCAGAGTAAGCTATGGGTATGGCAGAGATCGCTCAGTTCTCACTCTGATAGACCAGCCCATCACCACATGACTAGAACCCAATCCTCTCAGCATCAGCTAGGAAAGGCCCTAGAAAGCCGCCTTTGGCGGGGGGATAGCTCCCCTATTTCAACCCCTTTCGGGGTCGGGCACCCGCCATTCAGGAAAAGTTAACAAGAAGAGTAGGGATCCCAGAGCTGGTAGGGGGGTTGAATGATGGGAGTAGAGCGGAGACTGATAAGGAGAAAGCAGAGGTGCTGGGGAAATACTTTGGGGGGGTACTAATAGTGGAGTCGGAGGATGCAGTGCCTACTATTCCCATCAAACAGGCACCGGCACTAGAACTAATAGAGTTTTCCCATGCTAGAATAAGAAGGGCTATAGAAAAAATGAACAGAAGTAAGTCACCGGGACCGGATGGGATACACCCAAGAATCATAAAGGAAGGAGGGGAGATGTTAGTAGAGCCATTGAAAATGCTATTTGAGGTATCGTTTAATACAGGACAAATCCCGATGGACTGGAGAGAGGCGAACATAACAGCTATATTTAAGAAGGGAAAGAGAAATGACCCAGGGAATTATAGACCAGTCAGCTTGACAAGTGTTGTGTGTAAACTAATGGAAACGGTAATTAGAGAAGGAATAATGGATCATATGAAGTCAAACCACCTTTCCAGTGGGAGACAGTTCGGATTCTTGCCGGGGAGGTCGACGGTACTACAGCTAATTAAGGTGGTAGATGATTGGATGCAAATTCTAGAAGATGGTGATGTAATAGACGTGGTATATTGCGATTTTATGAAGGCCTTCGATAAGGTCCCACATAAAAGGTTAATAGAGAAAGTTAGAAGCTATAATATAGGGGAGAAATGTGTGAAATGGATAGAAGCCTTCCTGAAAGATCGGAGACAGAGGGTACTGGTGAATGGAATAGGCTCGGGGTGGAGGGAAATTACAAGTGGGGTACCTCAGGGAACTGTGTTGGGACCACTGCTGTTCGTTATATTTATCAACGACTTGCCTGAAGTTATAACTAATGGAAGTGAGGTATACCTGTATGCGGATGACACTAAGCTGTATAGAAGAGTGAGGAGTAAGGAAGATATGGGTTTGCTTCAAGGAGATGTGCAGGGCATGAAGGGATGGTCTGAGCATTGGTTAATGCCTTTTCATCCAAAAAAATGCAAGTTCATGCGGATTGGGACCAGCAAGATAGACAAGGTAGGATACAGTATGTATGAAGCGATGGAGGAAGTGAATGCAGAAAAGGATATAGGAGTAGTGATAGACAATAAGTTAAATTTCTCAGAACATTTAGCGGAAAAGATAAACAAAGCCAATAGAATTGTAGGGCTGATAAGGAGGACATTTGTGTCACTTGACGAAAAAATCTTCAGGAATCTCTATACAGCGCTGGTTAGGCCGCACCTGGAATATGCGAACCAGGTGTGGGCTCCATATATGGTAAAGGATATAGAAGCAGTGGAGAAAGTGCAGAGGAGAGCTAGCAAGCTGGTACCAACGTTGAAGAACGCGGGCTATGAGCAGAGGTTGAGGACACTGGGGCTTCCGACACTGGCATATAGGAGAAAGAGAGGGGATATGATAGAGACTTTTAAGATAGTGTCAGGAAAGTACGATGAGGATGTGTGTGAAGGTATCTTCTTGATGCGGGAGGGAACAAGAACGAGAGGACACTCTAAGAAAATTTACAAAGAAAGAAATAGGCTTGAGAAGGCAAAGAACTCATTTTGTGATAGAGTGGTAAATGAGTGGAACGCACTGCCCCAGTATGTAGTCGATTCCGAATCAATAAGGGAGTTTGAAAGTAATCTTGATAAAGCATGGGGAAGACAAGATTTGAAGTTTGATTATAAAACAAAAATACAGAATAGTAAAAATGTAGCGTCTGCTACCGCCGCCGCCAACACCGTGAACGACCGCAGCAGTGCAAGTACTGGTACTGATCTGGATACACAGGCATAGTTTGCCTTTTTCCAGAGGATCTACTGTAAGAAACTGTAAGTACTTGCACTGCTGCGGTCGTTCACGGTGTTGGCGGCGGCGGTAGCAGACGTTACATTTTTACTATTCTGTATTTTTATTTTATAATCAAACTTCAAATCTTGTCTTCCCCATGCTTTATCAAGATTACTTTCAAACTCCCTTATTGATTCGGAATCGACTACATACTGGGGCAGTGCGTTCCACTCATTTACCACTCTATCACAAAATTAGTTCTTTGCCTTCTCAAGCCTATTTCTTTCATTGTAAATTTTCTTAGAGTGTCCTCTCGTTCTTGTTCCCTCCCGCATCAAGAAGATACCTTCACACACATCCTCATCGTACTTTCCTGACACTATCTTAAAAGTCTCTATCATATCCCCTCTCTTTCTCCTATATGCCAGTGTCGGAAGCCCCAGTGTCCTCAACCTCTGCTCATAGCCCGCGTTCTTCAACGTTGGTACCAGCTTGCTAGCTCTCCTCTGCACTTTCTCCACTGCTTCTATATCCTTTACCATATATGGAGCCCACACCTGGTTCGCATATTCCAGGTGCGGCCTAACCAGCGCTGTATAGAGATTCCTGAAGATTTCTTAGTCAAGTAACACAAATGTCCTCCTTATCAGCCCTACAATTCTATTGGCTTTGTTTATCTTTTCCGCTAAATGTTCTGAGAATTTAACTTATTGTCTATCACTAATCCTATATCCTTTTCTGCATTCACTTCCTCCATACTGTATGATCTGTATCCTACCTTGTCTATCTTGCTTGTCCCAATCCGCATGTACTTGCATTTTTTTGGATGAAAAGGCATTAACCTCTGAAGTGCGCATGGGGGTAATTGGAAACGTCCCCCTGTGCTGACGTATTTGAGGTGTTTCCGTCACTAAAATATTCATTGTGCCATTAATAGCATTAATACTTATCCATATGCGCCTATTATGGGTTGATTATAAAGGTATTAACCTGAAACAACAATAAAACGAGTGAAAACAGCGTTTGGATGGTCAAAATCGGAGATATAGCCCGCGAGTTGTATAATGTATGGGTGAGGCAATCTGCTTTCCCGCCAATTTCCCCCAAGGCCACTGAGACACAGTCGATCGATACTCTCTCTCTCTCTCTTGCACTCGCTTGCTATCAGTGATGACCACACCCTCCAATCGGATTTCTAATGTTAGCACGAAAATATACCTCAGAATAAGGGAATAACAGGGAAAATAGGTGATAACTGAAGGAGAGGAGGAAAGTGGGGAAGGAGGGGAGGTAGAGGACTGAGATTTTGCATGGCCCAGGGGCCAAAAAAAAAAAATAAAATAAAAAATAAAAAAATAAAAAAAATTTTTTTTTCGATGTCAAAAGTTGATTTTTTTTTTCTCTGACTCTTAAGAGTCTCCCCGCAGTGCGCCGGGGGAACTCTTAAGAGTCTCCCCGCAGCTCCCGGGTTAACCAATGCTCAGACCATCCCTTCATGCCCTCCACATCTCCTTGAAGCAAACCCACATCTTCCTTACTCCTCACTCTTTTAGTGTCATCCGCATACAGGTATACCTCACTTCCATTAGTTATAACTTCAGGTAAGTCGTTGATAAATATAACTAACAGCAGTGGTCCCAACACAGATCCCTGGGGTACCCCACTTGTAATTTCCCTCCACCCCGAGCCTATTCCATTCACCAGTACCCTCTGTCTCCGATCTTTCAGGAAGGCTTCTATCTATTTCACACATTTCTCCCCTATATTATAGCTTCTAACTTTCTCTATTAACCTTTTATGTGGGAAGCGCACTGCCCACATCGAAGGCCTTCGATAACGAAGGCCTTCATAAAATAAAATAAATCATATTCATATTAAAGGGACTTGGAGATATGCTAGACCTAACACGAATGGTAGCCAAAAAAACTCTCTAGCTATGCGAGGACGAGACAGAGGAAAAAGACAAGAAGGGAAATGGCAGATGAAGATGAAGAGACTGAGGGAGATGGAAGAGCACATAGAACACCTCGAGCACCTCCTGGCCTCCCCAGAGTGGCAAATACATCCCGAAGACTATTAGGTGCACATAGTACTCCAAACAATCCCTCCCCAATCTTGTTTGCAAATATCCAAGGCCTAAAAAATAGAACCACGAACAAAGTACCATTTATTAGGGGCCTGCTAGAAGAAGGAAACGCTATATTTGCGGCTCTCACAGAAACTCACATTAACCCTTCAACCCCGGGTGGTACACGTGTGTACCATTATGTTTTGACCCGAGGAACCCGGGTGGTACAACATTGTACCATTGCTTGCGTATGTGCTTTCGAATGGCGCGCGTAAAAATTTTGTTCCGTGGTCGCTAGGTGACGCCACCAGACACCATGTACGCCACCAAAACAGTCTCTACCCTGCCGCCAACATGGATACTAGCCCAAAAAGTGATTCCCCTGTGTCCGATTCCCTGCTCCCTTTGACGCCTGCCCATGTTCGTCGCGCCCTAACGCAAAGGCACGTACAAGATGCGTTGACTCCCGGAGGTATTGAAATAGCTTTGAGGAGTTATGAACGTGGTGAAGGACAAAATAGTGTTGATGACTTGGGCAGTGATAGCTCCGAGTCTTATCAGTCTCATTATAGTGAAAATTTAGACGATCTAGACGAAATTCATGAAAGAGACGCGCAATTTGTTGGATTTGACGATGACGATGAAAGTGATGATAGTACTGAACGTGATATAGTTGTGCAAGGTGATGAGAGTGTAGTGAGAGTGAGCGAATGGGACAGCACTAGGTCGACTGCCAAGTTTAGGTTGAGTGACACGACACCTAGCCCTTCGCCAGCTAAATCCCCATTCAAGATACGCTTTTATAAGAAGCAAGTTCTTGAAAAGGCGGCCGCGGCAGCCAGGAAAGAGGCCCTAAAACTTGGTGAGGGAGCAGTGCGTGAGGGTGCCAGTGAGGCTGAGCGTGAGGGTGAGGTTGACCCGCCATTGTCTTCCTTATCTACCCACGCCACCCAAGTTGCCCCAGGCGCCCGCCATTCTTCCCCACCACCACCAGCACTGCCTAGGGTTGAGGACCCCCACTTTCGGCCTATTTACCCCCTATTTCCCCCGAGAGGAGACATACTACTACAGAAAAGGGAAAAGGGAGAAAATATGTGAAAAAAGGAGCTACAAGTTTGTTCGAGGCTCCCGCGGCTTCCACCCCTGCCGGTCCCAGCCATACGCCCCCGCAAGTTTTCCCAGGGTCCACCCCACCTCTCCAGCCTACAACAGAGGTTCCTGACGATGTTTTTGACCTCGCATCCATACCTGCACCTACAGACACTGAACCAGTGCTGTCTACGAATCGTCGTAGGCCAAGGAGCCCCGAACCTCTGCATGAAGATGACAGAGCCTCACCTGCCACTCCTTCCCCACCTCGCCGACCTACACGCCGCCCACGCATCATTCGTTCCCCGCGAGATTATGAGGGGGGGTCTGAAGATGAAGGGCACCTCACAGATGACTCTGGCCATGATTACCTGGGTCCACCGTCAGGGCAAGATGACGGCTCTGACGACAACGACGATGACTTTATGGACATCGACGACCCTCAACCCAGACGCTTTGCCCAGGGCCGTCGTGCTCCTGGCCGCCCTGGCCGCCGGGCTGGGCCTGGGCGCCGTCGCGCTCCTGGCCGCCCTAGGGTGCGCGCCGCCAAAGTTCGTGGGCGTGCTGCCCCAGCTGCAGCTCCTCGTAAGCGTCGCCAGCAGGACCCATTTTATATTTTCAACTGGCAGGATGTGGCTGCTGATGAAGTGAATGACCCTGATGTTACCCCTTTTGATGAGGTACAGGAGGGTTCAGGAGTTACCCCAAGTTTTCCCGCAGGCCCCAATGCTCCACCACATGAGCTTTTTGAGGCATTTTTTGATAAGGAGGTTACTGAGTTTGTCATAGAAGAGACAAACAAGCACCACCAAATCCAGGTGAACTTTTTTGGCAAGGTGACCAAGGGCCACATGAAGCGGTGGACCCCAGTGACTCATCCCGAGTTAATGGTGTTCCTGGCAATCACCATGCTAATGCCTCATGTAAAGAAGCACAGGTTGGCTGACTATTGGATCACCAAAGATCTGATATCCACCCCTGCCTTCGGGAAATACATCTCTCGGGACCGGTACCTCGACATCCTCGGAGCGCTCCATCTTGTCACCAACACCGACATGCATCTCTCTGACAAGCTGTGGAAGATTAGGACGTTGTACGAGATGATGCGAGAACGTTTCACGTCATACTTCACGCCCTTCTGCAACGTCTGTATTGACGAGTCTCTTGTGCTGTTCCGGGGAAAGCTGAGCTTCAGGCAGTACATCCCCTCAAAGAGACATCGCTTTGGTATAAAGTTCTTTGTGCTGTGCGATTGCCAAACTGGTTATGTCCTGGACTTCCTGGTCTACAGCGGGAAGGAAGGGGACGTGGAAATAGACCCCCTCATTGGCTTTGGCGGAGCAGTGGTTCAAGCCATGATGAACCGGTACTTCCAGAAGAATCACGTCCTCTACACGGACAACTACTACACGTCCCCCACTCTCTCAAAGTACCTCCATCAGCGCAAGACGGGGACTGTAGGCACAGTTAGAGCGAAAAGGAAGGGCATGCCAACTTTCCCTCCTAAAACCAAGAAAGGCGATGTCTTCAAAAAGAAGTCGGGACCCATTCTGGCTATTCACTGGCACGACCAGCGGAAGGTCAACCTCCTGAGCACCGTCCACAAGGGGGAAATGGTTGAGACTGGCAAGGTGGGTCGCCGCACCCAAGTCAGGGTGACCAAGCCCGATGCTGTAATGGACTACAACATAAATATGAGGCTGGTGGACAAGTCCGACATGCAGATAGGCTTCATCGACTGTCTGCGTACCTCGTGCAGATGGTACAAAAAGTTCTTTCTGCACATGGTGGACATGTCAATGCTGAATGCCTACAATATCTACAGGCTACGGAATCCGCGCACACCCAGGAAGTTCAGTAGCCTGCGGAGGTTCCAAAAACAGGTGTTGGTGGAGCTCCTGGACAGGTATGCTACGCCACAGAGGGCAGTGGCACAACCTGGGCGCCCCGTTCAGGACCGTATGCAGTGTGCACAGTATCTAAATGTGCACAAGCTCGGTTACCTGCCTCTGGAACGAGATGGAGTCACCATTAGCAGAAGGCGGTGCCATGTCTGCTGGAACAGCCAGGTGAGGCCGAGGAAGCAGAAAAAGACCACCATGCAGTGTGTGGAGTGCCAGGTGTCACTATGTGCTATACCGTGCTTTGCTGAATACCACACCAAGCAGGAGTACTAACTAATAATCATAGTGAAAGTACCAAAGACTGACAATATGTATGTATATAGGCAACAAGTGGAAATAAAACAATGTATTGTGATAAAAAAGTCATGTATTATGAAAACATATATAAATAAGTGAAAAAAGACACAATAAATTGTATATAAAACGTTTACAAAGCATATAACTAAGTGAAAGTGAAAGTGACACATGACATAATATTAGATGGCCAAAGTATAATAAACACCTGTGATAACGAATAATCAGTGCCTAATATAACAATAACCTACCTCAATTACTAATAAAATGTACCGTATCAAGTGAAAATGAGCATTATCAGTGACAGTGACACTCTCTCAAGCATATTTACCAAAGTGAAAGTGACACACGAAGTAATATTAGATGGCCAAAGTATAATAAACACCTGTGATAACGAATAATCACTGCCTAATATAACAATAACCTACCTCAATTACTAATAAAATGTACCGTATCAAGTGAAAATGAGCATTATCAGTGACAGTGACACTCTCTCAAGCATATTTACCAAAGTGAAAGTGACACACGAAGTAATATTAGATGGCCAAAGTATAATAAACACCTGTGATAACGAATAATCACTGCCTAATATAACAATAACCTACCTCAATTACTAATAAAATGTACCGTATCAAGTGAAAATGAGCATTATCAGTGACAGTGACACTCTCTCAAGCATATTTACCAAAGTGAAAGTGACACACGAACTAATATTAGATGGCCAAAGTATAATAAACACCTGTGATAACGAATAATCACTGCCTAATATAACAATAACCAGCCTCAATTACTCATAAAAACTACGGTATCGAGTGAAAATGTGAAATATTATTGACAATGATAGCCTAATACACATATTTTATATAATTGGACTCCAAATAACTATAATAACATCACTATCAATAAATAAAATCGCCTCCGGGAGGTAAAAACTCTGGCGCGACGAGTGGCTAAGTGCGCAGTAGGTTAGCCAAGCCGGGGCCTGGGCCAAGGCGACGCATCCGAACGCGGGAAGATTTTCCCGCATAAAAATCACTCCACTTCCCGCGCTCGCCATTATGCAATCACTTGGGCTAGAGACCTCTACTCAACGGCATTCTACACATGAAGGTTTGTGCAACATTTTTTTTTTTTTTTATAACTTTGTGTCATGTATTTCAGGAGTAACAGGTGAATCAACATGGACCAAAATTCCTCAAAACCCCCGGACACATAGTACAGTCACGATCTACCCTAGCCGGGGTTGGAGGGTTAAAGATCAGGAAGATAGTGTGGTATGGATTCCTGGTTACAACCTACATAGAGCGGACAGAACGCATAGATCACATGGAGGTGTAGCCTTGTACATTCATGACTCACTGATATGTACTGAATTCCTAAATAACAGTAATGAAGTGGTGGAAATACTTGGAGTTAAAATAGAATCCCTAAATTTAGCAGTTATTGTTACATACAGGCCTCCAGACTCATCCCTAGAAGAATTCAAAACCCAGCTCAACAAAATAAAATCAGAAGTGGAAACCCTGGGGAACCCAACACCAAATATTATATGGCTAGGAGACTTTAACCTACCAAACATTAAATGGAGACAACTAGAAAACCAGGTAGTGGCAAATAACACCGGAGAAACAAATACAAATACGAGAGAGCTTTTTTAACTTTTGCGATTTTTTTAGTCTTACCCAGCATATTGCTGAACCCACACGGGAAAACAATATCTTAGACCTGGTCTTCACTAACAATGACTCTCTAGTACACAGCATTAACATATCGGACACAACATACTCAGATCATAAATTAATTGAGATCAAAACAACCTTAGCAAGTGTACAGACAACCTCAGAATCGAGAACAAAAACCGGCCCCTTCAACTTCAATAACAAAATCATTAGGTGGGAAGAGGTAAATCAAGAAATGGCGGAAATAGACTGGGAAGATTTAATGAATAACCTGACACCAGCAGAATGTCTAGTCCTAATAACAGAAACCATGACCCAAATCTGTAGCCACCATATACCTGCAAGACAAACAAGACGAAGAAGCAAACAAGATCGGGAAAGGAGGAGACTGTACAGAAGAAAAAAATTACTCACACAAAGACACACACAAAATCTACAGGATAGGCAAAAGGCTGAAATAGATAGAGAAATTGTGGAAATTGAACAAAGGCTAAGAATATCATATGAAATACAACATATGGAAGAGGAGAGGAAAGCTATTGCAGGTATAAAGGAAAATTCCAAATACTTCTTTTCATACGCCAAACAAAAGGCTAAAACAACATCAAACATCGGCCCACTGAGCAAAGGGGACGGCTCTTTCACAGGGGACAAAAAGGAAGTGAGCGAACTCTTAAGCAGGCAGTATGAAATGGCATTCAGTGAGCCTGATGAAACAAAAGTCATCAGAGACCAAAATATATTTTTCATGGAAACCTCCCCCACAGAAACCCCCCAGATGCTGGATATTGATTTCGGTCCAAAAGACATAGAAGAGGCCATTTCCAACATGCCATCCCACTCGGCACCAGGCCCGGACTCATGGAATTCGATCCTAATGAAAAAATGTAAGGAAAACTTCTCAAAACCCCTGGCTATAATGTGAAGAAGGAGTCTAGACACTGGTGACATACCAGATAGCTTGAAAAACGCAATAAAGCACTACCAAAAAACTACCGCCCGGTAGCTCTAACCTCTCACATCATTAAAGTTTTCGAGCGAGTCCTGCGAAGCAAAATTTCAACATTCATGGAGGCAAATGAACTACACAACACCGGTCAACATGGGTTCAGAGCGGGAAGATCATGTCTCTCACAACTTTTCGAACACTATGACAAAATTCTTAAAGCGCTAGAAGAAAAGAAAAACGTGGATGTCATTTACACCGATTTTGCTAAGGCATTTGATAAATGTGACCATGGTATAATAGCCCACAAACTGAAAGCAAAAGGTATAACGGGGAAAATCGGACGGTGGATATATAATTTCCTCGTAAACCGAAAACAATCAGTAGCAGTAAACCAAGTCACATCTGAGCCTTCGGATGTCAAAAGCTCAGTGACTGACTGCGTTTGTAAATGAATAACTTTATTTTATCCTCCCCTCAGTTACTAACCCATATGTCCCCTACTAACTTCCTAGTCCTGCCACGGACATTAGTTCCAGGGCAGTAGTTCCCTTTCCAATGTTCCCTTACCCACTCTAAACCACTGTTTGGACACTTGATCCTCAGTGTTTTGGAGGACAAGCAGCCTAGAAGGGTCACTTGACCTGTTGTTGCTTGATTTCCTTCCTTCCTTTGTACTCCCCAAGGAACAGTGCTAGCGCCCCTTCTGTTCCTCATACTAATTTGAGACATAGATACCAACACCAGACACAGTACGGTGTCGTCTTTTGCTGATGACACAAAATTAAGCAAGATAGTAAACACACAAGAGGACACGGGCCGACTGCAGGAAGACATGAATGTAGTGTTCCAGTGGACCAGGGAAAACAACATGCAATTCAATGAAGAAAAATTCCAATTAATACGGTACAGAGATAATAAGGGTGTTAATGAAATTACAAATTACTTAACAGAATCTAACCACATAATAGAACGGAAAGACAGTGTGAAAGACCTTGGGGTATTAATATCTGAAAATATGGGTTTCAAAGTACATAACCAGGTCAAAGTTGCGGCTGCGAAACGTCTAACGGGTTGGATTCTGCATACTTTTAAAACACGCGGTGAATTACCTATGATAACCATCTTCAAATCTCTAGTGCTACCGCGGCTTGAATACTGTAGCGTATTAACATCCCCATACAAAGCAGGTGAAATAAATTACGTAGAGAGTGTACAAAGAAATTTCGCTTCGCATATAAGTTTGATAAAACATCTACACTATTGGGAGCGTTTAAGAGCACTGAATCTGTACTCACTGGAACGTAGAAGAGAACGTTACCTAATAATATACACATGGAAAATCGCAGAGGGTTTAGTACCAAACCTACATACTCCGATAGTCATGAAATTCAGTGATAGGAGAGGCTGGGAATGCGAAATCCCCCGGATGAATAACAGGGGTGCAATGGGCTCTCTGCGAGAGGGCTGGTTATCACACAGAGGCCCACGTCTCTTCAACAAACTCCCACGGCGAGTAAGAGACATGAGGGACATCTCGTTAGACAACTTCAAGAGAGCCCTCGATGTCGAACTGCAAAAAGTGCCAGACGAGCCCATCCTCGCAAGGGAGCGAGCTGTCGCTTCAAACAGTCTACTTCACCAAATCACCACCCATAACGAGGGGCGTCGCGCTCCTTGGTGCCGCTAGAAGAGTGGCGAACACATCAAAAGGTATCAAAAGGTAAAGGTACGGTATAGAGTGAAAATGAGCAGTATCAGTGACACCCTAAAAGCATATTTACCTAAGTGAAAGTGACAAAACCTAATATTTGATGTGCAATTTATAATAAACACCTGTGATGCGGCGTCACACAATGGCGGAAGGCGGACGCACGTTTTGAGGCTCCGGCATATGTTATGGGAATGGACAATTAATTCACGGAATATCGAGTGCATACTGGGCTAGCAAGAAGAGGAAGGATTTAGTGAAGTGTTTGCAGGATGTATTGGTGTGGTGGAGGGGTGATATATAGTGTAATAAGAGTGTGTAGTGACGGGACAGCGGTAGTGTTGTGAGTTGTTGAGTTTGTAAACAAACATGGCGGAGGGAATTTCGGGTATGACGGAGGCGGAAGGAAGGTTACAACGTTTTCGGAGATTTAAGAGCTCAGATAAGAAGTTAGAAGAGGTTAGTATTGTTATGAAGGATTTGGAATAGTGGATGAGTGATACGGAGAAATGGAAGGGGGATATTGGTGAGAAAGTTAAGGCACTGTGTGTAATGTGTGGTGTGACAGGTGGGGAAGGGAATAGGCCTAGCGAAGGAAGTGAATGCAGGCCTATTTTGGCAGTTAATGAGAGCCTAGAGATGGTATTGAAAAGGGTAGATGAACTGGGAGCAGAGAATATGGCATTGAAGGAGCAGCTGAAGGAATACGAAGGACGTTTCACGGAAGTAAAGGAGTCAACTGCATGGACGGTGGTAGGTAAACAAAAAGTCAAGGATTTGGAGGATATTATGAAAGAGCAAAAGGAAGAAATAAATATGACCAAAAAAAGTTTTGAGAGTGCAGTTGTAGGGGTCATGAAGAACAAGGAGAGTGTTGTGAGGGAGGCCATGGACAGGGATAGGGGTGTAATCTTGTATGGAGATATAGAGACTCATATGAATGATAATGGAGTGAGAAAAGTGAGGGATATGGAGACAGTGAAGGAGGTAATGAAAGGTGTGGACGAGGACGAATATGGATGGGAAGGGCAGGTGGAGGAGGTCAGTAGGATAGGTAGATATAAAAGGGGAGAGATGAGACCTATAAGGGTACAGTTTAAAACTAGGGCAGTGGCAGAGACTGTGACAAATGTTAGTTGGAGGCTAAATACAAATGAAAAACTGAAACACATAAGACTAAAGAAGGATTTGAGTATAGAACAAAGGACAAAAATTAAGGAATTACAAGAAAAGGCTGATGAAAATAATGGAAAGTTGGGTGAGGAGGATAAGAGAAATTTTTACTGGAGAGTGAGGGATGGAAAAGTGAGGAAGTGGTTTATAAGAGTAGAAGGGAGGGAAGAGAATGTGATGGGAGTTGTGACGGAGGAGGAGAACGGGGTGGAGGTGTCACAGGGAGAGACAGGAGACAAAGAGGCAGACCCAGTAGTGCTAACGGGGGAGTAGGGTACGGACTGGAGGAGCGGGATGGTGTAATTGCTGAAGGAATGGTAGATGGATTAAGGATTATGTTTAGTAATGTGGATGTGTTTACCCAGGACAAGAAAAGAGAACTGATATGTAGGTTGCAGGATGAAGAGGAAAAACCTGATGTCATAGCCCTACAGGAAGTAAGACCAAAAAATGCTAGAATTGAAAGGGAACTGGTGGAATATAGTTTGGAGGGTTTGGAGTTATATGAGAGAAATGCTATTAGAGCAGAGGTCGGAAGAGGACTGTTTATTTATGTAAGAAAAGAGCTCAAGGTTAATGAGGTGGATATGAGACAGCAGTATTGTGAGTATTTGTGTATTGAAGTAAAATGTGCAAGAGGATCAATTATAATTGCCTCTATATATAGAAGCCCAAATAATAGCAGGGGAGAGGATGATAACCTACTGAAAGCAATGGAGGAAATAGATAATAGAGAGAACAAATATAAAATTTTGATTGGAGATTTCAATTTGCCAAGGATCAACTGGGCAAATTGTACTACTCCAGCGGGACAGGGTAGCCTGGAAAATAAGTTTATAGAGAAAGTGAGAGATTGTTTTTTAACGCAACATATTATAGAGATGACAAGATATAGAGATGGGACGCAGGGGAGTGTACTTTATTTGATGTTTAGCAATGAAGAGGATATACAGTAAACTTCCGTTAATCCGAAGGGCAGCGGACCGGCCCTCGTTCGGATTAGTGGAATTATCGGATTATCGGACTTTACCCCTATGAACCTGTGTATGACGAAAACATTGAGGCATTAGGCCACCCAAATGACACAATGGTGCACACACACATATCATATGTTCATGAAATCACTTCAAAAGTCTACCATTGTTATTGTAGCCTATTACCTACTTCAAAACATTCAGATTAATGGTCAAAGGAATCTGCTGATATAAATGTAAACACCATATGTCCGCATCATCGTCTTCTTCTTCTTCCGTCTACTAGCGAGTTTGTCTTGCTCTTGAAGATCAGATCAGATGTGGTTCGGGAAGTAATGCCTTAACAACGGCACTTCCCTGAGAGGTTCTTGTAATTTTCCTTTTGTGATTTTCCTTTTGTGACGTGCTCTGTTATATTATATTGTATTGAAAGCACCCTTGTCTTGTTGTCTTGAAAGCACCCTTGGGACGCTCCGATCACTGAACTATAAATAGTAGCGTATCGGAACGTCCAAAGGTGCATTTTCAAGCTCAAGACTGAATGCGCTTGCAGAAAATGCGGTGCACGCCAGTAGCGCATCGGAGCGTCCCAAGGATGCGTTCAAGAGCAAAACAAACTCTCTAGCAGACGATGTGGTGTTTACGTTTATATCAGTAGCTTCCTTTGACCATTAATCTGAATGTTTTGAAGTAGGTAATAGGCTACAATGACAATGGTAAACTTTTAAAGTGAATTCATGAACATATGATATGTGCTTGCTCCATTATGTGTCATTTGAGTGGACTAATGCCTCAAAAAGGGGACTTTGGGACTTCTTGAAATTCGGACCATCGGGTGAATTCGGATTTGGCCTCAAATTGAAAAATTCGGACTATTGGGAGATTCGAATCATCGGTCGTCGGATTAAAGGACTTTTACTGTACATACATACATACATAAAATGTTAAGACTGAGTGTTCCACACATCAGTGCAGTTTCAGTCTCTTGTCCTAATGGCGGCATTCCAGGCAACCCTGTTAAGGGCTGCTTCACTTGTCAAGTTCTTGGATTTGAGATCGGCGCGTATAGTCCGATCCCAGGTCTTCCTCGGTCCACCCCTTGGTGCAGCTCCCTCTATAATCACAGACCTGCATTTTTTCACCCAATTTTGTTCATCCATTCTCTCCACATGTCCATACCATCCCAGTCTACTTGTACGCATCACCTCGCTAATACTCTTTATACCTAAACGTCTCCTCAGCTCAACATTTGTTATTCTATCCTGTAGCCTGGCCCCACACATCCATCTCACCATTCTCATCTCATTACGCTCCATTCTGTTGACATCCTCTACTTTAACGGCCCATGTTTCTGAGGCATACATCATTGCACTTCTAACACATGAGGCATACACCTTTCCCTTCAGCGGGAGAGGCATTCTTTTCATGGTCAGGATTGGCATCAATTCTCTGAACTTCCCCCAGCCACACCTAATTCTAGCAACAGTGGCAGCCTCGGCCCCACCACCGGCAGAGATGGTATCTCCTAGGTAACAAAACTTGTTCACCAGCTCCAAAGACTCATTTCCAAAATTCACAGCCACAGGATCATCACTTAACACAAGCTCACCTTTGCACACTACGCACTCAAATTTCTCTATATCCTTCGGCAGGGGCCCCTTTATTCTACTACAGCGCTTACTCCCATGGTGTACCCAACATCGACAGATGCTACATTGAATTGAGTTAACGCCCACTCCCTTTCCACACACTGCACATGGGTATGCACCGCTCTTTTCCACATTGCCTCGTCTCAATCTACAATGCATAACCTTGGTTTTGTTAATATTGACTCTTAAACCCTTGCTCGCCATGCCCTCTCTCCACTCTCTGAATTTGGCCTCAGCATCCTGCATACTGTCAGCTATTAGGACTAAATCGTCTGCATAAAACAGTTCCAACGGGAGTCCGCCTCTAAAAACTCTAGACAGCGCCTCCAAGACCATAATAAAGAGGAGGGGCTTAACACTGAACCCTGATGGACTCCAACAGGGACTGCGAACTCATCACTCAGTACACCCTTCACCCTCACCGAACTTCGCGAATCCTCATACATCTTCATTATCACACGCACCAGCCACTCTTCCACACCAAGTTTCCTCATAGCCCACTGCACAACATCTCTAGGTACCCTGTCAAAGGCCTTCTCCAGGTCCACAAACACAAAGTAAAGATCCCTGCCTTTTAGTAAGTATCTTTCCTGTATCTGCCTGACTATGAAGATAGCATCGGTTGTACCACGTCCTGTCATAAAACCAAACTGCATATCATCAATAGAGATGCTATCATCATTATATATACAATAGATACCTGTATAGACGCACGAGCATCTACTCAGGCGCCTGTGCTTCCATGCTTCTCTGATTTCATTTTCTGCATACACAATCTTCCCATTATCATCTCTAACACACTGTTCACCTATAATATCCCTACTGTAATTTTTAACTCGCCTAGCTAGGTTGAAGATCCCATTGGGATTGTCAGTGTTACACACTTGTTCGAGGACCAGGTCCTTAATGCGATTTTTAGCATTGTAAATAACTCTTTTGGCAGTTCGTTTAGCTGCCTGGTATTCCTCCCTGCTGCCTCCTTTCTTCCATGCTTTGAAGGATCTCCTTTTCTCTTTCACAGCATGTTCTACCTCATCGTTTCACCACCAAGAGGTCTTATTCCTGGGGTGACCCTTTGTTTTCCCACAGACTTTGTCAGTGTCAGCGATAAGGCTATGCTTAAGAAAGTTCCATTGGCTATTTACATCGTTAGGCCTAGCTTCCTTATTTCTATTCATTTCCTCCAGTTCATTATGAAACCTATCCCTAACTTCCTTGTCCTTCAGCAGCCACACTTTCCTTTTGGGTATGTAAACCTTCTTGCGCTTAGGATCTCTGTATAAGCTCATGTCGCACACAAGTAGCTTATGCTGGGGGATACATTCTTCGCTCGGGATGACCTTTACATCTCGAACTAGTTTCCAGTCTTTCCTGTTAACCAAGAAGTAATCTATCTGGCTACTGGAGACCCCAGAGTTATATGTGATCAGGTGGCTCTGTCTTTTCTTGAACTTTGTGTTACACACAACCATGTTGAGTGCAACGCAGGACTCCAATATATATTCGCCTTCTAGATTTCTCCTTCCGTAACCATTTCCTCCATGTACCCCCTCGTATCCATCTGCAGATGCTCCCACATGACCATTGAGGTCCCCCCCCCACGATTGTTATTTCGTTCTCCGAGAGGCCTGAAATGACACTGACGGTGTCATTCCAGAAGTCCTCTTTTATCTCTTTCTGTAAACCAGCCTGTGGGGCATATGCAGATATCACATTCAGAATTCTTTCACCAACTTTCAACTTCAAAACAATCAGCCTTTCACTAACTCTCGTAATCTGAAGCACACTTTCCGCCAGCTCTTCAGCCACCAGAACACCCACTCCTCCTTTCGCTTTATCAGTCTCCACACCCATCCAGTATATCCTATTTCTTTTCCTCCTTCCGACAATCCACTGTACCCCATGCCTCTTCCAGAATGTTTCCTGGGTACAGCAGACGTCCACTCGCCTCCTCTCACACATCTCAGCCACTTCTTTCGCACGCAGATTCAAACTACCAACATTCACACTAGCAAGTCTGAGTTTGTGGGGGGCATTTGGCATTGTCCTGGGCGGTTTTGTTTCATCGGACTTACGTTTATTTTCTTTGATTTTAGTCATAGTTAGGTAGGTTTGGCTGGCAGATGGGCATCACCCCCCCCAGAACTCCGGCTCCAGTCTACCCCGGGACCATTCCCAGCACCATCCCCCAAGTGATTACAAGGGGGTAGGATCCAGTGGCCTCGGTACGCCCCACCAGAACCAGCCGCAGGGACGCACCCCGTGCGCGTACACGGCACTACGACTGGCCTGGTATTTTTCGCCAAATGACAGGGCAGCCTCCTGGAGCGCTACCACCAGGTTCGAGCCCCTATACTATTGGGCGGAAAGTGCCAGTCCGGGGAAACACTACGTACTGTACCCTCTGGATCCATTTCGTCCAGGTTGGGCCCAGGGCGCCAGGGCCAGGTCCAGAGGGAGCGACACCCACTGCCAGTGTTCCGCCATTAGGCAACTTGGAGCAAGTACAATGAAGCCCTGTCACAGCACTCTCATATAGAGACAATGCCAGCGCCAATAACAAGGCTTCATTGTATAGTGATGGCTACTTGGTCCGCAAGTCTATCACCATCCCCCCTATTAGTCGCCTTGTACGACATGCAGTAGGATGCGTGAGGCATATTCTTTTTTTCCTCCACCATTAGATGAAGGCCCCCTTACCCCCTGGGGGGGGGGTAACATGTTATGGAACATGTTAAGGTGGATAGCCCTATAGGTCGTAGTGACCATGCCTGTATAAGCTTTAGTTGTAACATTAAATCAGAGAGGGATAATAGAAGCAATAGAAAAATATACATGTATGATAGAGCAGATTAAGAGCTGCTGAGACGGTGTTTGGACATTGACTGGGGGGAATACTTGAACGGTGAAGACGCTGAAGGAATGTGGAGGAAAATTAGAGTCAAACTGGAGAATGCTGTATCCAAAAGTGTACCAGTAAGGGAATACAGTATAAGTATAAAACTAAATTGAGGAAAAGAATGAACCCAGAATTGCCAATGAAAAGAAAGCTTTGGATATTGATTAGAAGAAAGAAACGATTGTGGGAAAGATTAAAATTGTTAAAAAAGAACAGGGGGTCTAGTATAGAAGCTAAAGAAGTGGATCTGGAACGCAGACAAATAAACGATAAAATAAGGTGGGAAACAAGGAGAGGGAGGGAGAGATAGCTAGAAATGTGAAGGATAATCCAAAAATATTCTGGAAGTACATTCAGGATAAGTTAACAAGAAGAGTAGGGATCCTAGAGCTGGTAGGGGCGTTGAATGATGGGAGTAGAGCGGAGACTGATAAGGAGAAAGCAGAGGTGCTGGGGAAATACTTTGGGGGAGTACTAACAGTGGAGTCGGATGATGCAGTGCCTACTATTCCCATCAAACAGGCACCGGCACTAGAAGTAATAGAGTTTTCCCATGCTAGAATAAGAAGGGCTATAGAAAAAATGAACAGAAGTAAGTCACCGGGACCGGATGGGATACACCCAAGAATCATAAAGGAAGGAGGTGAGATGTTAGTAGAGCCATTGAAAATGTTATTTGAGGTATACAGGACAAATCCCGATGGACTGGAGAGAGGCGAACATAACAGCTATATTTAAGAAGGGAAAGATAAATGACCCAGGGAATTATAGACCAGTCAGTTTGACAAGTGTTGTGTGTAAACTAATGGAAACGGTAATTAGAGAAGGAATAATGGATCATATGAAGTCAAACCAACTTTTCAGTGGGAGACAGTTCGGATTCTTGCCGGGGAGGTCGACGGTACTACAGCTAATTAACCCTTCCTCCCCTGGCTGTCTTACCCAATGACGGTCGCCCCTACCCGGGCGATATGGCTGAAAAACATCTAGGCCTAGGCTACCGTATTTATGTTTATTTTCACTGCTAGAACTTTCCCACTCATCTATAATCGTAGTGCGGTTTTCAATCTGTATTTTGGCATTGAGTAGAGCTCTGTAAGTCAACTGGTTCAGTTGTGATGACGATTTCAGTGGAGCCAATATTGCAGAGATGTTGCCAATATGGGGGCTTTTTAGACACTAATTTCGTCATGACGTCAGAACAATAACATTGAGGAATCTTCTCCTTCTTGTTTTCGGAGGTGCGGTGACAAACGCTTGGGTTTGTTGACATACGTCGTATGCACGGCGTTCGGACCAAGCTTAATTAGGTAATTAAGCTCATGCCTTAGATAAGGCATACCGGGTAGCGGCCCTTCTTTCGTGCTGTCCTTACCTAAGGCAGACCGGGTAGGAAGGGTTAAGGTGGTAGATGATTGGATGCAAATTCTAGAAGATGGTGATGTAATAGACGTGGTATATTGCGATTTTATGAAGGCCTTCGATAAGGTCCCACATAAAAGGTTAATAGAGAAAGTTAGAAGCTATAATATAGGGGAGAAATGTGTGAAATGGATAGAAGCCTTCCTGAAAGATCGGAGACAGAGGGTACTGGTGAATGGAATAGGCTCGGGGTGGAGGGAAATTACAAGGGGGGTACCTCAGGGATCTGTGTTGGGACTACTGCTGTTCGTTATATTTATCAACGACTTGCCTGAAGTTATAACTAATGGAAGTGAGGTATACCTGTATGCGGATGACACTAAGCTGTATAGAAGAGTGAGGAGTAAGGAAGATATGGGTTTGCTTCAAGGAGATGTGGAGGGCATGAAGGGATGGTCTGAGCATTGGTTAATGCCTTTTCATAAAATAAAATGCAAGTACATGCGGATTGGGACCAGCAAGATAGACAAGGTAAGATACAGTATGTATGAAGCGATGGAGGAAGTGAATGCAGAAAAGGATATAGGAGTAGTGATAGACAATAAGTTAAATTTCTCAGAACATTTAGTGGAAAAGATAAACAAAGCCAATAGAATTGTAGGGCTGATAAGGAGGACTTTGTGTCACTTGATGAAGAAATCTTCAGGAATCTCTATACAGCGCTGGTTAGGCCGCACCTGGAATATGCGAACCAGGTGTGGGCTCCATATATGGTAAAGGATATAGAAGCAGTGGAGAAAGTGCAGAGGAGAGCTAGCAAGCTGGTACCAACGTTGAAGAACGCGGGCTATGAGCAGAGGTTGAGGACACTGGGGCTTCCGACACTGGCATATAGGAGAAAGAGAGGGGATATGATAGAGACTTTTAAGATAGTGTCAGGAAAGTACGATGAGGATGTGTGTGAAGGTATCTTCTTGATGCGGGAGGGAACAAGAACGAGAGGACACTCTAAGAAAATTTACAAAGAAAAAAATAGGCTTGAGAAGGCAAAGAACTCATTTTGTGATAGAGTGGTAAATGAGTGGATCGCACTGCCCCAGTATGTAATCGATTCCGAATCAATAAGGGATATTGAAAGTAATCTTGATAAAGCATGGGGAAGACAAGATTTGAAGTTTGATTATAAAACAAAAATACAGAATAGTAAAAATGTTGCGTCTGCTACCGCCGCCGCCAACACCGTGAACAACCGCAGCAGTGCAAGTACTGGTACTGAGCTGGATACACAGGCATAGTTTGCCTTTTTCCAGAGGATCTACTGTAAGAAACTGTAAGTGATAACGAATAATCAGTGCCTAATATTACAACTTAGCTCAATCACTAATAAAAAGTTCGGTATCGAGTGAAAATTAGCAATATTAGTGACAGTGACTCATACACATACTTTATATGATTGTCCTCAAAATAACTATAAAAATCTCAAATAAACATCCAATTGTCAATATCTATCACTAAAATCGCCTATCGGAGGCAAAAACTCTGGTGCGACGAGCGGCTAGGTGCGCTCTAGCCGGGGCGAGGCATCCGAACGCGTCAAGAATTTCCCGCGGAAAAACACACTCCTTCGCACACTCGCCATTCTGCAACCACTGGGGCTAGAGACGTCGCGCAACCATATTTTATCAGAAAACTGACATGTCAGCCAACTGGCAACGTGGGACTTCACTGACACAAATTTTTCTTAAGGGATAGGAAACTATGACAAGTGTGGTCCCCATTTCCTGTCCCCTTACTGACACACCCGTTTTGGTTGCCTGAGGCTGACAATTCATGTTGCCTAAGAGTCAAGTGGGATACTTTTTCTGGGGTTAAGCCAAGTTAAGCTGTCCCCATAATTGACCTGATAATGTTAAGGTGTCCCAACCTAAGCAGACAGGAACTGACATATCTAGGTTGCCCGATTAGCCAACCTCACTTGGGGACGTCATTATGTAGCCTAAGTTCCTATTCCTGAATCCAATTACCTAATTATACCCCTAATTACCTATATCTGACAGTAATTAGGTAATCTAGAACCTCATTACCTTATCCTTTAACTAACTGTATCATCCTAACCCAAATTACCTAATCACGATCCAACTTCTCATTATGCTAATTTGACTAGTCCTACCTATATGCTAGACAACCCTAATTACACAATTCTTAACTTAAATTTGTTGCTTATTCATAATCTGACCTTATTTTGTTTAAATCTCATAAACTTAGTGATATATGGCATATTTTATTTATCACTGGATATATATTATGGCCATTAATAACTTATTTCGCATTTAAATGCAAAAACAAGAGCAGATTAAGGTTCAGCAATTAGAAGAGTGTATAATTATCTTTAATTCCACCTCTTGTGAGTAAGTTCAGTCTCATCCAATGAATGATGGTTGACTAAGTCTCTAAATCATCATGACACTCATGGACCCCATGTGGTGACCTCACTGACAGGGTGTAAATCCATGGCAATGCTTTTGAGGGATATATGAATGAATTCATGCTAGACAACACTAAAGACACTTTCCTTGAGTAGATTTTGCTGCTGATCATGAATCTGTTCTTAAATTTCAGGTATCTGTTCTACCTATTGATATGTGGCCTAATAAGTGTCATATTTTTAGACTAAATTCAAAATCAAGAGCAAATTCCGATTCAAATTTGCTGCCTGATGTCATCTACAGGAAGTAAGACCAACAAATGCTAGAATTGAAAGGGAACTGATGGAATATAGTTTGGAGGGTTTTGAGTTATATGAGAGAAATGCTATTAGAGCAGAGGTTGGAAGAGGACTGTTTATTTATGTAAGAAAAGAGCTCAAGGTTAATGAGGTGGATATGAGACAGCAGTATTGTGAGTATTTGTGTATTGAAGTAAAATGTGCAAGAGGATCAATTCTAATTGCCTCTATATATAGAAGCCCAAATAATAGTAGGGGAGAGGATGATAACCTATTGAAAGCAATGGAGGAAATAGATAATAGAGAGAACATATATAAAATTTTGATTGGAGATTTCAATTTGCCAAGGATCAACTGGGCAAATTGTACTACTCCAGCGGGACAGGGTAGCCTGGAAAATAAGTTTATAGAGAAAGTGAGAGATTGTTTTTTAACGCAACATATTGTAGAGATGACAAGATAAAGAGATGGGACGCAGGGGAGTGTACTTGATTTGATTTTTAGCAATGAAGAGGATATAGTGGAACATGTTAATGTGGATAGCCCTATAGGTCGTAGTGACCATGCCTGTACAGTATAAGCTTTAGTTGTAACATTAAATCAGAGAGGGATAATAGAAGCAATAGAAAAATATACATGTATGATAGAGCAGATTAAGAGCTGCTGAGACGGTGTTTGGACATTGACTGGGGGGAATACTTGAACGGTGAAGACGCTGAAGGAATGTGGAGGAAAATTAGAGTCAAACTGGAGAATGTTGTATCCAAAAGTGTACCAGTAAGGGAATATAAGGATAAAACAAAATTGAGGAAAAGAACGAACCCAGAATTGCCAATGAAAAGAAAACTTTGGACATTTATTAGAAGAAAGAAACGATTGTGGGAAAGACTAAAATTGTTAAAAAAGAACAGGGGGTCTAGTATAGAAGCTAAAGAAGTGGATCTGGAATGCAGACAAATGAACAATAAAATAAGGTGGGAGACAAGGAGGGGGGTGAAGGAGAGGGAGAGAGAGATTGCTAGACATGTGAAGGATAATCCAAAAATATTCTGGAAGTACATTCAGGAAAAGTTAACAAGAAGAGTAGGGATCCCAGAGCTGGTAGGGGGTTGGATGATGGGAGTAGAGCGGAGACTGATAAGGAGAAAGCAGAGGTGCTGGGGAAATACTTTGGGGGGTACTAACAGTGGAGTCGGATGATGCAGTGCCTACTATTCCCATCAAACAGGCACCGGCACTAGAACTAATAGAGTTTTCCCATGCTAGAATAAGAAGGGCTATAGAAAAAATGAACAGAAGTAAGTCACCGGGACCAGATGGGATACACCCAAGAATCATAAAGGAAGGAGGTGAGATGTTAGTAGAGCCATTGAAAATGTTATTTGAGGTATCGTTTAATACAGGACAAATCCCGATGGACTGGAGAGAGGCAAACATAACAGCTATATTTAAGAAGGGAAAGAGAAATGACCCAGGGAATTATAGACCAGTCAGTTTGACAAGTGTTGTGTGTAAACTAATGGAAACGGTAATTCGAGAAGGAATAATGGAGCATATGAAATCAAACCAACTTTTCAGTGGGAGACAGTTCAGATTCTTGCCGGGGAGGTCGACGGTACTACAGCTAATTAAGGTGGTAGATGATTGGATGCAAATTCTAGAAGATGGTGATGTAATAGACGTGGTATATTGCGATTTTATGAAGGCCTTCGATAAGGTCCCACATAAAAGGTTAATAGAGAAAGATAGAAGCTATAATATAAGGGAGAAGTGTGTGAAATGGATAGAAGCCTTCCTGAAAGATCGGAGACAGAGGGTACTGGTGAATGGAATAGGCTCGGAGTGGAGGGAAATTACAAGTGGGGTACCTCAGGGATCTGTGTTAGGACCACTGCTGTTCGTTATATTTATCAACGACTTACATGAGGTTATAACTCATGGAAGTGAGATATACCTGTATGCGGATGACACTAAGCTGTATAGAAGAGTGAGGAGTAAGGAAGATGTGGGTTTGCTTCAAGGAGATGTGGAGGGCATGAAGGGATGGTCTGAGCATTGGTTAATGCCTTTTCATCCAACAAAATGCAAGTACATGCGGATTGGGACAAGCAAGATAGACAAGGTAGGATACAGTATGTATGAAGCGATGGAGGAAGTGAATGCAGAATAGGATATAGGAGTAGTGATAGACAATAAGTTAAATTTCTCAGAACATTTAGCGGAAAAGATAAACAAAGCCAATAGAATTGTAGGGCTGATAAGGAGGACATTTGTGTCACTTGACGAAGAAATCTTCAGGAATCTCTATACAGCGCTGGTTAGGCTGCACCTGGAATATGCGAACCAGGTGTGGGGTCAATATATGGTAAAGGATATAGAAGCAGTGGAGAAAGTGCAGAGGAGAGCTAGCAAGCTGGTACGAACGTTGAAGAACGCGGGCTATGAGCAGAGGTTGAGGACACTGGGACTTCCGACACTGGCATATAGGAGAAAAGAGAGGGGATATGATAGAGACTTTTAAGATAGTGTCAGGAAAGTACGATGAGGATGTGTGTGAAGGTATCTTCTTGATGCGGGAGGGAACAAGAACGAGAGGACACTCTAAGAAAATTTACAAAGAAAGAAATAGGCTTGAGAAGGCAAAGAACTAATTTTGTGATAGAGTGGTAAATGAGTGGAACGCACTGCCCCAGTATGTAGTCGATTCCGAATCAATAAGGGAGTTTGAAAGTAATCTTGATAAAGCATGGGGAAGACAAGATTTAAAGTTTGATTATAAAACAAAAATACAGAATAGTAAAAATGTTGCGTCTGCTACCGCCGCCACCAACACCGTGAACGACCGCAGCAGTGCAAGTACTGGTACTGAGCTGGATACACAGGCCTAGTTTGCCTTTTTCCAGAGGATCAACTGTAAGAATATTTTTAGACTAAATTCAAAATCAAGAGCAAGTTCCGATTCAAATTTGCTGCTGTTTCTGAATTTGTCCCTAAAGTTGAGGTATTTGCACAACCTATTGATATATTACCTAATATGTTTCTTATATTTAGAATAAATGGAAAATCAAGGCAAATTTGGATTCGTGCTAGACAACACTAAGACACTTTTCTTAAGTAGATTTTGCTGCTGATCATGAATCTGTTCTTAAATTTCAGGTATCTGTTCAACCTATTGATATGTGGCCTAATAAGTGTCATATTTTTAGACTAAATTCAAAATCAAGAGCAAATTCAGATTAAGCAATGCAAATTGAGTATAAAACTCAGCAATTCCACCTCATGAGACTATTTTCAGTCTCATCCAATGAATGATGGGTGACTAAGTGTCTTAAGCAGCATGACACTCTATAACCCCATGTGGGGACCTCACTGACAGGGTGTTAGTGAGGTCCCCACAGGGGGTTATAGAGTGTCATGTTGCTTAACCCGGGAGCTGCGGGGAGACTCATAAGAGTTCCCCCGGCGCACTGCGGGGAGACTCTTAAGAGCAGAGCCTTTGAACACGTACCAAAACCGCGCGTTTATAGCCAGGCGGCTGAAAATTGGTGTGGGTATAGTACTACATGTCAACTCTCGACACCACCCCGCCAAACGCTCGCCCCGCACTCGTGCAAGCACCACCACGCCAGTAACCACGCACTAGTCATGGAGCCCACACGTCCCTCACGCTCGCTCCCTGATGACACAACCAGCCCTCCTTCTGGTGGTGTTAGCCGCCGTGGAAGGCAGAGGGTGGCTGCTAAAGACCCTAGCTACCAGTACGACACGCCCTACAGCTCGGAGGACGAAACACCTGCACCCAAAGCACGAAAAACACGTGCAAGCACAAGAAAGGTACAGAGGTCATTGGTGTTTCGGGACACTGCCACTACAACAACCACTACCACCACCACTGCCACCACTGCCACCCCTGCCACCGGTACCAGCGACGCAGGAGGCCGCCCTAGGGCTGCAGAACCTGCGGATGCAGGAAAAATTAAAGGCACGGGCGTAGGGAAAAGAACCCGTACGCCAGCCACAGTGCCCCTACCACCACCACCACCACCAGCCGCCCCTGGCCCGGCTGCCCCTGCCGCCTCTGCTGCCCCTGCCACCCCTGCCACTGGTACCAGCGACGCAGGAGGCCGCCCTAGGGCTGCAGAACCTGCGGGTGCAGGAAAAATTAAAGGCACGGGCATAGGGAAAAGAACCCGTACGCCAGCCACAGTGCCCCTACCACCACCACCACCACCAGCCGCCCCTGGCCCGGCTGCCCCTGCCGCCCCTGCCGCCCCTGCCGCCCCTGCCCAAGGAACAGGGAAGGGGAAGGGGAAGGGGAAAGGGAGAGGGAAAGCGACTGGGAAAGCGACTGCTGGCCCTGCTGGCCCTGGTGTCCCTGCTGCCCCTGTTGCCCCTGCTGCCCCTGCCGCCCATGCCGCCCCTGCCCAAGGAACAGAGAGAAGGGCGACAGGCACCACCATCATCTTGCCATCAAGGCCACGCACCACTGCTGCCCCTGCCGCCGCCCCTGCCGCCGCCCCTGCCACCGCCTCTGCTGTCCCTGTCCATAAGACTCCCGCACTTGCAAAAGTGACCCGGAAAACTCTGACACCATCAAAGTATGCCGCCCTGCTGTTTGATGGTGATTCGCAGGACATTGGCAGCCCGGGTTTCGACGACTAAGCCCTAGCACGGGACCAAGGGTGGGGGGATTTGGGAGTGGACAGTGGGAGTGAGTCCGACGTCGGTGACGAAAATGAGGAAGGGCATCGTCTGTCAAGTGAAGAGGAGGGTAATGATGATGAAGTGCTGTATCGCGACCATGGAAGCGATATTTCAGACGATGAAGCAGACGCAGACGACATTCCGATCCCTGAGCTGCCTTCGTTCGATTGGTCTGACGGGGTCAATTTTGTACCTGACGTGCCCCAGTTCAATCCTGGGACGTCAGGAACAACTGACGACTGGCCCTGTGACGATCAAGCGAACGAAAGCGACTTCTTCCTCGCTTTTTTCGACATGGAGGTAATGACGTACATCGTTGCTCAAACAAACGCCTACTACAGGTGGGTGTTTGGCAGATTGGACGTCCTTTCTCCAAAAGCGAGAATACGAGGCTGGGTGGATACGACTGTGGAAGAATTTATGACGTTCTTTGCCTTGTTGTTCCTCATGCCTCTGATCAAGAAGCATGTGTTGCAACACTATTGGAAGCACGACCCTCTCATCGCCACCCCAACTTTCAATAAGTTCATGACTCGTGACAGATTTTTGTTGCTGCTAAGATTTATGCACTTTGCAGACAACGAAAATCCTAACAGGATTGACAGGATATGGAAAGTTCGGGATGTGTTCACCATGTTGTTGGAGAGGTATAGGAAATACTTTTACCCATTCCTCAATTTGGTGATTGATGAGTCGCTCGTGCTCTTCAAAGGACGTCTTGTTTTCAAGCAGTATATCCCCTTGAAAAGGCATAGGTTCGGAATCAAGCTCTTCGTTTTGTGTGACTGCGAAACTGGAATAGTGCTTGACATGATCGTGTACACAGGCACTGACATTGACATACCGAAAGCTGCTGCCAATGACCCCATGGGCATGTCAGGTGCCATCGTCAGGAAAATGTTGGCACCTTACCTGGGCAAAGGCCACATCATCTACACTGACAACTGGTATACTTCTCCTGCTCTCTGCCAGTTTCTTCATGACAACCAAACGGGGTCATGTGGGACTGTCAGAAAGACAAGAAAGTTTATGCCAAAGTTCACAGGTGATGTCATTCCTCTCACAGATGCCTCCTCCAGTGACACACCTTCAGAAGACGACCTGGCCCAGGAACACCGCGAGAGGCATGTGCGAAGAAGGCGACGAAAGGGGCAGAAATACAAGCAGCTCGAGAAGTATGGGAAAGTGATAGCCCTGAAGTGGAAGGATAAGCGAGACGTCCACCTGCTTTCCACCGTCCACACAGGTGCCCAGGTGGATTCTGGCAAAATCCACTACCGAACCAGGAAGACAATCTACAAGCCCGACATGGTAGTGGACTACACTAAAAACATGCGCCTGGTGGACAAGTCTGACTGTCAGCTGTCAAGCGTTGAGTGTCTGAGGAAGACTGTGAAGTGGTATCACAAGCTCTTCCTCCACTTAGTTGATATAACGATGCTGAACGCCTACAACTTGTGGTTGGTGAAAAAGGATATGGCCCCAAACCAGAAGCTGAAATTCCGGGAGTTCGTGTACAACGTCTCATACCAACTCCTGGAGAAGTATGGCACCACCACTCACAGACGTACTGCATGGCGTGGGGATCACGTTCCTGACCGCATCCAGCTGGGTGTCGAAAGACACTACCCCATCAACACTGAGATGCTTGGCACTCGTCACAGGCAGGCGCAGTGCACCGTCTGCAGCTCCAGTGTCAGGAAACCCCATGTCACGAAAAGAGTCACCTCAATGTGCGCCGAGTGCAAAGTTCCACTCTGCCTGGGTGACTGCTTCAGGGACTACCACACCTTCAAGAATTATTGAGTGTCGCTCTGCCCTGCCCTGCCCTGGACTCGCCCCGTGCCCTGCCCTGGACTCGCCCCCTGCCCTGCCCTGGACTCGCCCCGTGCCCTGCCCTGGACTCGCCCCCTGCCCCGCCCTGTCCTGGACTCGCGCCCTACCTTACCTGAACTGACCTAATTGATCACGCTACCTCATAATGTAACATATATATTATATAATGTATAAGTTCCAAAGATGTCCCTGTGATATAGCTTTTACATTATATAATTGTATGTTTCATTATTTAGTTTATAAGTTTCAAAGATTTATATGTAATATGCCTTATTTTTTTAGTATATCAATATATATGTTTGTTATTAGCCAAAGTAATGTGTATATAATTATTTTCTTACCTCAAATGAATTGTACAAAAATAAATATGTTTCAATAAATCCTGTCAAACCTACTAAGATAATAAAAAAAAAACAATAAAAAAAAAAAAAAAAACAAGGTCATGTCATTGTATTCTTACAATATGATATATTCTATGAATATTTCATATTGTTTGAATACAATGGCATGATCTTGTAAACAAATTTTTTTATCAAAAATGTTCTAGACAATATAAAACCTTCCCCATAACCCCCTCCTGGATTCGATCCCACTACCCTACGACACTTTGAGTTTTCCAGTCCGCGACCTTACCAACCATGCCACAGGAGCTCATACCAAATATCACTCAAAACTTCGTGTCTACAATCGAAATGACAATATACAAAAAAAAATGAATTATCCCACCAATTTACGTTTGTAAATTGATGGGATTATCAATTATATCATGCCAAGGTTTATAAAAGTTTGTCTCTGTCAAGAATTAGTAATTATATAACTTTATTCTGTCAAAAATTGCCCAAACACTCAGCAAAATTGCCCCTCTCAGTGTGACTCCACTCATTTTCACACGGTCAAGCGGTCACGAGGTGACCCTTGCCGCTCCTTTATTCCCCAGCTACACCAGCAACAGCAGCTCTGTCTGGGAACAAAATTTGTATAAATACAATAATGGATAAAATACTCTTCACAAATACATTTGTATTGTATAATATTGTAAATAAGAAAGAATAATAACTGTGTGGGTGTCGAAAATTGCTCAACCAGCTTTCTTATGTCTCGCCTACGCGCGTATATTGGATTATACATAGTCATGACTGTCATACAAATAATTGCAGTAGGTCTCGAATATACATTTAGATTGCATATTACTTGGAAATAAATAAGTAAACATTTCTCTGGTGGCAATCTACCCTTTCGCAAGTGTAAGGAGACACCATTCTATATTTAGCCCTTTATCACAAAAGGCAATCTGCCTGTGTTGACTCAGCACCGTCGCTGGTGGTCTATAATATAGTACTTTATTTACAGTCAATGGCCTACATGTTTCTGTGGTACTTCACATGTGTCTAAAATGCAATGTCTGCTTGCATAAAAATGCAATTCTGAAGTCCATTTATACGTACGACATACGCATGTCTCAGTTTCTCTCTCTCTCTCTCCATTCCTGACTCATGTTATTGTAGACCTGTTGATGGCAACGAACACCAGCCATCTGGTAGACATAAGGTTCAAAATACCAAGACATCAATACGCCTGGGGCGCCTCCACAATTATCACAAAGCTGGTTATCTATCTAGAGATCTGCCTGACTTCCATCTCTCCACGACTCACTCACTCACTCACTGCACCCCTGCATGCCTCCCTCCCACCCACCCACCCCCAACCCACCCTTTCAGGCTTCCGTCTGCTAGAAACACATTCACAATTTGCGTAAATATCGCATCAATTGGGCTATATGCGGTATATTCCTTGTTATATGGGACGCCTACATATGTACACGTCTTTATTATAGCATGACAGTGCTCTAAATACAAGATTTACGTGATATTTATGGCGTAACACACCCTCTCCCCCTTTCATTCCCAGCACAACTCACTCACACCTTGGTTCACGCATAGAAACTCATTGATAATGTGCGTAAATATCGCATGAATTGGTCTATATGCGGTATATATTTTGATATATGGCACGTATACATACGTACAAGTCTGTATTATAGCATGACAGTGCTCTACGTACAAGATATACGTGATATGTATGGCGTAAACCACACTCTCAGCTCATAAATTGCCGCCAAACCTCCAACACATCTTCATTCCCGCCTAAAAATTATCTTATAATTCCCTTATATATTGCAATTTTTGGTCACCACGAGGCATATTCATTGTTATATGGGTGGCCTACACACGTATACATACTCTAAATAGCCTGAAAGGGCTCGAAAAAGGAGATATATGTGATAATACGCGGTAACCCACCCCCTCCTCCCTCTCCTTCTATCCCCTGGGCGCGTGAAAATTCGGCCGGGAAATCCCGCCGCTCGATGACAATCTAGCCGCGCGGTGCCATTCGCTCCACATTTTTCAACTACGGACCGTTCCCCTACCCCCCCCAGACATTTTTTGGGGGGTCAAATATATATGGGCCGATGCACGCAAACATTCCCTACACGATGATGTACTTTTTATCGAAATTGGCAATAGGTCCCAAAATCATCATAGGTGCGCACAGTCTTACCCTGTAGAAAACCCCCTGTGCGCCGCGGAGAGGTTAAGACACTTAGTCTTTTTACTGATTCCACACGTTTACTTATTACAAGCTGTCAGTGAGGTCCCCACATGGGGTTATAGAGTGTCATGTTGCTTAAGACACTTAGTCTTTTTACTGATTCCACTCGTTTACTTATTACAACCTGTCAGTGAGGTCCCCACATGGGGTTTATAGAGTGTCAGGTTGCTTAACCCGGGAGCTGCGGGGAGACTCTTAAGAGTTCCCCCGGCGCACTGCGGGGAGACTCTTAAGAGTCAGAGAAAACAAAAATCAACTTTTGACATCGAAAACAAACAAAAAAATTATATTTTTTTTTTTTTATTTTTTTTTTTTTTTTTGGCCCCTGGGCCATGCAAAATCTCAGTCCTCTACCTCCCCTCCTTCCCCACTTTCCTCCTCTCCTTCAGTTATCACCTATTTTCCCTGTTATTCCCTTATTCTGAGGTATATTTTCGTGCTAACATTAGAAATCCGATTGGAGGGTGTGGTCATCACTGATAGCAAGTGAGTGCAAGAGAGAGAGAGAGAGTATCGATCGACTGTGTCTCAGTGGCCTTGGGGGAAATTGGCGGGAAAGCAGATTGCCTCACCCATACATTATACAACTCGCGGGCTATATCTCCGATTTTGACCATCCAAACGCTGTTTTCACTCGTTTTATTGTTGTTTCAGGTTAATACCTTTATAATCAACCCATAATAGGCGCATATGGATAAGTATTAATGCTATTAATGGCACAATGAATATTTTAGTGACGGAAACACCTCAAATACGTCAGCACAGGGGGACGTTTCCAATTACCCCCATGCGCACTTCAGAGGTTAAGACACTTTAGTTTTCAGTGCTCTTGAGGGATATATGAATGAATTCATGCTAGACAACACTAAAGACACTTTTCTTAAGTAGATTTTGCTGCTGATCATGAATCTGTTCTTAAATTTCAGGTATATGTTCAACCTATTGATATGTGGTCGAATAAGTGTCATATTTTTACCTACTGAACCAGTATTGTCTCTTGGCCAGAGATGCCAAAAGCACTTGGAACCATGAGAGTAAATGCTTGCTCAAGGCATGCGTGGAGGATCGCTGGTTGCCATACGGCGCACCATCACGAAACCTCCATGCCTTAGGTGAAGTCTTAGTGGCTCCGCAGAGGGTACTGCTCGCCACTTACAACACCCAGGAGGGTACTGCTCGGCACTTACAACACCCAGGCTGTTAAAGTCGTCTGTCTAACGATTCTGCAGGAAACATTGGCATATCGAGTGATCATTCGCTGTAGGTTGGCACGGTGAGTGTAAAGCAACGTGTCACCTAAATCCCCATGTGGGGTCTTCACTGACAGATTTCTTAGGCAACATGACAGCACTGGTCCGACAGGGGGACGTTATATGAGTGCCTGGGGATTAAATTTGTTGCCTGGGGATTACATTTTTTGTCACTGGCGTTGCCTAAGAAGTGCAGTCACCCTTGTACCCCCTGTATATTGAAATTATGAGGTCTTATGGCCTGTTTATGCTCAAGGAAATAGTTGTGATTCCAATGGTGGCTTCAGATTGCCCTTCAAACGCGCTTTGTCAAGGCATGCCGTCTCTCGGCCCAAGGACTCCAGACCCATACATAGGCTGTGCTTACACCTGGAGAGGTGACGCACTGAGGACCAGGGAAGGGCATGCTTAGCCAAGGCATGGCGCCTCCTCTTTGCCCAAAATTCTCCAGACTTAGACACCCAGAGCACTTGTACTCGCGCTCGCAGAGTACATGCGAGTCAAGGCATGCCGTGTCTCGGCCCAAGGGCTCCAGACCCATGCATAGGCTGTGCTTACACCTGGAGAGGTGACGCACTGAGGACCAGGGGAGGGCATGCTTAGCCAGGGCATGGCGCCTCCTCTTAGCCCATAGTTCTCCAGACTTAGACACAAGTTTTTTTCTTGGACAGAGACACCCAGAGCACTTGGAACCATGAGAGTAAATGCTTGCTCAAGGCATGCGTGGAGGATCGCTGGTTGCCATACGGCGTACCATCACGAAACCTCCATGCCTTAGGTGAAGTCTTAGTGGCTCCGCAGAGGGTACTGCTCGCCACTTACAACACCAAGGCTGTTAAAGTCATCTGTCCAACGATTCTGCAGGAAACATTGACATCGAGTGATAATTCGCTGTAGGTTTGCACGGTGAGTGTAAAGCAACGTGTCACCTAAATCCCCATGTGGGGTCTTCACTGACAGATTTCTTAGGCAACATGACAGCACTGGTCCGACAGGGGGACGTTATATGAGTGCCTGGGGATTAAATTTGTTGCCTGGGGATTACATTTTTTGTCACTGGCGTTGCCTAAGAAGTGCAGTCACCCTTGTATCCCCTGTACTGTATATTGAAATGATGAGGTCTTATGGCCTGTTTATGCTCAAGGAAGTAGTTGTGATTACATTGGTGGCTTCAGATGGCCCTTCAAAGCGCTTTGTCAAGGCATGCCGTCTCTCGGCCCAAGGACTCCAGACCCATACATAGGCTGTGCTTACACCTGGAGAGGTGACCCACTGAGGAACCATGGGAGGGCATGCTTAGCCAGGGCATGGAGCCTCCTCTTAGCCCAAAGTTCTCCAGACTTAGACACAAGCTTTTCTCTTGGCCAGAGACACCCAGAGCATGTGGAACCATTCGAGTACATGCGAGTCAAGGCATGCTGTCTCTCGGCCCAAGGACTCCAGACCTATGCATAGGCTGTGCTTACACCTGGAGAGGTGACGCACTGAGGACCAGGGGAGGGCATGCTTAGCCAGGGCATGGAGCCTCCTCTTTGCCCAAAGTTCTCCAGACTTAGACACAAATGTTTTTCTCTTGGCCAGAGATGCCCAAAGCACTTAGGACCATGAGAGTAAATGCTTGCTCAAGGCAAGCGTGGAGGATCGCTGGTTGCCATACGGCGCACCATCAGGAAACCTCCATGCCTTAGGTGAAGTCTTAGTGGCTCCGCAGAGGGTACTGCTCGCCACTTATAACACCCAGGCTGTTAAAGTCGTCTGTCTGACGATTGTGCAGGAAACATTGGTATAGCGAGTGATCATTCAAGGGAGGGAGGACTAAAGCAACGTGTCCCATAAATCCCAAATTCAGATTCAAATTTGCTGCCATTTCTGAATTTGTCCCTAAAGTTGAGGGATTTGCACAACCTATTGATATGTTACCTAATATGTTTCTTATATTTAGAATAAATGGAAAATCAAGGGCAAATTTGGATTCAGCAATGAAAATTGAGTATAAAACTCAGCAATTCCACTTCCTCAGAGGAATTTCACCAGAACTATCACCATGGTTGTGGACGGCCATTGTTCACTTCCTCACCCTATAAACTCTGGTGTTCCTCAGGGCTCTGTTCTATCTCCTATTCTCTTTCTAATTTTTATAAATGATCTCCTTAACTACCATAATTCCCATCCATTCATACGCAGACGACTCAACCTTACACTACTCCATTAGTTTTTCAGAACGCCCCAGCCAGCAATCCCTTAACGACAAACGTAATGAAGCCATAGAACTCTTAAATTCTGATCTAAATACTAACTCCAATTGGGGCAGAGAAAACCTTGTTACCTTTAATGCTTCCAAAACCCAATTTATCCATCTATCTACCCGTCAGGATCTCCCAGCGGACTATCCCTTATTCTTCAACAATACAAAAATCAACCCTTCATCTTCTCTCAATATTCTTTGTGTCTCTTTTTCTTCTGCTCTCATTTGGAAGGACCATATTACCAGTCTTGCTAAGGCAGCCTCCCAGAAGCTGGGTGTGCTCAATCGTCTTAGGGGGTTCTTTTCCCCAGCACAGCTTCTTGCTCTGTACAGGGGCATAGTGCGTCTTTGTATTGAGTATTGTTCACATGTGTGGGGAGGTTCCTCTCACACCGCTCTCCTAGACAAAGTTGAAAGGAAGGCCTTTCGTATCATTAACTCCCGTCCACTCACCAACTCTCGGCAATCTCTCTCTCTCCGCCGCAATGTTGCATCTCTCTCGCTATTCTATCGCTACTATAATAATCAGTGTTCCTCAGATCTTTCCCAGTGCATACCACCTCCTTTACGTAGGGCACGTGGTACCCGTCTTGCAACTCAATCCCACCCCTACTCTGTGCAACTCTCTAACCCAAGAGTGAAACATTACTCTCAAACTTTCTTCTACTCAACAGCTGAGCCCTGGAACTCTCTCCCAGAATCAGTCTTTCCCTCTTCCTATGACTTAAATTGCTTCAAACTCTGTGTGTCAAGGCATTTTGGCTCGATCGTCCCTTGATTTTTGGCCCTGTCACTCTTTCAACTATGGAGGATGCACTTGCTATAGGCAATTCTGCCTTTTGCCTCCCTCAATCACATAGAAAAAAAAAACAAAAAAAAACGGTGGGTGTACTGAGTCTCTAAAGCAATGTGTCACCTAAATCCCCATGTGGGGACTTCACTGCCAACATTGCTTAGGCAACATGACAGCACTGGTCCGACAGGGGGATGTAAGTGGCATGCTTGGGGATTACATGTGTCACTGACGTTGCTTAGGATGTGCAGTCTCCACTTGTACCTCTTGTATATTGACATTATGAGGATTTCTGGCCTGTTTAGGCACAAGGCAGTCGTTGTGATTCCATTGGTGGCTTCAGATTGGCCTTCAGATGTAGTTTTGAGGTCGTGTCAGTGGGGCCTCGGACACTACACAATTTCTCATAGGCAACAACTGACCACTTTTTTCCCCGCTTTCCTCCTAGCGGACAAGTGTCGTCTGTTGTTGTTGTTGTTCCCCAAGCTGCCTGGCCGAACAGCCCCAAGTCCCCGAGCAAGGCCAAGACCATAACCGAGCGCCCCCACAGAACCCTCCCTGCCGACCACAATAAAGCCTGGGTGACCGAAGCCACTCCATGGCGGGGAGCTGAGGAGGGTGCGG
This sequence comes from Paralithodes platypus, assembly GCA_032716605.1. Lineage (NCBI taxonomy): Eukaryota > Metazoa > Arthropoda > Malacostraca > Decapoda > Lithodidae > Paralithodes > Paralithodes platypus. The sequence goes on from CM064577.1 coordinate 3,323,450, forward strand.
AAATGCCCGGGAAACCAAAGCCCCACCCAGGGCCCTGTGCCCCTCAGCAATTATGAAGAGAAAGTTGAGGGGCAAAGGAAAAATGTGACGCTTTGGCTTCCAATCTGGTAGATTGGGAGGTCAATCCACGGAAGAGACGCCGTCACTTGAGATCTAGAAAATATATAAGTAAAAGGAACAGTCAGAGTAAGCTATGGGTATGGCAGAGATCGCTCAGTTCTCACTCTGATAGACCAGCCCATCACCATGTCGTCAGTGGTATCAGGTGCTGACACGGGGGTTTGCATGAAAGATAGAGCGAAATCGACGCCAGTTTTGGAATCTAAAGGTCTGCTTAGCCCCTGTAAGAGTCTTGGAAAAGCCAATTTAACTTGCATAACAAAAATCCAACTTTGTTGCCCGGGGGTGGGTACGCGTCAGGTGGCTAACCTAACCAAACACTTTCTGGATCTCCCACTTCCCGTGCTCCGAGCTTGATTTAAACGACAGGGGCTAGAGGGAAGGGTCCCACGAGCGACATATTCGAAAATCAGAGCGATGTCTCAAAGGAGTAGGGAGATATGACCAAGGCAATATTTGGGCAGATTGTTGAAAAAGATGTCTATGTAAGGTCCTAGGGGGTAGCATAGATATGTCTGTCCAAGGTCTCAGGGTGGCCATTTTTCGTTTATATTGCTTAAATCAACTGCAAAATGCCTGTCTTAGCGCGTGAGTGCGAAAGAACCGCCCGAACTCCTCCGAAATCGAGGTGGATAGTTATTTGTTGCCTAAGACAGTAGGATAGTTTGCTATCTGGTCCGAAATGACTCAAAACCCAGCAGGGATCTTTTTTCTGCACGAGATCTATCCAACCAACACCATGGGGACACTCTCCGACAACCAGTGTAGCTTTACGCATTGTGTGGTCCCGCGACAGCCTAAACCCAGCTCACGTTCCCTGTTTATGGGTGCGCAACGTTCTAAACCCAGCTCACGTTTTCTGTTTATGGGTGAACAATCCAAGTTTCTCGTATTTCACTTATAGTGAATTTGCAACGGTAATTACATGTACACCAACAAAGTATCGTTCATGAAAGTGATAAAGCACTGATAATAATCATCGATGGGGCCCGTATCAGGTTGGTCATAAACTAAAACCGACTCGCCTATAGGCTAGATGGCACTGATTTGTATAGGTCCCCTAGCCTATTCATCATTTTCCTTCATCTCCCGAGGTACTAAGGACATAGCCTCTACTAGGTGTTAGGTGAGGGTTAGGCTAGTTTTGTATCCCACATACTAGGTACTAGGGACATATACTAGGTGTTAGGAACTTAGGTGAGGGTTAGTTTTGTATCCCACGTACTATGTACTAGCCTAAGGACATCTACTAGGTGTTAGGTCAGGGTTTGTTTTGTATCCCACGTACTAGGTACTAGGGACATGTACTAGGTGTTAGGTGAGGGTTAGTTTTGTTTTGTATCCCATGTACTAGGTACTAGGGACATAGGCTAGGCTATACTAGGTGGTAGATGAGGGTTAGTTTTGTATCCCATGTACTAGGGACATGGGCTATACTAGGTGTTAGGTGAGGGTTAGTTTTGTATCGGATCCCATGTACTAAGGACATAGGCTATACTAGCTGTTAGGTGAGGGTTAGTTTTGTATCCCACGTACAAGGTACAGTACTAGGGTTTAGGGACATAAAGTAGGTGTTAGGTGAGGGTTAGTTTTGTAGGGATGGATGTAGTGTCCGGGCGTACGGTCGTCATGTTTACATAGGTCGATTGCCGCGGTTAAGTTCGCGTCTATTTTGACGGCAATTTTTTTCGGTAATTCTGCATACAGTACCAACAACTGTTATTTTAGGTTTTATTTTATTTTTTTTTATAATGTAATGATTTGTAAGTGTGTATTAGCCTATATTGTTAGAAAGTGAGGAAAGCACTATTAGCATTTGCATTGTTAATTGTAATTCCGATACCCCAACAATGTAGGGGAGAGTTTGGGAATGCAGGGTTTTGGTTGGAGTGAAAATAGGGGTATTAGGCCTATGGGAATATCTCTAAAAATGTAATAACAAAACATGGAAAAAAACCCCAAAGTGTGGAAATCCAAGCCGAGTTTTGGCAAAAGTTGGGGGTAGAATGTAGAGTTCGGGTGTACCGCCAGCTTTGTTTACAATACGCGGAGCGGCGGCGGATGCTTACCATCATGTTTGACTGCCTTTGGATACAATAATATGTAGCCTTCCCCTCACCCCCTCATGACATATTGCCATCATCATATATATTGCCAGCAGGGGGCAAATAATCGAAAAAAATTGCTGTCAAAACAGACGCGAACTTAACCGCGGCAATCGACCTATGTAAACATGACCGTACGCCCGGAAACTACATCCATCTTTACTCGACACACTGCCCAAATACTTAAATGAGCTGAAATTTTCCATAACCTGACCGCTCAACCTCACCTACACTATATATAGAGATACACATTATAGGTTTGATCCCCGGAGGGGAGAAGAGAAAACCTAATATTTAGTAGTGGCCCCGAAATCATTGACGATATGCCTATTAACCCTTTGGCGCACCTATAGTTTCCAATCAAAGTTTTTCCCACTCCCAAATTATATCTCAGCTCGCTCAGAGCCAGTTTTGTGCCCGGCGATAATTTGTTTCTGTGACGTTTTTATCCACCAAAAAATCCTTGTATTTGGATTAATGAGGTACCATCGGCTTCGTTATTGATTAAACTTGAAGATAAGTTAATAAAAACATAGAATAAATACAAAACAACCACATTGCGGCACTCCGAAATAAGAATTGTAAAAACAAAAGTAAATACCTTATCTCCATCTCGCGCTAGCTCAAAATTTTGCCTGCAACATTTTTGATTTGCATACATATATGAAAGCGGAATTTAATGAGGATTCCACTGGTAACTTCAGAATTACTATAAACCAAATAGTTACTGAGATACACGAATAAACGTGAAAGTATCGAAACACAGACTGAGCTGTACTCTGCTCACTTCCCAGCCAGCCGTGAGTAAACGGTTAAACTGAGGGGGTTGCCAATTGTACCCATTGAACTAGACGTAATACTTAATATCTGTGCCAAATATGACGCGCGTCAGACGAAAACTTAATTTTTGGCGAATATTTTTAAGTTTAATGACTCTTAACGAGTCATCGTGCGCCTAGGAAATAAATACCTAATGACTCTGAACGAGTCATCGTGCGCCAAAGGGTTAACGTATAAACGGCGAGCTGGGTGTATTGAACACCACTGTTCTGGGCGAGCATATTAGGCTCCATTCATGCCTATATTCGTCATTTTACGATAAATATCGTTATTACTTATTCATATGCGCCTATTTTACCTTCACTATGAAGATAGTAACCTGTAACAACAATAAAACAAGTGGGAATAAGGTTTTTATGGTCAAAATCGCGAATAAACATGGAGCAGCCCATTCATGAATTGTGGAGCAAATTCAGGCAACCCCTCCCTTCACGAGGCCTCAAGCCAGACTGACTCACTCACACTCTCCCTGGCCTTACGCAACACACTCGCTAGTCACATGACCACACCATAGAACCGGCTTGGAGATGTTTACACGAAAATATACCAACGAATTAGGGAATAATAGGAAAAATGGGTGATAATTGAAGGGGGGGATGTGGAAAAGTGATACGAAGTATAGAGGGAAAAAAAAAAAAAAAACAGTGCTACTGGAGCCTAAAAAAATGTTTTTTTTAGGCCTTCCCTCTTAAGAGCTTTGCCGCCATTGCCCAGTAAAACTTCGTAAGAGCTTTCTTGCCGTTGCCGGGTTAATATAATAGCCTCCTTTCAAGCACCCGCGGGTAGCCAGTTTGAAACTCCCGCCGCGGGGAAATGGAGTACTACATCATCTTATGGAATCGTCTTATGATTGGGGTACACACTACGAAATAATTTCGTAAAATAAAAAGAGAAAAAATAAACTCAAAACTTGTTTTGCTATAGCTTTCCATCTCGTGGATTTCTTGCGCGTGGATTCTAGCCCAGACCGTGGCAAGAGAGACGCCATTCCGCCTTCACTGACATATTAAGACGAAACTCAAGATATCAACGAATGGGAAGGGGATGGATGGGAGGGCCCTACATCGTCAATGATTTCGGGGCCACTACCCGGTACTAAATATTAGGTTTTCTCTTCTCCCCTCCGGGGATCAAACCTATAATTTATTAGTGGCCCCTCCATCATTGACGATATGCCTGATATCTCAAGACTGGAGGGGGACATTCGTAACAATATCAAACCACTAACAATACCATAGGTAGAGAAAAAAATATCGCACTGCAAATTTGAGTTCTTTATTGTTTACATACAATAGGGGCCTATATAAAAAATATAAAAGGATAGAAAGCAGTGCGTTACTTCGAAGAAGATCTGCTTTATATATTTGATAAGATTCTCACCTCGAGATTCATAAATTTGATTCTCATCTCGAGATTCATAACTTGTTGTCAGGGAACCAAAAACTTATCCCTGATTAACATATCTTTTGTCCTTAACCCGTGGAGCCCCGGCTAGTTTTGTAATGTTTGTTCACCAGAACCCGGCCGGTTTTCAAAAAATGGTTTTATTCCAGAAACAATAGCGAATGGGTTAGGAATGAAGGAAAAACCACGAAAAACCGCTCAAAAAGCTTAAAAAATGGTCCTACATAGCCCCCGAAAATGTATTTTACAAGAGTAAAAAATGTAAGGCAATTATCCCAAAAAAACAGGTTATTGCGCGCTCACGCGCACGCACGTGGACTTTGAGAGTTTTCAACCATCGGCACGGTTGCGTGGGATACGTACACAGTTCCCATACAAATCTGAGCCCTCTTGAGTGGCTACACCTGAGGTTACGGTCGGCGCAATTAGGGTGACGCGTCAGGCGCGTCTCTGGGGCTGTGCGTTACATACATCGCCGACGCGTCAGACGCATCGCTGGGGCTGTACGGGTTAAACTTATTTGTACATGTTATATAATTTGTACATATTGACTATATAGTTGCAACTATTATAGGTATCTTTACATAGAAAAATATTTTAGAGCTGTAAAACCAGCTCAACTTATAAAGTATCACAGCTCGTGAACTTATCACATCCTCCGGCGGAGGGGCTCTCAGGGTCTTGGGGCTTACCTGCAACCCCCCCCCCCTTTTTCTTCTAAGATTAAACTTAATAACTAATAGCCCAATGACTCCTGAGACCCTCTGTCGTAAATCTACACAGGCTAGCTTTGGTTTATCCAGGGCCACCGATAGGTATCGCGTCAGGAATGTGTGATTTGAAGCCCACAAATTAGTGTTAGCTATGTCATCAATCGAATAATTTTGTAAGAATCTAAAAAAGACAGCCCACTTTCTGATGTCGTGGGCTCTGCCCACTACGGCGGGATTACTTTCCCTAATGACTTCTACGAGTAAGGAGGCTAATCTTCTTCTTGTGACGCGAGTACCGGTGTTGTTGACCCATAAGGCTCCTGGTTGTTGAGGTTTTGCTACCCTCATAAACTTTATTAACCCTCCAGCCTCAGCTATGTATTCTATAAATATTCCCCGAAACCCGGGGGATTGGGCCGAAAAAACGTCTCGCCTAGGCTACCGTATCTTTGTTATTTTGACTGCTTCCGCATTCCCGCACATCCCCTAGCGTAGATGTGTTTCGTACCTGTAGAATGGCATTGAGTAGAGCTCTCTAAGTCAACTGGTTCAGTTGTGATGACAATTTCCGTGGAGAGAACTTTGTGGCGATGTCAGCCATATTAGCCACTTTTCACTACTGAAACGACAACATACAGCCACACAAGAACAAACTATGCCTCTCCTTCTTGTGTTCGGAGGTGCACGGCGTCGGGCCAACCGGCTATGTTTATATGCATCGGACAGACGCCTTTCAAAACAAGCTTACAGGCTTTCAAGCTGCCGGAGCCTCAGAGCCCTTCCGGGGTCCGCGGACCGCGTTTGTTATGGGTGCCTCAGAGCCCAACCGGGTTTGAGGGGTTAAAGCCTGAACCGGGCACAAAATGTGATGCGTATGTCCGCATTTAGGTGCCGGTACCGTAAATTCTGAAAATACATGATCACAGTGTTCGTTCTTAGCTACGAACGTGGGAGACGGCGCGATCTGTAGATGCTCATTTAATCTCCCAAACCTGAGGCAATTAGGTTCGTTGCTCATCGCCGCCAGCTCAGATACCCCGTTTCCTGTTGCCAAAGCCATAAGGAACACCGCCTTCTTTAGTAATGATTCAAAGTCCGGCGCAATATTATATTTGCGCGAATGAAGCAAAGATAAAGCTTTGTCCAGCGACCAGGTAGGCATGAGCTGCCGTGGTGGTGGGCGTAGTTTGAAACATGCTCTCATGAACCCTTTCTCCTCCTCCTGCAGTATGGTCAGACCTGTAAGGTCATAAAAGGGGTTTCTAATGGCAGATAAGTGATTCTTTAGTGTAACTACAGAAAGGCGTTTTTGCTCAAACAAATAATCTAAATATTTAAAGACTAAAGCAACTGATGAGTCTGATTGGGAGGTTTGACGTACCTCCCAACCTACAAAATAGGAAAACTTACTATTTGGTAGTAGTCTTGGAAAATCCAACGTCAAGGCTATTAATGGGTGTGTGTGCTGGAGTGAGTGAAGGAACAGCGAGAGAAGGTGCATGTTTGTTTGTAAGTAGCAAATGGAAGGAATGTGTAAGAGAATTTGGGTCTGTGGGTTCAAGGATTGTGTGGGTGAGAATGAAAGTAGGAATACAAACGTGGGTGATTGTATGCGTGTATGCCCCGACAGAGGATATACTTGAAAGAAAGAAAGAGGAGTTCTGGATGAATGTGGAGGCGTGCCTGGAGAAGTTTGACAAGAACGAAAGAATATTTCTGATTGGGGATATGAATGGTAAGGTGGGTGATAGGAAAGTTGAGGGAGTGGTGGGAGGGTGGGGGGTACCATCAGAGGTGAATGGGAATGGTAGTGCACTTGTGGACGTATGTGTGGGGAGAAGGCTGTGGATAGCCAACACCTTCTTCCGACACAGAATGATCCACAGGTACACGTGGAAACGGATGTTGACGATGAAGGATAAGACAGTGGTGGAACGAAAGTCATTGATTGATTATGTATGTGTGGATAAACGAATGAAGAAATCTGTGATGGATGCTAGGGTGTATAGGGGTATTGGAGGGGGTCTGTCTGATCATTATGTAGTGGTAGCTAAGGTTAGGATACAAAAGAAGTGGGTGAGGAGAGCGGGAGGGAGGCGAGAGGAGGGTGGAATGGTGAGGAGGGTGGAGAGGTTGCAGGAGGAGGAAGTCAGGGAGGAGTACAGGAGAGCAGTGGAAAGACGACTAGGTGGGTTCGACCTGGAAGTTATGGAGGAAGTGGAGGAGATGAGCAAGGTGTTTAAGGATGAGATCTGTGCAGCATGTGAGGAGGTGTGTGGAGTGAGGAGAAGAGGGAGGGGAGTGAAAGGTACAGCATGGTGGACAGAAGAGGTAAGAATAGCTGTGGAAGAAAAGAAGAAAGCATATAGAGAGTGGTTGGGTAGTAGAGGGAATGAAGATTCCGAGAGACAGAAACGAGCGAGGTACGTGGAGAGTAAGAGGGTGGTGAAGAGAGTAGTGAAGGAAAGTAAGAGAAGAGTAGATGAGGAATTTGGAAGGAATCTGAGTGTAAAATGGAGGGAGAGTAAGAAACTGTTCTGGAAAGAAGTCAAGAAAGTTAGGGAAGGTAGCAAGGGAAACAGTAAGGGTGTGAAAGATAAGAATGGGAGAATGCTAGCCGAGAAGCAAGAGAGAGTCGAAAGATGGAGGGAGTACTTCAGTGAGTTGCTAAATGAAAGGAATGAAGAGCCAGCAAACATAGCTGGATATGGTATGGGAGGGAGAAGAAGAGAAGTAGTGGAGGAGGAGGTGGGGATCAGGAGGTCAGAAGTGTGGGAAGCCATGAAAAGAGTGAAGTTGGGGAAAGCACCAGGAACAGATGGAGTGTGTGGGGAAATGTTGAGGTATGGTGGTGAGATAGTGATAGAATGGGTATGGAAAATGTGCAAACTAGCATGGGAGAAGGGAAATGCACCCAATGACTGGAAGACTGGCATAATAGTCCCCCTATATAAGGGCAAAGGGGAAAGAGGAGTGTGTGGTAACCACCGAGGAATATGTCTTCTAAGCGTAGTAGGGAAGGTATACAGTAGGGTAGTGATTGAGAGAGTGAGAGTGAGAACGGAGAAATGGATAGGCGACGAGCAGGGAGGTTTTAGGAAGGGAAGAGGATGTGTAGATCAGATTTTTACCCTGAATTGTGTTGTGGAGAAGTATCTGGAGAAGAAACAAAAGGTGTATGTTGCCTTTATGGACTTGGAGAAGGCCTATGACAGAGTGGATAGAGAAGGTTTGTGGAAAGTACTTAGAATATACGGAGTAGAGGGCAAGTTGCTGAAAGCAGTGAAGAGCATGTATGAGGGTGCAAAGGCGGCAGTACGTGTGGAGAGTGAGCAGAGCGAGTTCTTTGACCTGAATGTTGGTTTGAAACAGGGGTGTGTGATGTCCCCGTGGTTGTTTACTGTATATATGGATGGAGTTATGAAAGAAATACTATCAAGAGCAGTGGATGTTGGTGTATCGCTGAAAAGGGAGGGAATTGAGTGGAAGCTACCTATACTGCTGTTTGCGGATGATACAGTTCTGATGAGTGATAATGAATGGGAGTTGCAGGGTCTGGTAAATGAGTTTGGAACAGTGTGCGAAAAACGGAATTTGAAGGTAAATACGGGGAAGAGCAAGGTTATGGTCTTCGAAAGGGGTGAAGTCACAGAGTGTGAGGTGAAGCTGAACGGTCAGGCTATGGAGATCGTCAACTCTTTTAAGTATCTGGGCAGTGTGTTGAGTAAAGATGGGACTATGGATGAAGAGGTGCGGGAGAGGGTACAACAGGGGAAGAGGGTTGTAGGAACGCTAAAAGCAGTAACAAGAAATAGGGTGGTCAGTATGGAAGTGAAGAAGTCCTTGCATGACAGTGTGGTAATCCCGACACTGACTTACGGAAGCGAAGCATGGACGTTGGTTGAGAGACTCAGACCAAGAGTGAGAGCAGTGGAAATGAATTACTTAAGGAGTGCGTGCGGAGTTACATGGAGGGATAGACAGACTAATGAGGAAGTAAGAAGGAGGTGTGGTGTGGAGGTAGATGTGCTGGAAAGTGTGAAAAGGAACAACTTGAGATGGTTCGGCCATATGGAACGTATGGAAAGCGAGAGAATGACTAAGAGGGTGTACGAGAGCGAGGTGGAGGGACAGAGGGGGAGAGGTAGACCGAATATGAGAGGAACTACATGAACGAAGGCGGTGCTGGTTGGGGGGAGGGGCGTCGACTGACTGGGGACAGAGGTGCATGGGGGCGGTTCGTTCGTGGCCACCCCTTCGGGGATCACGGCGTCAGGCAATAGATAGATAGATAGATAGAAGGCTATTAACCTAATTGCAATGACGACTTGTCTATTTTGACTGCTATGTCGTCATTCCAACCGCGGTTAAAAAGAAAACGTCTAGAGTCTACTCCTTATCTTGCTCTAGGAGACGTTGTACATTAACCAAAACTACCACCGAAGGTGAAAAAAGCATAGAAGAGAAGAAAAAGGGGTTTACCTTAGTTACCGCTTAAGGCCCATCCCGTGTTCCGTCATGTGCAGATCCCTGTCGAACGTGCGCATGAGCGACCCTCTCTTGTTATCACATCTCACGTCAGCAGAAGAACGCGGATGGGCAGGGGTCCGGCGTGAGGGAGGGTATTATGTACGTTGGATTTTCCAAGACTACTACCAAATAGTAGGTTTTCCTATTTGGTAGGTTGGGAGGTACGTCAAACCTCCCAATTTGTTAGTAGTCTTGGCAAATCCAACGTCAAGGCTGCATAACAAATAGGAGGAGGACATCCAAGCCCAACATACCAAAAACACCAATGCATAAAACAAAATTATGAATGACAAAGAAACACAATTTAGACAAGAGAGTTTAATAAAAGAGTGAAAAACTGAGGAGTAGCTAAAAAGAACAGTTTTAACACGTGCCCGTCATTCATAGTAATGCAAAAACATAGACTTGTCATAAACCAAAAAAGTACTGTACCCAAAATCCCTTTTCTTCCAAAACTAACAAAAACATTGAACACAATAACAAAACACAATTTTCAATTTGGCAAAAACACTTATGTACTGTATACATAAAACATAATCCCAAACTTGCAATCAAGTGTTGCAAACCCATACTCCCCCCCCCCCCCCCTTTCCAAATAAAACAAAGTAAAAGAAAGAGTGACAAGGGGGGAAGACCAGGTATCTTCGCCAGAGCTCTAGGAAACACGACTCCCGAGAGCTATCACAGGCCGAGGGGGTCTAACAATAGACATGGAGAGGTAGGAGGAGACGAAGGTATTGACAGAAGACCACAAACCCGCCGAGGCGATGTCAGGTAAGGATCGACTTTGCAGGAACCGTAAGGAGGCAGCAAAGGATCGCACATCGTGCGCAGAACCCATACAATCAGGGTTACTGGCACGAATGACCCGACAAATGTGGCGTCCTATCTGCACCTTCGAGAGCCTCCCACCAGTCCGAGGAGACACCCACACAGCAGTTCCCGAAGTCGGCGCCACAGACTCAACATAGGAGTGCAAGGCTTGCACCGGGCACAACACATGGTGAGTATGCCCACGCTTTAAAGCCTGGATAGTGAAAGGCTTGAAATCGTGGGTCTCTCTCTCATTCTTGGCAACAAAATGAGGGGAGGGGGCTAACGTGACGACATTCAAGGACGGGGAGAATCGCATGCATTCCTGGGACCGTGACATGGCTGCTAGTTCAGACACCCTATCCCCAGTGGCCAGAGCGACAAGGAAGAGTGTACGCTCGAGCAACTGAACCGGTGTAGTGTCCCGTGTATATGCGTGTGAAGCCAGAAGGTCCAGAGCTCGCCCCAGATCCCACTGAGGAGGGATCTGGCGCGGAGGCGGTCGTTCCCTGAAGGCAGCCTTCATGAAGGAATCCAGCTCCTTCGGCGGAACGACCAGCCCAGTGACGGACTCAAAGACCTCCCGGATGGCAGACAAGTGGTTACGTATAGTGTTGACTTGAAAGCGACGTGTACGGAAGAGGTGAAACAAGTAGTGTAGTATGAGGGAAGGAGAGCTAACTGTCTGGCGAGTGTCCTGTATCCACCTAGTAAAAGACCTCCAGTGGGACTCGTAAGTCCCCCAAGTCGAAGACGTCCATGAACGCTTCAGGAAGTCAGTCAGGTCCCGTCCGTGGACTGGGAGCCACCGTGCCTCACGAACATCCACGATGCGAAGGCCAACGAGGTCCGCAGGTCTCCAACCTGGCTCAAGTGGAAGTTTGAGACAGGGAGAGGGACCGGACTCGGGCACCACCGCTTCAACTGGGCGTACCAAGCCTGAGCCGGCCACAGAGGCGCTATTAGCCAGACTCTGCCGCGGTACAGCCGCAGCCTCGCGAGGACTTTGCACATCAACAGTGCGTCTGGTGGCGGAAATATGTATATCGACTGCCACCTGTTCCAGTCTTCCATGAAAGCGTCCGGACCCCTCTCCGGAGTGCGAGTCCGGAGGGAGAGGTACTGAGGCAACTTGCGCATCTCCTTCGATGCGAACAAGTCGACCTACGGAACACCCCAGGAAGCTGCGAGGTCGTCGAACACAGTCTGTTTCATAGCCCATTCTACAAGAACGCCCTGTCCTCTCGACAGGGCATCCACCCACAGGTTGGCAGTCCCGGGCAGGTAGGAGGCGTGCAGGGAGATGTTGTGTCGGTTCGCGAGGAAGAACAACTTCTCTGAGATCCCCAACAGAGTCAATGACCTGGAGGACCCCTGCTTTTAGATACAGTGGACAGCTGTCTGATTGTCCATCCTGAAGGCCACCGACTTTCCCCGAAGGGCCAGCGCGTGGTCCCTCAGGAAGAACAAAGGAACCAACAGTTCGAGGGCATTGATGTGTAGGTGTGTGTGTCCCACCCATCTGCCGTGACTTTGATGTCCCAGGTTGGATTGGTAACCCCACCCCACCTCGCTCGACGCATCTGTGTCTACCCAGATCGTCAGCGGGGGGGCGGTCCAGGGCACAGCCGCAGAGAGCGTGCCCCGAGCAACCCAGTGTCCTAAGTGTCTGTGAATGGTACGCGGGATTGGCATGAGCCGATCCATAGGGGCCAACGGAAACACCTTGTTGCCCATGAGTATCAGGCGGCGTAGTCTGAGCCTCCCTAAGGGAATGGTCAGAGCGGCCCAATTCAATGAACCCACTAACGAGTCCCAGATCCTCCTCGTGAGGGAGACTGAGTGCAACACGGCGAAGACCTTCCTGCGAAGTTTCACCGCGTTTGGCTGACTCTGGGTCACTGTAGCGCTGGTCAGATCCCATTCGAGACCTACCCACGTCACGACACGCGACGGGGTCAGGCGGGACTTGGGAATATTGATTTTGAACCCTAACTGAGTGATGTGGTGAACTACTGTGAGGGTGTCGCGGACGCTCTGTTCTAGGGTGTCTGAAACTATCAACCAATCGTCCAAGTAAAACAGGATCTGGAGCCCGCTCCTGAGGAGAGGATCCAGAGCCTGCTTCACCAGTTTCGAGAAGATCTGCGGCGCAATGTTGAGACCGAAGGGAAGTCTGTCGAACATGAACACACGATCGGAAGTCTGAACGGCCAAGAATCGCTGGAAACGAGGATGGATAGGAACATGCCAATACGCATCCTTGAGGTCCAGCGACACTACCCACGACAGAGGTCGCGGGGCCAGTCGTACCGGGTGCACCGTCAGCATCCGAAACCGTGTGTTCACGATTTGCCCGTAGAGGGCCGACAGATCCACCACCGGTCGCATCGCGTCGCAGTCCTTCTTCGGTACCAGAAATACACGGGAGAGGAAAACCGGTTGACCGGCTTCCACCTCCTTGACGATTCCCTGCTCGTGCATGGACATTATTACGTCGGCCACCTCCGAAGAGACGGGCCGGCTTCGTTGACAAGAGCTGAGTGGGGGTCTGGACTTCCATCTCCAGGATAGACCCCTCTGTGCAATCTTCCGCCCCCACGTCCCTCGCGGCCAGCGAGGGGCGCAAGGGCGAAAATAACCTGTGGTAGCCCCCGAGATGAGGTGAGCGACCCTTTCGGCTAGGCGAGAAGGAGAACAAGGAGGAGACCGACCCGGAGAACCTACAAATTTTTTGACGTGGAGGGTCCCCCGGTACGGTCCTTGCGGTCATAAGCGCCACGTTGACCTCCTCTACCCCCCCCCACCTCGCCGAAAAGGGCGGGTCACCCCATCCCCTGTCCGTCGCGCGTCTGACCCCGTCGAAGTGCGGCCGGAAGTGGAAGGCTGGCCAGCCCCTTCTCGGCGGGGATGAAAGGGAGCAAGAACAGAAGTGCGAGGCGGAACCGACGCTCTGGCCGGCAACTTCCCTTTCCTGCGCCCTTTCTTGGCGGCAGCACTGGCGGCAGCACCCTGAAGAGGACCGTCAGAAGGACGGGACTGAGAAGACCCTGGTCGCGACACAGCGCGTCGTTGCGTGTCGTAAGCAGGGTCCGCCGACAGAGAAGCGTAGCGTTCCCAAGCATCCTGCGCAAAAAGCCCCGATGTATAGAGCTCAGAGTACAACAAACCCTGACGAATATCCAAGGGGGCTTTCCGGCAGAACGAGGACCTTACCGTCTGGCGTTGTCGAGTTGCCTCGCACAAAACCGCCTTCAGCTCGGGAACCAAAGACACCGCGAGCTAAAGGTGGATCCGCCGATGGTGGTCCTAACCCTCGCGAAGATCGCCCGGTGCAGTCGCCTCGATAAGCCGCAGGTGGTGAACAGACGTCTGGAGGGAACCTAAAAGACAAGATAATAAGTTCGCCACCCTCTGTCGCAAGGTAAAATCCCTGTCGACAAGGACTTGTCTGGGTGAGAGAAGAACGGGTTAGCAATAGAACAAATTTCAAGTTTGGGCACACTGATCCAGGACCAGAACTTGCCGTCCAATCTGCCGACAGATACAAGAGGAGGCAAAAGCAGGGATGACTCCGGGGGAGTGACTGAAGTAGATCTGTCGACGGAACGGTTGGCGAATTCTAAGGCCTCAGCAAACCAGGCCTCCAATGGGAGAGGGTTATCGAGCACGACGGCTAAGCCAGGCTTACCGTCGTCGCACAAACCCGTCCCATAGGAGGACAGTCCCGTCAACACAGCCAGGGACTGAACATCCTGAAGGATGTCCTGGCGGCTGAAGTCTGACCAGAGCTTAGTCCGAGGGCTTCACCGAAAAGTACTGAAGGTCAGTCCTCGTCGGGTAAGCCCGCACCTCCACGTCGGCCACCTGACCATCCACCCTGATCGCCCTGAACTGCATCTTATCATTAATTTGCACCGACCAGCCCGATGGGAGGGCCCTCTCACCTGACGGGAAGCCGGTAGCACGCTCCGGGTGGGAGGCCTGCACCCCCTTCCAAACAGCCAAGGAGCCATAGAGGAGCGACATGGTCCGCGACGGGACCTTGGCCTTCTGGATGGGGGGCAAGCGCGGACCCTGCCCTAGCAGACGGAGAACCCCCGCATGGGAGACAGCAGGGGCAACCTCCTGAGCTAGGGCAGGAGCAGTACTAGCCGATGACCGGGCAGGCGGAGAAGCTGGGCAGAAGGAATGTGGTCCACTGCAGAAGGGAGGGGGACCGTAGCAGGGGTAGGTTGGGTGAGGCGCTGAGGTTGTGTCACCGCCAAGAAGCGCGATAAGAGGGGGTCTTGCATCGCCTCCAAGCGCTCGTCGATGCGGCGACCCCCCCGAAGATTGTTCGGCCCGCAGGGGCGAGCGTGAGCGGGAGCGAGACCCACGACACGAAACAGCAGCGTCGCGGCCCAAAGAAGGCGAGCGACGACGGCCGTGGCGCCTCTGAAGGTCTCGTTCCCGATCACTAACGCCCGAGGGGGAAACATCACCATCCCCCTCTTCCAGCGACACGTCAGCTCCCGGGAAAGGGGACCCCGAAATCTCGCTATACTCCACCGAGTCAAGAGGCGGGGTACCCCCCTGGCGAGATGGTAAGTGAAGATCAGGGATAGAAAAATGAGGAGGAGCAGGATGACGGGAGTGGGAAGGCTGGCCGGGTGAAAGGAGGTCAGAAGGAGCCGCGGGGGGAAACAGAGCAAGGATCCCCGGGGCTGAGAGAACAGGGCGGCCCGACACCGAGGCGGAGGAGGGAGGGACCTCCACTTTGGGACGAGACCGTGAAGGAAGAATAGGCACCGAAGCAAGAGAAGTAGGAGGAGAAGCAACTACATCCTGGCGGACCCTCCTGGACAGAGTAGGAGGAGGGAGCAGAGGGCCAGCTACAGCATGAACTTCCGCGCGCGTAGAGGACAAAGGAAGAGGACGTCTTTTGTGCAGGGGAAGCGGGCGGAAGGTAGTAGAGCCCCTATCCGGAGAGGCCAGGGGAGGGCGCACAGGGGCAGAGCCGCTAACCCCGGCCTCAGGGCGAGAACCATGACGAGGGCGATGGGCGTCGTCAAGGCGATCAGGAGGACGACGAGGGGCAGTAGAGGACGGGCGATGAGGCGAGCGAGAGCGTGGACGGGGCTGGGGATCCTTCCGACGATGTGACGACCGGCCGCGGGACCCAGGGAGGAGGGCCAGGTGAACGGCCTCCAGACGGGTCAGGGATACCCAGGGCGACGCGGATCCGGTCGTCAACAAAGGCCGGGGAACGGTGGCCCACAGTCCTAATGTGGTGGGAGACCACCGCCCACACCGATTGAAGGAAAGCAGAGGCCACTGCCGCCTCTGAGGAACCAGGGCTATGGTCCACCACATCCACCAGGTCCATACACGGGCCACACAGAGCAGGAAGGTAGGCCGTAGAGGACACACATTGCGAGTGGCGTAAGCAGGACCTGTGGCGCTCCAAGCACGGGGAGCCACAACCCTGGCGAAAGTAAGGCATCCCACCTGCAACGGAAGAACACACACCATAAGCAGCACGTCGACGGAGTAAGTGTAGAGAATGTCCAATAAAAACCAGGGAATGAGCATGGGGAAACAGTAACACACATGTAAACCGGTATCCGTACTCACCCTAAACCGGAAGCACCGAGGTAGGGGAGGAGGGCGGGCGAGGTGGAAGAGCACAAGCAGAACCTGCAAAGATGGAGAAAGTGTTAACCACCACTCAACACCTTACATGTAGATTCTATAACATCAGTAAAGTGCATACACCAATATAGTATCAGGCAACAAGATGACATAAAAAAGGTCAACAGTGAAAGCCAACTATTACCGCAAATTTGCGGGCCAATGGAGGCATAACCGTACCGACACAACCCTCCCGCATCTTCGCGGGACCCCCCAAGCGATCTCCGCAAATTTGCGGGGAGCCGAAACGTCCCAGAGGACCGAATCGAGCTCTCCGCAAATTTGCGGGACCGGCCGAGATGGTCCGGCGCCAAAAAAGCGAGAGGAGCGTCTAGGGAATACCAAAAAAGGGAACAAAAATGCGTCATCTCCTTATGAACTCCAAGCGATGATGGCCATCAAGCTGAGCAGTGTCTTCCTTGAATTTATCCTAACTCAACCGGTAAAGGGAGAGGCAAGGAAGACACACCAGGGGAGAGGAGGCACATCCCCCAGGAACGACCCAACACACAGAGATAGAGCAAAGCCCATGAGGAGAAGTGGCAGGGAGGGTGGTTTCGCACAAACAGGGGCCCCCGTGGGGTACCCCTGGATTGGGCAAAAAGACTATGAAGGGATGGAGGTGAAACAGGAAGAGAAAACAAAAACCAGTAAATGAAACTGGTGAGAAAAAGGGTGGCCTAGCCGTGAGCAGAGAATGTGTCAGGTGCGAAAAACCTTGTGGTGTGAAGGAGGGGCCCCCGTGGGGTACCCCTGGATTATCACGAACCACCTGTCGCCCAGGCCCTTGAGACACAGTGAAGGCTCGAAAGGGGGGACTCGGGAATAACGCTAATAATGCGGCCGACACAAACTCTACAAACAGCACCGCCACCAACGAAATCTCAGATTGTTTACCAACGGTACACCTTAGGCTATGAAAAAATGAAAACTCATAGGGGCATAGCAATTCCTGAATGAGAAAACGAGCTAGGCTAAAATAAACTAAAAGCTAAACTATGCCCAGACTAACAGGAAAAAAGAATATGAAAAGAGAAAGAATGAAAAACATATACGAGGAACGCCAGGCGCCCCCGTACCTTTGGTAGGCTATTTCCACACGCGTCTCCATTATACACAATTAGGAGCCCATTTACGTGTGCCCTAGATCACGTAACATCTGTCTAACAAAAAAGAAGGCCAGATAAGCCGAAACGAACCTAAAACAGGGTGAATTGAAGGAGCACAACAAAAGCGGACTCAACATGGAGGCGCGTGAACAAATTATAACAAGAGAGGGTCGCTCATGCGCACGTTCGACAGGGATCTGCACATGACGGAACACGGGATGGGCCTTAACCCTTCCTACCCGGGCTGTCTCAGCCAATGACGGTCGCCCCTACCCGGGCGATATGGCCGAACTTTCCCACTCATCTATAATCGTAGTGCGGTTTTCAATCTGTATTTTGGCATTGAGTAGAGCTCTGTAAGTCAACTGGTTCAGTTGTGATGACGATTTTAGTGGAGCCAATATTGCAGAGATGTTGCCAATATGGGGGGCTTTTCAGACACTAATTTCGTCATGACGTCATAACAATAACATTGAGGAGTCTTCTCCTTCTTGTTTTCGGAGGTGCGGTGACGAACGCTTGGGTTTGTTGACATACGTCGTACGCACGGCGTTCGGACCAAGCTTAATTAGGCTATTAAGCTCATGCCTTAGATAAGGCATACCGGGTATTGGCCCTTCTTTCTTGCTGTCATTACCTAAGGCAGCCCGGGTAGGAAGGGTTAAGCGGTAACTAAGGTAAACCCCTTTTTCTTCTCTTCTATGCTTTTTTCACCTTCGGTGGTAGTTTTGGTTAATGTACAACGTCTCCTAGAGCAAGATAAGGAGTAGACTCTAGACGTTTTCTTTTTAACCGCGGTTGGAATGACGACATAGCAGTCAAAATAGACAAGTCGTCATTGCAATTAGGTTAATAGCCTTGACGTTGGATTTGCCAAGACTACTAACAAATTGCGCCGTTTCTACTCTCCAGATTGTAAATGATTTCCAATGGGATTGATATTGCCGCCTGGTAGACATAGTATACTGATTAAGAAATTTATTAGTCACACCCCCAGGGCGTAAGGGGGCCTTCATCTAATGGTGGAGGAAAAAAAGAATATGCCTCATGCATCCTACTGTATGTCGTACAAGGCGACTAATAGGGGGAATGGTGTTAGACTTGCGGACCAAGTAGCCATCACTATACAATGAAGCCTTGTTATTGGCGCTGGCATTGTCTCTATATGATAGTGCTGTGACAGGGCTTCATTGTACTTGCTCCAAGTTGCCTAATGGCGGCACACTGGCAGTGGGTGTCGCTCCCTCTGGACCCGGCCCTGGCGCCCTGGGCCCAACCTGGACGAAATGGATCCAGAGGGTACAGTACGTAGTGTTTCCCCGGACTGGCACTTTCCTCCCAATAGTATAGGGGCCCGAACCTGGTGGTAGCGCTCCAGGAGGCTGCCCTGTCATTGGGCGAAAAATACCAGGCCAGTCGTAGTGCCGTGTACGCGCACGGGGTGTGTCCCTGCGGCTGGTTCTGGTGGGGCGTACCGAGGCCACTGGATCCTACCCCCTTGTAATCACTTGGGGGATGGTGCTGGGAATGGTCCCGGGGTAGACTGGAGCCGGAGTTCTGGGGGGGGGGTGATGCCCATCTGCCAGCCAAACCTACCTAACTATGACTAAAATCAAAGAAAATAAACGTAAGTCCGATGAATCAAAACTGCACAGGACAATGACAAATGCCCCCCACAAACTCAGACTTGCTAGTGTGAATGTTGGTAGTTTGAATCTGCGTGCGAATGAAGTGGCTGAGATGTGTGAGAGGAGGCAAGTGGATGTCTGCTGTACCCAGGAAACACTCTGGAAGAGGCATGGGGTACAGTGGATTGTCGGAAGGAGGAAAAGATATAGGATATACTGGATGGGTGTGGAGACTGATAAAGCGAAAGGAGGAGTGGGTGTTCTGGTGGCTGAAGAGCTGGCGGAAAGTGTGCTTTAGATTACGAGAGTTAGTGAAAGGCTGATTGTTTTGAAGTTAAAAGTTGGTGAAAGAATTCTGAATGTGATATCTTCATATGCCCCACAGGCTGGTTTACAGAAAGAGATAAAAGAGGACTTCTGGAATGACACCGTCAGTGTCATTTCAGGCCTCTCGGAGAACGAAATAACAATCGTGGGGGGGGACCTCAATGGTCACGTGGGAGCATCTGCAGATGGATACGAGGGGGTACATGGAGGAAATGGTTACGGAAGGAGAAATCTAGAAGGCGAATATATATATCAAGAGCAGTGGATGTTGGTGTATCGCTGAAAAGGGAGGGAATTGAGTGGAAGCTACCTATACTGCTGTTTGCGGATGATACAGTTCTGATGAGTGATAATGAATGGGAGTTGCAGGGTCTGGTAAATGAGTTTGGAACAGTGTGCGAAAAACGGAATTTGAAGGTAAATACGGGGAAGAGCAAGGTTATGGTCTTCGAAAGGGGTGAAGTCACAGAGTGTGAGGTGAAGCTGAACGGTCAGGCTATGGAGATAGTCAACTCTTTTAAGTATCTGGGCAGTGTGTTGAGTAAAGATGGGACTATGGATGAAGAGGTGCGGGAGAGGGTACAACAGGGGAAGAGGGTTGTAGGAACGCTAAAAGCAGTAACAAGAAATAGGGTGGTCAGTATGGAAGTGAAGAAGTCCTTGCATGACAGTGTGGTAATCCCGACACTGACTTACGGAAGCGAAGCATGGACGTTGGTTGAGAGACTCAGACCAAGAGTGAGAGCAGTGGAAATGAATTACTTAAGGAGTGCGTGCAGAGTTACATGGAGGGATAGACAGACTAATGAGGAAGTAAGAAGGAGGTGTGGTGTGGAGGTAGATGTGCTGGAAAGTGTGAAAAGGAACAACTTGAGATGGTTCGGCCATATGGAACGTATGGAAAGCGAGAGAATGACTAAGAGGGTGTACGAGAGCGAGGTGGAGGGACAGAGGGGGAGAGGTAGACCGAATATGAGGTGGAAGGATGGAGTGAGGAACTACGTGGGCGAAGGCGGTGCTGGTTGGGGGGAGGGGCGTCGACTGACTGGGGACAGAGGTGCATGGGGGCGGTTCGTTCGTGGCCACCCCTTCGGGGATCGCGGCGTCAGGCAATAGATAGATAGATAGAATATATATATTGGAGTCCTGCGTTGCACTCAACATGGTTGTGTGTAACACAAAGTTCAAGAAAAGACAGAGCCACCTGATCACATATAACTCTGGGGTCTCCAGTAGCCAGATAGATTACTTCTTGGTTAACAGGAAAGACTGGAAACTAGTTCGAGATGTAAAGGTCATCCCGAGCGAAGAATGTATCCTCCAGCATAAGCTACTTGTGTGCGACATGAGCTTATACAGAGATCCTAAGCGCAAGAATGTTTACATACCCAAAAGGAAAGTGTGGCTGCTGAAGGACAAGGAAGTTAGGGATAGGTTTCATAGTGAACTGGAGGAAATTAATAGAAATAAGGAAGCTAAGCCTAACGATGTAAATAGCCAATGGAACTTTCTTAAGCATAGCCTTATCGCTGCCACTGACAAAGTCTGTGGGAAAACAAAGGGTCACCCCAGGAATAAGACCTCTTGGTGGTGGAACGATGAGGTAGAACATGCTGTGAAAGAGCAAAGGAGATGCTTCAAAGCATGTACGAAAGGAGGCAGCAGGGAGGAATACCAGGCAGCTAAACGAACTGCCAAAAGAGTTATTTACAATGCTAAAAATCGCATTAAGGACCTGGTCCTCGAACAAGTGTGTAACACTGACAATCCCAATGGGTTCTTCAACCTAGCTAGGCGAGTTAAAAATGACAGTAGGGATATTATAGGTGATAAGGAACAGTTTAATATCGAAAAACCAATATCTGGGCCCCCTCCTTTGATAGCACCAGCTGTAGTGAGCGACGCAATCAATAAAATGAAGGACGGTAAAGCTCCAGGTTGCTCCGACATTGTCGCTGAGATGATAAAAGCCTCAGGGGAGATTGGTGTAAACTTAGTCACTGAGTTGATAAACACCATTATTAAAGATGAGAAAATCCCAGAGCATTGGCTCAAAAGTGTAATAGTAAATATATACAAAGGAAAAGGGGATGCGCTAGATAGAGGAAATTATAGGGGCCTGAAAATGCTTGACCAAATCATGAAGGTCTTTGAGAGAGTCCTTGAGGGTTTGATCAGGTAAAGCATCTCTATTGATGATATGCAGTTTTGTTTTATGCCAGGACGTGGTACAACCGATGCTATCTTCATAGTCAGGCAGATACAGGAAAGATACTTACTAAAAGGCAGGGATCTTTACTTTGTGTTTGTAGACCTGGAGAAGGCCTTTGATAGGGTGCCTAGAGATGTTGTGCAGTGGGCTATGAGGAAACTTGGTGTGGAAGAGTGGCTGGTGCGTGCGATAATGAAGATGTATGAGGATTCGCAAAGTGCAGTGAGGGTGAAGGGTGTACTGAGTGATGAGTTCGCAGTCCGTGTTGAAGCCCATCAGGGTTCAGTGTTAAGCCCCCTCCTCTTTATTATGGTCTTGGAGGTGCTGTCTAGAGTTTTTAGAGGCGGACTCCCGTTGGAACTGTTTTATGCAGACGATTTAGTCCTAATAGCTGACAGTATGCAGGATGCTGAGGCCAAATTCAGAGAGTGGAGAGAGGGCATGGCGAGCAAGGGTTTAAGAGTCAATATTAACAAAACCAAGGTTATTCATTGTAGATTGAGACGAGGCAATGTGGAAAAGAGCGGTGCATACCCATGTGCAGTGTGTGGAAAGGGAGTGGGCGTTAACTCAATTCAATGTAGCATCTGTCGATGTTGGGTACACCATGGGAGTAAGCGCTGTAGTAGAATAAAGGGGCCCCTGCCGAAGGATAAGTCAGAAATAGAGAAATTTGAGTGTGTAGTGTGCAAAGGCGAGCTTGTGTTAAGTGATGATCCTGTGGCTGTGAATTTTGGAAATGAGTCTTTGGAGCTGGTGAACAAGTTTTGTTTCCTAGGAGATACCATCTCTGCCGGTGGTGGGGCCGAGGCTGCCACTGTTGCTAGAATTAGGTGTGGCTGGGGGAAGTTCAGAGAATTTATGCCAATCCTGACCATGAAAAGAATGCCTCTCCCCCTGAAGGGAAAGGTGTATGCCTCATGTGTTAGAAGTGCAATGACGTATGCCTCAGAAACATGGGCCGTTAAAGTAGAGGATGTCAACAGAATGGAGCATAATGAGATGAGAATGGTGAGATGGATATGTGGGGCCAGGCTACAGGATAGAATAACAAATGTTGAGCTGAGGAGACGTTTAGGTATAAAGAGTATTAGCGAGGTGATGCGTACAAGTAGACTGGGATGGTATGGACATGTGGAGAGAATGGATGAACAAAATTGGGTGAAAAAATACAGGTCTGTGATTGTGGAGGGAGCTGCACCAAGGGGTGGACCGAGGAAGACCTGGGATCGGACTATACGCACCGATCTCAAATCCAAGAACTTGACAAGTGAAGCAGCCCTTAACAGGGTTGCCTGGAACGCCGCCATTAGGACAAGAGACTGAAACTGCACTTATGTGTGGAACACTCAGTCTTAAAATGTTATGTAGGTATGTATGTATGTATGTATGTATGTATGTATGTACAGTAAACTTCCGGTAATCCGAAGGGCAGCGGACCGGCCCTCGTTCGGATTAGTGGATTTTTCGGATTATTGGACTTTACCCCTATGAACCTGTGGCCTGACGAAAACATTGAGGCATTAGGCCACCCAAATGATACAATGGTGCACACATATCGGCTCATATGTTCATGAAATCTCTTCAAAAGTTTACCATTGTCATTGTAGCCTATTACCTACTTCAAAACATTCAATGGTCAAAGGAATCTGCTGATATAAACGTAAACACCATATGTCCGCATCGTCGTCTTCTTCTTCTTCCGTCTACTAGCGAGTTTGTCTTGCTCTTGAAGATCAGATCAGATGTGGTTCGGGAAGTAATGCCTTAACAACGGCACTTCCCTGAGAGGTTCTTGTAATTTTCCTTTTGTGATTTTCCTTTTGTGACGTGCTCTGTTATATTATTGTATTGAAAGCACCCTTGTCTTGTTGTCTTGAAAGCACCCTTGGGACGCTCCGATCACTGAACTATAAATAGTAGCGTATTGGAACGTCCAAAGGTGCGTTTTCAAGCTCAAGACTGAATGCGCTTGCAGAAAATGCGGTGCAAGCCAGTAGCGCATCGGAGCGTCCCAAGGATGCGTTCAAGAGCAAAACAAACTCTCTAGCAGACGATGTGGTGTTTACATTTATATCAGTAGCTTCCTTTGACCATTAATCTGAATGTTTTGAAGTAGGTAATAGGATACAATGACAATGGTAAACTTTTAAAGTGAATTCATGAACATATGATATGTGTGTGCTCCATTATGTGTCATTTGAGTGGACTAATGCCTCAAAAAGGGGACTTTGGAACTTCTTGAAATTCGGACCATCGGGTGAATTCGGATTTGGCCTCAAATTGAAAAATTCGGACTATTGGGAGATTCGAATCATCGGTCGTCGGATTAAAGGACTTTTACTGTATGTACTCTCCCCGTACTGGGCTACCCATTTGGCATGTTGAATGTCCATAAGGTAAAAGTCAGCGAGGTCTCTAGGTTGCCAATTGTCTGCAAGTGGAAGTACGAGACCGGGAGTGACACCGGGTTCTCGCACCACGTTTTCAACTGGTGGTACCACACCTGGGCCGGCCAAAGTGGCGCGATCATCGAGACTAAGCCCCGGTAACCCCGTAGTTTGTGAACTACTTCACACATGAGTGAAGCGTCTGGAGGCGGAAAAATATAGATTGAATTCCATTTGTTCCAGTCCTCCGACAATGCGTTTGGACCCCAAGCCGCGGTTATTTTCAGGCGGGATAGATAGAGAGGGAGTCTGTGGTTTCCCTCGGATGCAAATAGATCCACTTGTGGACGGAATGGCTCTGCAATCATCTTGTTGAAGATGTTTTGCTTGAGCTCCCATTCTACTACTGTGCTCTATCTCCGGGACAGCGCATCTGCCCAGACGTTCGCTACGCCTGGGAGGTAAGATGCATGAAGATGTATGCTCAACGTTTCAGCTAGAGCAAATATCTCTTCTGACAATTCCAGCAACTTGCGAGACCTCGTTGACCCTTGCTTTTGAATGCAGTGGACTGCATTCAAGTTGTCCATCCGAAAGGCTTTCCCTGTAAAGGAGAGTCGTGATTTTGGAGGAAGAATAAAGGGACTAGAAGTTCTTGTTTGTTGATATGAAAGTTCTCGTCTTTGGACCATAGATTTGACTGATATCCCCAGCCTATTGTCCCTGAAGCATCTGTGTCTACCCATACCGTAGGTGGGGGAGAAACCCACTTCATTATTGAGTGCAATGTTTCCTTCCTTGCCCAGACCGACAGTAAGTTGTGAATTAATGGAGGGATTGGCCATAATTTTCCCTCCGGTAAGAGTGGGATACATTTGTTGCCTTCCATGATTAATCTCTTTACTTTCAACCGGCCCGACTTTACAGTTAGTTGAATCCAGTTGAGAGAACCGACCAGGGACTCCCACGTCTTCCTCGTCGTGTTCAGACTGTGGAGAAACGCGAACAATTTCCTGCGAAATCTGTCTCGGTTGTCCACACTCTGACTGAGAATAAGGTTGGCTGTGTCCCAGACCAGCCCTATCCACTGAATTACCTGTGTGGGAACAAGGTTCGACTTTACCAGGTTGACCTTGAACCCAAAGGTTTGTACTGTACATGATTTATTACTAGATTGACATGGTGACTCCGCCACTACTAGCCAGTCGTCTACCATAACACCTTGATCCCCTGAGCTAACATTGGCATAAGTGCCTGCCGGACTAATTTTGTGAATATTCTTGGTGCCAAATTTAAACTGAAAGGCATTCTCTGAAAGACATAAGTCTCTTGCCTTATCCTCAAGGCGAGGAATTTTTTAAACCTCCTGTTTATCGGGACATGCCAATAGGCGTTGGTCAGGTCTAGTGAACACATCCAGCCTAGTGGCGGGAGGGTGAGTCTGATTTGATTCACTGTGAGCATCCAGAAGATTGAATTTTGAATATAAGTGTTCAGACACGAGATATCTACTACTGGTCGCATCTGCACACTGTCCCTCTTTGGCACAAGAAATAGTCTGGATGTGAAAACATGGCAAGTTGAATCTACCGGGACAATGACATGCTTGGTGATCATTTCCTGGACTAGTGACTCCACCTCTAAAGAAACATTGTTGACTTCTAGAACTTGACGTAAACGAGGTCGCCCGAGCCACCGCCAGGTGATTCCCTTGCGTGCCACTGTCCGCGCCCATGTTCGCTGGGGCCAGGCCCTGTATTTACCTATTTACCTATTTGTAGTTTACAGGAATTGAGCAGCGTTCGTGTTGTCCTGTCTTAGTTACTTTATCTATCTATTGCCTGACGCCGTGATCCCCGAAGGGGTGGCCACGAACGAACCGCCCCCATGCACCTCTGTCCCCAGTCAGTCGACGCCCCTCCCCCCAACCAGCACCGCCTTC
The DNA here is from genome assembly GCA_032716605.1 of Paralithodes platypus. Lineage (NCBI taxonomy): Eukaryota > Metazoa > Arthropoda > Malacostraca > Decapoda > Lithodidae > Paralithodes > Paralithodes platypus. Next base: position 3,349,256 of record CM064577.1, read on the forward strand.
GTTCATGTACTTCCTCACTCCATCCTTCCACCTCTCATTCGGTCTACTTCTCCCTCTCTGTCCCTCCACCTCGCTCTCGTACTCCCTCTTAGTCATTCTCTCGCTTTCCATACGTTCCATATGGCCGAACCATCTCAAGTTGTTCCTTTTCACACTTTCCAGCACATCTACCTCCACACCACACCTCCTTCTTACTTCCTCATTAGTCTGTCTATCCCTCCATGTAACTCTGCACGCACTCCTTAAGTAATTCATTTCCACTGCTCTCACTCTTGGTATGAGTCTCTCAACCAACGTCCATGCTTCGCTTCCGTAAGTCAGTGTCGGGATTACCACACTGTCATGCAAGGACTTCTTCACTTCCATACTGACCACCCTATTTCTTGTTACTGCTTTTAGCGTTCCTACAACCCTCCTCCCCTGTTGTACCCTCTCCCGCACTTCTTCATCCATAGTCCCATCTTTACTCAACACACTGCCCAGATACTTAAAAGAGTTGACGATCTCCATAGCCTGACCGTTCAGCTTCACCTCACACTCTGTGACTTCACCCCTTTCGAAGACCATAACCTTGCTCTTTATAATCAATCCATTTTACTTAGCCCTCTCACCACGGATGGGCTCTTGAACGCCCATAAAAAAGCATATAACAGGTACCCAGAAGGCCTCTTGAACGCCCAGTGGTTGAAAGCCTGTGAGCTTCGTGTGCGAGGCGTCGGTCCGACGCATGTAAACAACAGCCGGCTGGACCAACGCCCCGCATCTCCGGCCACAAGAAGGAGAGCGTCGCTTGTTCGTGTGTGCCTGTATGTTGTTGTTAAGTATCGAATAGTAGTGTAAAGTGGCTGTTTTGGCCATAAAGTTATCTCCAATGAAATCATCATCACAGCTCAACCAGTTGACTTAGAGAGCTCTACTTAATGCCATTCTACAGGTAAATAACACAGCTACGCTTGGGGATGCGCGGGAATGCGGGAAGCAGTCTGATTAACAAATATACGGTAGCCTAGCCTAGACGTTTTTCGGCCAAAACACCCGGGTTTTGAGGAATATATATATAATACATAGCCGGGGCTGGAGGGTTAGACAAGTATCGTAATGGATATTCCCAATTCCCAGTATTTTGGACTAACATACAGTATCATACCTTATGTTGTCCTATTTCCATATTTACTTTTATCCATCCTAGATTTGAACATGTTAATGTTCTTCGCTCGCACCACCTCCTCCTCCAAGTTGTTCCAAGTCTCTATACTTCTATATGGGAAGCTGAATTTCTTTGTGTCCTTACGACATCTGCCCTTCCTCAGTTTAAACTCGTGTCCTCTTGTCCTTCCATCATCCCTCATGAATAGATCTTTCCTATCTACTCATTCCAAACTTTTTACTCCCTTGAACATCGTTATTAAGTCGCCTCGTTCATTATCTCTTTCAAGGTAGGCAGTTTTAGTGTCTTAGTCTTTCCTCATATGTCAACTCCTTCAATCTTGGGATCATCTTCGTTGCTATCCTTTGGAATTTCTCTAATTTGTTTGTGTTTTTTCAAATGTGGTGACCATATCACTGCTGCATATTCTAATCTTGGTCTTATCATAGTCATTATCAGTTTTCTTAACATTTCTTCGTCCAAATAGTTAAATGCCACTCTCATATTGGTTATTATTCCATATGCTCCTCCAATGATCATGTTAATATGCTTCTCCGGCGATAGATCATCTTGTATTATCACTCCAAGGTCCTTCTCATGCCGTGTTTTGCCGATTTTTTCAATTCCTAATTTGTACTCCCAGCTTGGCCTTATCTCACTTGTTCCCACTTCCAAAACATGACACTTTTCTGCATTGAAACTCATTTTCCAGGTTTGGCTCCATCTGTGCAACTTATCTAGGTCTTTTTGAAGATCCTGACAGCTTTCTATACTGGTGATATTCTTCATGATCTTAGCGTCATCCGCGAACATATTCATATGACTATTCAAATTTTCTGGCATGTCGTTTATATAAAGTAGGAACATTATCGGACCCAACACTGATCCCTGTGGTACTCCGCTCGTCACACACCTCTACTGGGAATATTCGTCTCGTATTGTGGTCCTCATTTCTCTTCCTATTAAAAAGTTTTCCATCCATTTTAACATCCTACCATGTACACCTCCAACAACCTGCAATTTCCACAATAACCTTTTGTGAGGCACCCTGTTAAAGGCCTTTTTCAGGTCCAGGTAAACACAGTCAACCCATCCCTCTCTCTACAGGTGTAACATCTACCACTCTGCTATAAAAGCTTAATAAATTAGATACACAAGATCTCCCTTCCCTGAATCCAAACTGTTTCTCACTAAGCACCCCCTGTCCCTCTATTGAAGTATGTCCACTTTTTTCTTATAATTTTCTCACAAATTTTGCAAACAATGCTGGTGAGGGACACCGGTCTGTAGTTAAGCGGATTTTCTGTCTCCTCCTTTATAAATAGGTACTATGTTAGCTCTCTTCCATTCCACTGGCAGGTCTCCTTCATTCAGTGAAGATTGATGATGTCATAGATTGGTTCCACTAGCTCTTCCGCACATTCTTTGAGGATCCATCCAGCCACTCCATCTGGTCCCATTGATTTCCTCATGTCCAAATCCTGCATCAATTTCAGCACTTCACTTTTTGTCACTTTCATTTCAGGCATCTGTGGTGTTCTCATTTCTCTATCAGGTTCTATAAACTCCTCTTTTACAAACACTGACTGAAGCTTTTCATTCATAACTTCACACAAGTCTTTATCTTTCTCATAGCTGTTCGTTCCAACTCTTAGCCGTTCCATTCACTCACTCATAGACAACACGCAGCTGCAAGCACGACCTCCCGAAATCCATCCTTCTGAATCCTCCCTTCCTCGCGAGGACAGAGTCCACCTGGCCAGGCTGAGATGCGGACACCATCCGGCTCTTCTGAGCTATCAGAAGAGACTGGATGACTCCGTCGTCGACACCTGCCCGGGTTGTAACACAGCACCCCATACCATTAAACACATCATAGAAGACTTCATTTCACACAACCACTTATGCCAACAACACAATTTACACTCTTTGAGAGCTCTGTGGGAAAGCCCGACCGTGGCCATGGCCTTCCTTAGGGACTCGGGGCTGTTCGGCCAGGCAGCTTAGGGAACAACAACAACAACAACAACTCTTAGTCTGACAATACCTTCTTTTGTTTTTATTTTTCTATTTACAAATCTATAAAATAGTTTTGGCTCGTTTTTGCACTTCTCTACAATATTCCTTTCATATTTATATTGTTCCTCGCGTCGTATCTTTACGTATTCATTTCTTTTCTCCTAGTACTTATTCCAGTTATTTTCACTATGTCTCTTCCGTGCTATATTCCAGGCTCGGTTTCTTCTATCCTGTGCCTTACTACATCTTATATTGAACCATTCTTTTTTCTTCTTTACCCCTGGTGAGAACCTTGGAACATATTTATGTATCCCTTCTTCATATACTTTCAAGAAAAGTCTATATTTGTCTTGAACCATTTCCAGGCTTTCTAGTTCCTTCCAATTTATACTTTGGAAATGATGTTTCAATGATTTAAAATCAGTTTTAGCATAGTTGTATCTATTTATTTTATGTCCTTCATTTCTCTCCTCATTTTTCCCCAAATCCATCTCCATTTCTAAAATCTTGTGATCACTTTTTCCCGAGGGACAACGATAATTTATCTTTTTAACGTCATGCGGATCACTGGTGAAGACTAGGTCTAGCCTGGATGGTTCATCCATCCCTCTGATTTGTGTGTTTTCTCTAACATGTTGTGTTAACATGTTTTCTGTTACTGGATTCAGTAATTTACTGCCCCAAGATTCATTATTATTTCCCGCATCTAACCCTTCCCAATTGACTTCCTTACAGTTGAAATCACCTGTTAATATTAATTTATTTCTCCTATTAAAAAGTATTTTTAGTGCATCTAGAGATTCCGTGATTAGTTGATCATATTCTTCCCGCTTCCATGCTCTAGTTTGTGGTGGTATATAAGCCACTGCTATATCAGTTGCTTTGTTGTCCTTGTCACTGCTATAATTTCTGATCTATTATTACCTAGGTTAATCTCACTTGCTTCTATATTTTTGTCAGTCATTATTAACACGCCACCCCCCACTTTTCCTTCTCTATCTTTTCTCCACACATTGTACCCTTCCCATCCCAACAATCCCATCCCAATTCAGTACCACCTCTCAACTTTGTTTCTGCTATGCACATAATATGTGGTTTATATTTCTCAATATAGTCATTCAATTCTAATTTCTTAGACAGCAAGCCATCCACATTACTATACATCAGCTTCATCTCCCCCTTTCTTACACCTTTCTTTTTTTCTCTTTCCCTAATATTCCCAGACTCTACTCCTCCCCCAATTCAACTCCACCTTCTCTCCCTTGCTCCCTCATGCTCTTCTCCTGCCTTGTTTCTCTCACTTGTTCCTGGATTACACCAGTCTCTCCCTCCTGTCCTTCGGTACTGGTACTCGCTTCCTCTGTCTGACCGTTCGTCCCGAAGTTCTCTGTTTGCCCCTCCGTCTTCCTCTGTGGTCCTTTGATGAACCATTTCTTCTTCTTCGTTCCTACCAGTCGCCAATAAAAAAAATCCACTTCTTGGTCTGTTCTTTTGGCATTACATTCCTTCACCTCTTCCCTCAAACTTTAAATTTTGTTTCTTTCATCTAAGTCCATGTCTTTTTCGTTGTAGATATGCTTCATACAATCCCTATCTTTCAACCTCCATTTAGTCTTCATGATTTCCTCTACTATTCTTACTGTGCGAAACTGCACTTTCATTGGCCTAGACTCTTGTTTATATTTTCCAATTCTATGCATGTCTTCGATTTCATTCTCCCATTCTCTCACACCCTCGTCCACTACCTGTAGAATCTCCCTCACTCGGTTTCTCTCTATCCTACTTCTCTCCTCTTTCTTTACATTGTGTTTCTCCTTATCTCATCTTATCATAATTTTTTTTCTTCCAGCAGTCTCCCTCACTAGATTTTCCTTCTGTCTAATTACCTTAACTACATCCTTTTCAAAGTTACCTCCCTGCCTATGTATCTTTAATTTTTCCTCAGCTAACTGTTGCTCCTTTACTATCTCCAAAAATTTCAAATTCCTTACCTCCTCGTTCTTTTCAAATTGTTTGACATGCTTGAAACGACCCAGTCACTAGACTGGGGTTGTCTGGCAGAACTACACTCGAATCCAACTCGCCTGCGATAGGCCCCGGGAGAGAGAGTTTGATTGACTAGTTTTGTGTGGGTGCTGGGGTAGAGGTAGACGGCTGGCTAGGTTTGGCAGATGTCGTCCCCTGATTTTTTTTTTTTTTTTTTTTTTTTTTTTTTCTATATTCCAACTTACTTCCTCTTGGGCATAGGCTGAGAGCCTTAACATTCACCGCTTTACAATGAACAGTGAAGCCTGTGAGGTCTTGTTCCAGTCTAGGGAGTGAGACATGTGAAGCACGTAGAGTACAACGAGCACCTGCCATCTTGCCTTCACATGAGGCACGGTGCTCACTCATGGCCCGAAACGACCCCATCTCTGAAGCCACCTCGTTCCCGTGCTTCACTGTCTCACCCCCTACACTCGGACTCTCACACTTACACACACACAACGCCACCTGTTGAGCAGATAACTCACCAGGCATTGCACCCCTATAGCATATTTTGAATATGGGAATATTCATACAGTGCTATTTAATCAGGGAACAATGAGGGTATTTTATTGACGTTTCGGTGGGCTTGTGGAAATGCACTGATACCTGGTACAGCACAAATTCCATCCCAATAATATCTTCCCATTGATACATCGGGATTTGAACCCGGGACCTTTGGATTACCAGGCCAGTGGCAAGACCACTCCACCACACCTCCCCTGTTGTTGTGACTTATTCTTGTTCCACTTACTGTGAGGCTTACCTTGTTTCTGCTTTTGCTGAGTACCTCCCTGCTGTGGGGAAGGCCGGGAGTCCTGAAAAGACTGTTTAGCAATGTTAGCATAAGGCTTGCCTCCAGTCTTTTGTTTGGAGTGTGGTTTCTTGAACGAGTCCTTCTTAGGCTGGGAGGTACTCTGCGGCAAGCTACCTACCAAATTGTAAACTGCTCTCCATGTATCTAAATTTAAGAGAGAGGCAGTCAAGACAGGGGAAAGAGTCACCCGGCGACCAATGTCTTCCGGTAATTTCTTAACCATAAACACCCTCAAGTCCTGGCGTGCTCGAACAGCCTCCAGTAAGGTTATTCTGATGTCACCTAGGGACTGGATTGTTTTTTGTAAGAGCAGCCGCCGTGACAACTCCGTGGCCTGCCTTACATTTTGATTTTCAATAGCTGAGATAGTCTGTGTGAGGGACTGGGCTATTTGGCGACTTACAATATATTGGGGAAAAAAAGTCTATAGGCTTTGTTTCTTAATTTGAAATCTCTATCCAAGTGAGCTGGGGGAGGAGTCGAGAAAGGTTCCCTTAACTCATAGAGAGCAAGTTTGGGGGCCGTAAGAAAATCAAAAAGAGCTTGGGACAATCCTCCCGCCTTATTTATGGGGAGTGAGAACCAAGAGTGGGTTTCCTGAGGAATTTGGTGGGATGATTTAGTGGTAATGGTAGCTGCAAACTGTTGCGCCTCAGCTTCCCAGTCCCCCCACGGACCCACACCTACCTACCCCACCTGCAACACTGGACTGTGTGTTTGGTGTAGCACCGGAATTGTATCCAATTCCGGCGTTAATGCGTTCAGAGCTTTTATGTCATTGACGCCGTCAGATTTTGTCCAGTCTGCAAACAGTCTTGCAGATGAGGCAGGGGGCAAAGCCGGAGTTGACGAATATACGAAAAAATCAGGGTTATAGACATTGGGTATAGCCTTAATAGTAACATCTAGTAGCCAACCTTGCATATCCTTTGCCCTCAGTTTCTTGCTTTTGCTCACCTCTATGGTCCAGTCACTTGGGACCGGAATCTCCCCCGATATTGTTGTCTGTGCCATGTAAACGTTCTTGGCTATAGCCGGAACCCATGAGCAGTCAGGCCCATATAGAAGTGGCATAGAGCCTTTTCTATGTGAAATTTTGTCTAGGGGAGGAAGTGTAATATCCGTGATAACTCAGACATTCGTAGTTGTCAAGGCGGCGGACATTGTTGTGTCACTCGCCGTGGTGGTCATTTGGTTGACGTTAAGAGGGGGTATGGCAGTATTAGATTGAAATCCGGTAGGTTGTAAGGGCCTCACTGTTGATTCAATCGGGGGAGCAACCGGTGCCGTAGTGGAAGGGACCTGAGAACTAGGGATATGATACTGTCTCATTACTTTATGCAAGATATCATTAAGGTCATCTGTAGTTACATATTTAATTTGAGATCCCCGGGAAGACTCTGAACCCGCCTCAGAGCCTTCCTCGTTTACTGGTTGTCCTGAGGATATTTCTAGATCTTCTACATCCTCTGGGACTTCCACAACCTCCGGCGCCTCCTCAACCTCCGGCGTTTTCTGCCTTTGTAAAACTACCGGCTCATTCAAAGGCCACACTAAGTCCGGGACTGAGGAGGGAATATTAGCATTGCCCCTCTGTCTGTCTTGGCCCTGAAACCCAGTTTGTGCCTGTGATGGTTCCGATTGTCTCCAAACACTTCTGTTAGGCACGGCGGGAGGTTGGGAGTCCTGTATAATACTAGCCTGTGAAATGTCATAATGTTGGACGGTACATGGTGTATGTATAACCCCTATATTGTTCCGCCAGCACCTGTTGTGACACTATTGGTGGACCCGTACGTGGTGCAGCAAGATTTACCTTAGGTATAGCAAAGTCTTTAAGCCCATCCCTGGGATTCGACTCAGTCTCCTCAGTCCCCGCCTCCGAGTTTCCTGATTGGACAGACACGGAGGCAGAGGCGAAGGAAAGTGGCCGCGGCGCCGGCGTAGGCTGGCGCCGAGACAGCGTCTCATCCTTGCGGGAACTTTTATGTCCACTGACTGATTTAGGGGTCGAAGTCACAGAGTCTTCCCGCCTTCTTTTACTAGACTTAGCCGTCAATTCTACTGAAGACTGGCGCTCTCGTCTACGAGGTGATCTTGACCTGGACCTCGACTTGGTCCTCGGCGAAGGAGATCGTCCTCGTTTGCAGCGGTCGGGGGGGGGGGTTGCCTTGTCGCTGTTGCTACTCTCGCTACTAACTAATTTCTTAGACAAACCTTTATTTTAGTTTTCGATTTGGGAGTCGACCTAGCTGACGTTGCATTAGACACTGGAGATTTAATCACTAAGTGTTCCCACAATGTTTCATCATCACACATTAATGCTTTATGGGCCACATCTTTTGCGTAGATATTAAAGATAGTCTTAATCTCCTGAAGGGCTACAAGGCATGAATGGTCCTTCTTCTCAAACACGTTTGACCGGAGTTCTGAGCAAACCGTGCATTTCTTAGAAAGCCAAAGTCCTCTAGATCTGTCGAGGCACTTTACACATCTGATACAATGTTTATGGGCAAAGACCGGGAGAAGAGGACAGTTAAGTGTAGCGCACAGAGTAAAGCGAGGCATGATGGAGCTGAAGAACCCCCCCCCCCCCCCGCCGTGATCAGCTCCCTCACCTGCTGCCTGAGCTGCTACTGGAGTGACGAAATCTGGAAATAAACATTTCCAGGAATCAATGCTCATAAGGATAACCTGAGAGGTGTTAAAACATCCTATACTTCAAGTCTGCCGGAAAATTAGCTATAGCGCACTGCTACTCTAACCTTCCGCTTGACTTGTCTTAGGAAAACTTAATTTCCTCTTGAACTGCTTACCTGTGACAAAGTGCTACTGGCCCAATTACTCTGTGAAAACTATCTGTTGACTATGGTCTAGATAGAAATAACCCCACTAGACTGTTTGCGCCGGGCCAGGAAAGTACACTAGACTGTTAGAGCCGGGCGAGGAAAGTCATGCCGTGCTAGGCTATCGGTTTGGGCGAGTTCGCTCGGCGGGCCGAGATTACTCCCTTAGGAATTTAGCATTTTCCGCCGGGAGGTTCGTGGTACTGCACACCACGCCGGGATTTTTTGGCACAATCCTTTCGCCTACGAGGCGAGGTTAGGCGTCAGTACGTAGAAAGATCGCCGGAAGGCAACGAGCCAAAAACATTGGGAGGGTCGACTTATATGTGAAAGTCAGACCTCCCCAAAACACCCCACACCACCATCAGGACGTCTCCTGACTCCCTGTTTACGTGTTAAATATACATACAGTACACATATAAATGAGGGATATATCTTAGGGTTATAATAGTATAATAATAATATTTTTTAATAATATCAACCCCTATACCCTACGGAGACCCCTAATGAGGCTGGCCACAAGGCTTGTAGTAATCGTACACCTTGTAGTTTACCTTACCTCCTGAAGACACTTCTGCGACAACTGGCGTGGGGGCCCCGCGAGAGGGGCAAACCAGGCTTTAACCATGGAAAGTCCCACACCACGTGTGACAACTCTTAGACCAGGGCATCTGCTATAATAATTCAAAAGCAACTGCCTCATATAGATGGTCAGAAGCCTATTACTGCGGATAGATGAGTCTCCTAACTAGTAGCTGATAGCAATTTCTAAGGCGCAGAAAAAAACAAAAAAAAACACATGCGGCGCTGATCCAGGAAGATTGTAGGCGCCTGCACAATAGTACCATATTTTAACACTTCCCTGCGGGCATACCAATGGGGTAGCCTGTGCTAGCTAGTCTAAACCTGTTCAATACAACTCAGATAAATACAAATGAGCAAGGACTCACTAGAAGCGAGCGAACGAAGAATGTGGCAGAGCACAGGCACGCACGTCCTACTGGGATGGTCGCGGGGAAGGGAAGGCGGAATGGCGTCTCTCTTGCCACGGTCTGGGCTAGAATCCACGCGCAAGAAATCCACGAGATGGAAAGCTATAGCAAAACATTTTTTTTTTTTTTTTTTTTTTTTTTTTTTTTTTTTTTTTTTACGAAGTTTTTTCGTAGTGTGTACCCCAATCATAAGACGATTCCATAAGAGAAGTAGCGTTACACTTATGATGTAGTACTCCATTTCCCCGCGGCGGGAGTTTCAAACTGGCTACCCGCGGGCGCTTGAAAGGAGGCTAATTTAGTAATGGTTCTCTCCGTCAATGACGTGAGAGCCTTATACAGTATATATAAGGGCTCCCCGGAGCCCCGGAGAAAGCATTAACGCGACCCACATATATAAAAAGTACATCCTAGGGTGAAACTCTTTACTTAGTTCCTAGGGAACGTCATTAACCCTCCAGCCCCGGCTACGCATTACATAAATATTCCCCGAAACCCGGGTGTTTTGGCCGAAAAATGTCTAGGCTAGGCTACCGTATATTTGTTAATCTGACTGCTTCCCGCATTTCCGCGCATCCCCAAGCGTAGCTGAGTTATTTACCTGTAGAATGGCGTTAAGTAGAGCTCTCTAAGTCAACTGGTTGAGTTGTGATGATGATTTCATTGGAGATAACTTTATGGCAAAAACAGCCACTTTACACTACTTTTCGATACTTAACAACAACATACAGGCACACACGAACAAGCGACGCTCTCCTTCTTGTGGCCGGAGATGCGGGGCGTCGGTCCAGCCAGCTGTTGTTTACATGCGTCGGACCGACGCCTCGCACACGAAGCTCACACAGACTTTCAACCACTGGGTGTTCAAGAACCCTTCCGGGTACCTGTTATATGCTTTTTTTATGGGCGTTCAAGAGCCCTTCCGGGGTGAGAGGGTTAAAAAAGGTATCCATTAGAAAAAGAAAGAAAATGTTTATGAGTAAAAGATTAGAAACTACGAATGTTGCGTTACTAAATTAAATAGCGCGCCGTTATACAGTCCTTCCCTTGCACGCGTCCTCCAGCTGGCCACGCTGGGTTCATATGTCCTTCGTGTGGTCGCGTCCTGCGTGGGAGGATGTGCTCGTTTTGTGCTACTTTTCATCTACGGACGTTTCCTGCTGCCTCTTCTGGGAAGTACATATATGTTACTTTATAGTAAGGAGGCATCATAGATATGTATTTTGTATTGAGCATTTTTCAGAGAGAGCTGAGATTCTCCCGCGGGATGCGCCACATGCCATAACCATTATTATGATATATTTTGTTATTGTTTATTCCTCCCTTTTTCTTTCTTATATTATTCCGTGATGTTAATTAGGCTATGTTAGTTAGAATGCCTCGTATTTCAGTTATTCTAGGCTCCGTTAGCTTTTGTCTTGCGGTCACCAGATTCATGAATGGGCCTAGGCCTATTTATCATAGGAATTTTTCCAATACTAGATTCGAGTTTTATCATTCTAACTATTCCTACTTATCACATTACTGTTAATCATTGAAATTCTCTTTTGCACCATTACAAGTTTTCCTTTTTGTTTCTACACATTTTTGCTGATAGCCTAACTGTTTTACAATGACGTCGCTTTTTCGGTCCACTTTTTAATGCGGACTTTATGCTATCGCGATTTTCTTTTATTTAACTCCAACTATTTCTTCTTATCAAGAAATTATTATGTTATATCGATTAGGCTATATTAGTCAGAATGCCTATCTTTCTTTTTCTGGGCTCCTTTAGCTTTTGTCTAGCGGTCACCAGACTTCGAATAGGCCTAGGCCTATTCACCATCGCCGAATTTCCAGTAGCCTACTCTTAAATTTGAGTGTTATAATTCTAACTATTTCTCCTTTTCAACATTACTGTTAATCGTTGAATTCGACTTTACGTCTTTAAAACGAGTATAATTACGTTCTTATCACTACACATTTTGTCTGATAACTTAACTATTTTCCACTGACGTCGCACTTTCAGTCCAAATTTGAATGCCGACTTGATTGTCTCGTGATATTTTTTATGTTTCACTCCGACATTCTAGATGTTCCAAAATTCGTTATTTTTTTATATCTTGGCTCCTTTGAGCGTTTTTCTTATGTATTGTTCATAAGTTCTCTTACTAAAAGTGTTTATTTTAACATTTATGACATACAGTGGAGCCCCCATCCTAGCTGCTAATCAGTTCCGCAGAAATAGAGCTAGGATTGAAACAGCCAAGATCGGGGCACTGTTCTTATGGGGAAAATTCAATCGGTTCCGTGCTCATGCCAAAATTTGCGTCTTTTTCTATTTTTTGCCTATGAAAACATGTTTTATTGTACACAAATTAAATTTTATGCATTATACTGTATCATATAATACACCATAGAATAAGTTTTTAACCTGACAAGCGCAATATAGACGTAGGTGCTAGGGTAGTTATTTGTGCATTTCTAGCCCTGGATTCTGACAGAATTCGTTATATTTACAATATAAACCATTATTTGTTTTCGGTATGCTTTTATTTTACATATATGATGTATATATGAACCTTCAAGAGTGCTAAAATAAGTGGGAAAAGCATTTGGGTGGTGAAAAACGAAGATATTGGCCACCCGGTCATAATCTCAGGCGAGAGAGAGAGACAGGCAGCCCTCCCCTCTCGCTGTCTGGGAGTCAACTGAGAAGAGCGGGGCGGTGTGTGCCGGTGTCTGGGTGTTGCATAACGATCTTTTATGCAACCCACTTGTGCTACATTATCGCGGGAGAGAAAAATAACCGATAAATGATGATAATAAGAGGAAAAATAGGTGATAATTGAGGTGGGGAGGGAGGGGGGAATAAGGTGGGGAAGGAGGGGAGGGGGGTGGGTGAGATTTACATGGATGAGTACTGGAGGGGAATTATCTCACCTAGAGACAAATTCCTTTGTTTTGATAGGCCCTTTTTTTTTATGGAAGGCTTTTTTTATGGTCCTGCTTCCGTGAGGCCTATCGCGTTCCCTATAGGAAGCCTTCCGTGAGGCCTATCGCGCTTGCCGGGTTAATAACTAGAAAAAGAAGGCCCAATATCTAAACAATTACCACACTTTTTCCCAGTGTTAGGCTATGAAAACATGTTTTTTGTCTAGGCTAGCCTACATCAAGTAGCCTAGGCCTAAATCTTATGCATTGTAAATAATAATGTAGACATGGCTAAATGACAGTCCTAACCATAAATACTGTAGATTGGGGCATTGTTTCTATCATGCGAAAATGTTAGGCCTAGGTTCTAAATTCGTCCAGCCACCCCTAAAGTACCCATTTCGCCCCAAATACATCCAATAAATACATATTATGAGGAAAAGACGTATAAATACGTATTATGAGAAGATTACTTACCACACAGATTTTATTATAAATCATTGTCATATTTAGCCTAGCCTAGGCTAACATCGTCTAGGCTAGGCAATTCAATCGCTTTCGTCCGACATGGACTGGTCTTTGCTGTGTTTTGAGCATGAAATTCCTTCATTACTACCACCAGGCCAACGATCCCTATCACTAGATGTACTAGAGGTTATAATAAACGCGAGAGATAAGGGGTTCAGGCACAAAAAGGCTTGCAAACGGTTGTTTTGTCAACATAGATAATAGCTAAACTGCAAGCGTCTGCTTAGTGATAACGTCATACAAAGATGGCGGCATCTTGCGCATTTGACGATCGGATCTCGGATTCACTCGGATTTCGTCTCTAAACGGCAAGCTACTGGCAGATTCTTTCGTTATGTTAAAACAAAATCATTGTTTTTGTTTGTTTTCTAGTTTTATGTCGAGTTTTTCGTTATTTTTGCTATTTTTTCGGGTTTCGGCTGGGATTTTGATGCGAGGAATGAGGCTTTTGGCGCGAGAATTGAAATGGGGAATATTTGGTGTGTGGTGCGAGAATTGAATCAACGAAGACCGGTGTAGCGAGGATGGGGGCTCCACTGTACAGTGTTATTGTTATTATTATTTTGTAGCAACATCTTCTTAGTCACTATACCTTTCAGGTTTTCTGTCTTTGTCGCAGATTTGGTGATATTATATTCTATTGTGATGTTTTGTCTACAATTGTTTTCATGATACGAGCCACCATAGACACTTTTCAGAGTAATTATGATTTATTGAGCCTCACTCCGGTCTTACTTTGGGTCGGCTAGGGCTTAGTCCGGAGCTCTTATATTACATCTCCGATCACTAGGAGATCCCCGCGTTCTCTCTGAGTCCGGGTTGATGCGGAGTAGGCTGAGGAATAAATATCTATTCATTGCCTACTTCGCCGGAGTTCCATATTTGTATTCTAGGATTCTCCAAGTAGATGTTTTTATCTACCACTTTTTACAGTATAACTTACGGTGCCTTTTAAACCATTCCCCCCGCACCAAGTAATTCTGTTATTTTAGGCTCCGAACCTGCCATCAGGTTGGTCAATGATTTGAGCCTCACTCCGGTCCCTCTTTGGGTCGGCTAGTTATTAGTCCGGGACTCTTATTTACATCTCCGGTCACTGGGAGATTCCCGCATTCTCTCTGAGTCCGGGGTTTTTTTTTTTTTTTTTTTTTTTTTCTCTATATGATTGAGGGAGGCAAAAGGCAGAACTGCCTATAGCGAGTGCCTCTCCCATAGTTGAAAGAGTGACAGGGCCGAAATCAAGGGACGTTCGGGCCAAAATGCCTGGACACACAGAGTTTGAAGCCATTTAAGTCATAGGAAGAGGGAAAGACTGATTCTGGGAGAGAATTCCAGAGCTCAGCTGTTAAGTAGAAGAAAGTTTGAAAGTAATGTTTCACTCTTGGGTTGGAGAGTTGCACAGAGTAGGGGTGGGATTGAGTTGCAAGACGGGTACCACGTGCCCTACATAAAGGAGGTGGTATACACTGGGAAAGCTCTGCGGAACACTGATTATTATAGTAGCGATAGAATAGCGAAAGAGATGCAACATTGCGGCGGAGAGAGAGAGATTGCAGAGAGTTGGTGAGTGGACGGGAGTTAATGATACGAAAGGCCTTCCTTTCAACTTTGTCTAGGAGAGCGGTGTGAGAGGAACCTCCCCACACTTGTGAACAATACTCAATACAAGGACGCACTATGCCCCTGTACAGAGCAAGAAGCTGTGCAGGGGAAAAGAACCCCCTAAGGCGGTTGAGCACACCCAGCTTCTGGGAGGCTGCCTTAGCAAGACTGGTAATATGGTCCTTCCAACTGAGAGCAGAAGAAAAAGAGACACCAAGAATATTGAGAGAAGATGAATGATTGATTTTTGTATTGTTGAAGAATAAGGGATAGTCCGCTGGGAGCTCCTTACGAGTAGATAGATGGAGAAATTGGGTTTTGGAAGCATTAAAGGTAACAAGGTTTTCTCTGCCCCAATTGGAGATAGTATTTAGATCAGAATTTAAGAGTTCTATGGCTTCATTACGTTTGTCGTGGAGGGATTGCTGGCTGGGGCGTTCTGAAAAACTAATGGAGTAGTGTAAGGTTGAGTCGTCTGCGTATGAATGGATGGAAATTGAGATACAGTTGAGGAGATCATTTATAAAAATTAGAAAGAGAATAGGAGATAGGACAGAGCCCTGAGGAACACCGGAGTTTATAGGGTGAGGAAGTGAACAATGGCCGTCCACAACCGCGGCTATGGAACGGCCGGAAAGGAAATTAGAGACAAAGGCACAGATAGAGGGATAGAAACCGAAGGAGGGTAGTTTAGAAATTAAAGATTTGTGCCAGACTCTATCGAAGGCTTTCGATATGTCTAGTGCAATAGAAAAAGTATCACCGAGCTCCCGAAAGGAGGATGACCAAGAGTTAGTAAGATATGAAAGAAGATCACCAGTAGAGCGACCCTTAAGGAAACCATACTGGCGATCTGAGAGCAGATTATGAGAAGAGAAATGCTTAAGAAATTTGGAAGCAAGAATAGTTTCAAAAACTTTAGAAAGACAAGAGATGAGAGCAATTGGACGATAGTTGGAGGGTTGAGAGCGGTCACCCTTCTTTGGGACAGGTTGAATGTGAGCAAATTTCCAGCATGAAGGGAAGACGTTAGAGGATAGACAGAGACGAAAGAGTTTGCCTAGGCAGGGAGTCAGCACGGAAGCACAGTTTTTGAGAACAACAGGAGGAACACCGTCCGGACCGTACGCCTTATTAGTATTAAGCCCAGAGAGGGTAGAAAGTACATCTTTAGAAGAGATTAGGATATTAGGCAAAAGTAAGAGAGAGGAGGGTGGAGAGGGAGGAATAGCACCGGAATCATCCAAGGTGGAGTTTCTAGCAAAAGTTTGAGTGAAGAGTTTAGCTTTGTCAGAGGAAGAAGTGATGGTTGTGCCATCAGAGTGAAAAAGGGGAGGGAAAGACGAGCAAGAGAAATTGTTGGAGAGGTTTTTGGCTAGATGCCAGAAAGGTTGGGAAGAGCTAGAGTTGGATAGTTCAGTGCATTTATTATTGATGAAAGACTGTTTGGCAAGTCGAAGAACAGATTTGGCTTGATTCCGGGCATAAACATAGGAAGAATGAGAGTCTTGAGTTTTAAGGCGTCGGTACCGTTTGAATGCTTCCTCCTTATTGCGGACAGCAGTAGAACAGGCGTGAGTAAACCAAGATTTTTTAGCATTAGTCTGAGAGAAAGAGAATGGAATGTATGCTTCCATGACCGATAGGATTACCTCGGTAATGCGTTCAGCACTCTCCGAGGGTCGCCGGCCACGGAAGCAGAAATCATTCCATGGGAAATCAAAGAAGTACTGCCGGAGAGCCTCCCAGTCGGCAGCGCCGACGTGCCACAAGCGCCGCCGGCTAGGAGGATCGGGTGGCCGTACTGGAGAGATAGGACAGGTGACAGAGATAAGTTTATGGTCGGAGGAGCCCAAAGGAGAGAAAAGATCAACAGTATAAGAAGGGTTAGAAGTTAGAAACAAGTCAAGAATGTTGGGCCGATCTCCGATGCGATCCGGGATACGGGTGGGTTGCTGAACTAACTGCTCTAGGTCATTTAGGGTAGAAAATACGTAGGCTTGTTCACCAGCTGGATCAGTAGTGTGAGAGGAGAGCCATTGGCGGTGGTGAACGTTGAAATCTCCTAAGATGGAGATTTCTGAGAAAGGAGAAATGGATAGAATGTGTTCCACTGTAGAGTTTAAATAGTCAAAGAATTTGAGAAAGTTGGTAGAGTTAGGGGAAAGATAGACAGCACAGAAATATTTAGTAAGAGAATGACAGGAAAGTTTGAGCCATAAAGTTGAGAATTCAGAGGAGTCGAAATCGGGAACACGAGAGCAAGTGAGTTGTTGTGCACATATGCACAACATCTGCCTTTGGCTTTGAAAAACGAGTAGGCTATTCATTGCCTACTTCGCCGGAGTTCCATTTTCATATACTGGATTCTCCGGGTAGATATTTTTATCCACCATTTTTACGGAATAACTTTTATTCAGTCAATTCCGATCGACACCTGAGTCCTCTACACAGGTCCGCACGGACTATTCGGTGCTTATTAAATCTTTCCCCCGCACCTTTTATTCAACATGGAGTTATCTTCCATTAGTATTGCTGGGTCATCTCTTTGACTCTGGGTTCCCACAGTCAACGAGGACATATCTTAGGGACTTCTTCCCATACAGTATCTCCGGGTACTCTAACCCTTAAGGAGAATACATACTCCGGTTTCCATATACTGTACCGAGTTATACCACTCTAACTCTGGGCATCCCTTAGCGAGAACATATCTCCGGTTCCTATATACCGAGTTCTACCCTTCTAACTCTGGGTATTCAACAATAGTGACTTCACTCCGGGTCCCAGACACTGAGTTCTACCAGTAAAACTCCGGGTAGGCTAATATTTTCAATTAACCCCGGTCCCCAGACATCGAGTTCTATCAACCAACTCCTGGTATTCAAACAATATTAACTTATTTCCGGTTCCAGACACCGAGTTATACCAATAGGCCTACCGAGTTCTACTAAAACACTCCGGGTATTCAATTTTTATTCAAGTTGACAGTCCTAGATGACGAAGTTCAAATTGGTAATTAATAGAATCACCTTCAAGAACTTTATACAATACAGTAAACCCTCGCTCTTTCGGACTAATTGGGGGAGACCCCTGTCCGAAAGAGTCAAAAGTCCGAAAGGGCCGAGTCCGAACTCACACTTCAGCCATTCGTACTTGTCCGAATGTCTGAAATAATGTCCGAAGTTTATTAGGCCGAAACTCGGCTCTTCGGTCCGAATGCGAAATAATTTTTCTCAGCCTTTCAGACAAATCCGAAAGGCTGAAATAATGTCCGAAGTTTATAAGTCCGAATACACATTCACCTAACCAGACAAGTCCGAAACTCGGCTCTATGGTCCGAATGCGATTACATTTTTCTCAGCCTTTCGGACAAATCTGAAAGGCTGAAGCATGAGTCCGAAGTTAAATGTAGTCCGAAAGTGTAGTCCGAAAAGGACGGAGGTATTTTCTCAGCCTTTCGGACAAATCCGAAAGGCTGAACCATGAGTCCGAATTGAAATGCTAGTCCGAAAGTCTGAGAAGTCCGAAAGAGCGGGGGTTTACTGTACTTGTATATGCTTAGCATAGTACTAGAGATAACTCAATTTTAACAAAGTCCCGAGTAAAACTTCATTCACTCAGTATTACTGATAATGTTTATACTCATTCAGATTTGGAAAAAAGGTGCACTACACTTTCCAATCCTAAATTATGGTACAATGTTGTAGGATTATTCCTACCTTTTATTAGAACAGTATTTCAATACCATGGTTAACCTGTTCATTCATGCATAGCCATATAGGTTAGGAGGATTAATATTTTAGCCGTCCGGCTGGCTTAGTTAATAGCGTGCCTGATACCAATCTTGCAGGTCTCGCGTTCAATCCCCTCTCTGATTGAAAAGTTTTCAGGGATATAGCTGGCAGTTACCATCTCTCCATGAGCAAGGGGGATGGGTAATGGTCAATGGTAGACTAAAGAAAGCCAAGCGCTTGTGAACCCTCGAAGGAGGAGAACGGGCGCTATATAAGTAACCTGACGATTATTATTGTTATTATTATTATTAACTTTTATTCCCAACCAAGTGCGGGACAAAATCAAGAGATATTATCTATCTTTCCTTAGACCAAGTATATAAATGGACACGATTAACCGGTTGGTTCTCATCCATTCGTTTTACCCAGATTTTACTGTTTTACCTACTATTAGTAGATCAATAATTTTATATTTACAAAGAATCCCAAATTATCACTCCTTCAGTAAGGATACTATGATATTGTCATTCAAGTTTAACTACAAGTAGTAAATCAATAATTTTGATTCACAAAGATTCCCAGGTTATCACTCCTTCAATAAGGATACTATGGTATAATCAGTATCATTCAAGGCTAATGCTTGACTACTCAACTCAGCAATAAACATTTTATATTTTAGGCTCCGGACCAACTCTCGAGTTGGTCAATGATTAATTGAACCTCCCTCCGCTCCCACTTTGGGTCGGCGAGTGTCTTGGTCTGGGCTCTTTTACATATCTCCGATCACTAGGAGATCCCCACATTCTCTCTGAGTCCAGGTTTTAGCAGAGTAGGCTGAGGGAGAGGACCTCTTAGATATTTATAACATTGCCTCCTCTGCCGGAGTTCCACAAATACAAAGGAGTACAAAGGAAATCAAGCAACAACAGTTCTAGTGACCCTTCTAGGCTGTTTGTCCTCCAAAACACTGAGGATCAAGTGTCCAAACAGTGGTTTAGAGTGGGCAAAGGAACATTGGAAAGGGAACTACAGCTCGGTCCCGCATAGTGCGAGAAATTGGTCGATACAGTGCGTCGCACTATTTGAACAACGTATCCTATGGGAAAAAAATTAATTGGTCGATCGGTCCTCCATATAGCATACATATCTTTCCTTGTAGGGTTAGACGGGGTAATTTCGCCGCGGTGCTAATAATTTGCATTCAAACGCCGATATCTCCGAAACTCTCATGGATTCGGCTGCAGTTTGGCTTAGGTTGTAGAGCAGTTTTGGTTTAGGTTGTAGAGCAAGTTTGGTTTAGGTTGTATAGCTAGTTTGGCTTACGTTGTAGATCTAGTTTGGCTTAGGTTTTGTTGCAGTTTCGCGGGGCCTGGAGCCGGGGCTAGCGGCGCGTCTGACGGTATGGTCAGGTGTGTGTGGGGTGTGTTTGGGGGTGGTTTGTATGTGTGTTTGTTTGTTTGTATGTTTGCGTGTGACACAGTGTTGGCAGTAGCCGTCAGCTGTTGCCTGGTACTTTGTACTAGCAACCTACACGCCGCACCCACACGAGACATGTCCACACCCACACTAAATACTTCCACACCCGTAGGCCTAATAAATACGTCCACAACCGCACTAGACACGTCCACACCTGCACTACATGTCCACAACTCCACACCCGCACTAGACAAAGTGGCGCCTAGGCCTACACGTGTGACACCTGCATCTCTGCCCGCCCTGTTCAGTTGTGTTTGTTTTTCTATTGGCATGTTTAGTGTCAGTTTGGGTTTGTGAATGTTTTCATTGCTTTTACCTGCGCGCTAGTGTTTCGTCTGTCCATTAATCATATAATGTTATCTAGTTTACTAGCTAGATGATGCGTAAAATAGGTCGCGGCGAAATTACCCCGCCGGGCGGGGTAATTTCGCCGCGAGAGTGACTTTTTTAAAAAATTCGGCAGCACGACCAAAACATTATATTTTGCTTTCGTTTTTTGGGCATCTATAGCAGAAAGGCTGAATGTATAAATAAAAAATTAAAAAATTAAAAATTCCATTTGTGGCAGTTTCTATTTGTCAAAATACGCGATTTTCGGCGAAATTACCCCGTCTTACCCTATAGTTATTTATACTGACACAAACATACCAAGAATGTTAATGATTATATAGCATATCAATGGTAACTTAGACCTTTCCTTACCTTAACCCTTAACTGGCAGCACGCAACATAAGTCGAGTATAATAAATCTGGACTATCTGGCGGCGTGCGACATAGGTTGTGTGGCAATTTCAGCACGTAATGTTGCTGAGAGAGAGACAAGTGGTGGCAGGAGAGTAGCGAGCGTATGACTGCTCCAGACCACCGCGGCGAACCTACTGACACGAATCCCACCTCCTCCCTCCCTCTCTCACTCGCTACATACTGAATTTAATGGGGAAAGTACCGAATTACATGCTTTTTGCACTCGCGTTGCGCGGTTGCTTCAAGAAAACTAGCCGTCATAAAAGGATCGTTATGGTGTCATTGGAAAGCTCTGTTTATGCCCTTTCAGGGATAGATACTTGTTTTACGCTTTGGGTCTTATTTAGGCATGCAAATGATCACGTAAACAGCCCTATTTTGGCTAAAAACACCCCGCTGGGCGGTACATATAAATAAACCGGTAGCCCGCTAATCTAGTGTTAAATTCTACACTTGATATGATCACAAACCCGAGAATGCGAGATAGCGTCACACAGTACGGGGTAAAAAATGTCTGACTGACCAGCTTCCCTCCATGCCCAAGCTGCTCAAACACCAGTGATGCCACAAGTCAGGCGGGAAATTTATCGCACTGTACAAATTTTGGCCGCACTAATAGAAAACTCCCCGGATTTAACCCATATTGCCACCCGACTCGCACTAAAAGATCGTATTCGCATTGGTTGATAATTTTGTGTTTAATATTTTCATTGCTCGCACTAATCGAAATTCACACTGTTTGAACTTCTTTTATACGGGACCGAGCTGTACTGCCCTGGAACTAATGTCCGTGGCAGGATTAGGAAGTTAGTAGGGGACAGATGGGTTAGTAACTGAGGGGAGGATAAAATAAAGTTATTCACTTACAAACGCAGTCAGTCGCGGGTTTGATGCGAGATATTTGTCTAGGCGAAGTTTAAATGAATCAATGGTGCTGCAGTCTATAACATTTCGGGGAAGCCCATTCCATAAGTTGACAACTCGATTGAAGAAGACATTTTTAGCTTCGCGTGAGTTAAAAGATTTACCAATAATTTTGCACCCGTCTCCCCGCGTGTAATTAGATTGGTCGATAGTGAAGTACTTACTACAGTTCATATTGTCGATGCCTTTGATGATTTTGAACACTTGAATTAAGTCGCCTCTTAATCTGCGCTGGGTTAAAGGAAATAGATTTAATTCTCTAAGACGCTCCTCGTATGGTTTGTTCTTTAGGCTAGGTATCATTTTGGTAACTCTACGTTGAACTCGTTCTAGCTTGTCTATATCTTTTTGGTAATAAGGGCACCAGGATTGAACACAGTATTCCAGAAGAGGGCGGACTAAGGAATTGTAAAGGGTTAGGATAACGTCTTTGGATTTATGCTCAAATGACCTGCCTATAAAGCCAATTATTTTGTTTGCCTTCTTAGCCTAACAAGTGCGCATGGGGGTAATTAGACACCTCTCCCTGTGCGCATGTATTTGAGGTGTTTCCGTCACTAAAATATTCATTGTACCATTAATAGCATTAATACATATCCATATGCACCTATTATGGGTTGATTATAAAGGTATTCACCTGAAACAACAATAAAACGAGTGAAAACAGCGTTTGGATGGTCAAAATCGGAGATATAGCCCGCGAGTTGTATAATGTATGGGTGAGGCAAGCTGCTTTCCTGCCAATTTCCCCCAAGGCCACTGAGACACAGTCGATCGATACTCTCTCTCTCTCTCTCTTGCATTCGCTTGCTATCAGTGATGACCGCACCCTGCAACCGGATTTCTAATGTTAGCACGAAAATATACCTCAGAATAAGGGAATAACAGGGAAAATAGGTGATAACTGAAGGAGAGGAGGAAAGTGGGGAAGGAGGGGAGGTAAAGGACTGAGATTTTGCATGGCCCAGGGGCCAAAACAAAATAAAAAATAAAAAAATAAAAATATATTTTTTTTTTTCGATGTCAAAAGTTGATTTTTGTTTTCTCTGACTCTTAAGAGTCTCCCCGCAGTCCGCCGGGGGAACTCTTAAGAGTCTCCCCGCAGTTCCCGGGTTAACAACTTCTGAACATTGTTGACTCGGTTTTAGGTTAATCGATATTGTTACTCCCAGATCGGTTTCTCTGTTTACATTCTTAAGCTGAGTGCCATTCATCAAATAGTTTGCTTTCTCATTTTGGTATCCGATATGTAGTACCGTACTTTACATCTATCCGCATTGAAACTCAATTACCAAATTTGGGCCCAACATGACAACTAATCTAGATTGTGTTGCATATCGTCAACTTGTTCTAGATTGTGTTGCATATCGTCGACTTGTTCTTTTGAGAGTACGCTATTTTCAATTTTTGTATCGTCAGCAAATTTTGAGATTGTACAGGTGAGACCCTCATCTATGTCATTGATTTAAATTAGAAAGAGAATGGGTCCTAGTACCGATCCCTGGGGTACCCCGCTACTTACATTGGTCCATTTAGATGCCTTACCGTTTATGACTACTCTTTGCTTTCTGTCGCTAGCCAATTTTCTATCCATTTCAACACACCGTCTTGTATTCCATGCGCTTTTAGTTTTAGCAGTAAACATTTGTGGGGAACTTTGTCAAAGGCCTTTTGAAAATCAAGGTATATAATATCTACAGCTTTACTCTCATCGTAGAGGTTGAGGATATCGTGGAAGAAGTCTAAGAGGTTTGTTAAACAGGAACGTTTTTTTACGAAAGCCGTGTTGAGTATCTTTAAGTATGTTATTTTCCTCTAAATGATTTACGAGTCTGTCTCTTATGAGTGTTTCTAGCATTTTACATACAACTGAGGTTAAGCTAATTGGACGATAGTTACTGGGTAGGGATTTGCTGCCTTTTTTGAATATCGGTGTTACGTTGGCTAGCTTCCACTGATCAGGCATAGTTCCAGACTGCAAGGATTTATTGAATAGCAATGTCAGTGGTTTAGAGAGCTCATCCTTAGCTTCCTTTAGGGCTCTAGGTGAGATTGTATCAGGTCCAGGCATTTTATTTACCTTGAGTTTATCTAAACAATTCAATACTTCTCGCTCTGTAACAGTGATATTGCTTAGAACATCTGAATTATCAATCTGAATCGGCGATGGTGTAGGGATTTTACTGAGGTCTTCCGTTGTAAAAACTGATGCAAAGAAGGTATTGAGGGCATTACTCATTTGTACTTTGTCTTTGGTGTATTCTCCATTTTCATCGACTAATGGTCCAACAGTTGAAGCAACTACTTTTTTCTTTCTGACATAACTATAGAATTTTTTCGGGTTTGTTTTACTTTGATTCGCAACATGTAACTCCAGGGTCTTTTTACTTTGCTTAATTAACTTTTTGGCTTTGCGTCGTAGCTCTACAAATTTCACCCGTTCTTCGTCATTTTGTAAGGATTTTAATCTATCATTAGCAAACTTTTTAGCAAGCAGACAGTTTGAAATATCTTTATTCCACCATTTGGGCTTATTATTATGGTCTGTACGCCGTATTTTTGATGGTATGCAGTCCTGCACTGCTTTTAGGTAAGTGGTTTCGAATAATTCCCAAGATGTATTTATGTCGTTATTGTTAATTAAAAAGTCTTATACTAGGGTTCTCCAATTAGATATTTGTCTCTATAATTTATTACGGAATAGATTTTGTTCACTCTATTTCCGTTTGAATCTTGAGTCCTCCATACCAGTCCGAGCGGATTATTAGGTGCTTAGTAAATTTTACCCCCGCACCTATTAAACAACACAGAGTTATTCCGTCAGTCATTACCGAGTAATTTCTTTACCCCGAGTCCTCATACTACAAAGAAGGACAACACTTGGAATTAATTTTCCGTCTGTAATATCCAAGTAATATTTTCTCCAAGTTCTCACTATAACAGAGGACACTTCTTTAAGGTCTACTTAACCAGTACAGTAATGATTCATTAGCTTGTTTTCCTTATGCCTCAGCACAACATGCTAGAGTTTTGGGTACCCCTAGCACCAGCTATTCCTTTTAATAAATTGTTCGACTAGGGTCTGTTTTAAAAAACCAGACAGAACCGATACATTCAATTGCTATCTTACCTTTGCACAACTGGTTGTTCCGGTGCCACTTTGGGTCGGCTAGCAGTTAGTCCGGAGCTCTTATAATTACACCTCCGGTCAGTAGGAGTTCCCCGCATTCTCTATGAGTCCGGGTTGCAGAGGAAGTAGGCTGAGGAACTCTTAATACTCTTAGATAACTATTCATTGCCTACTTCGCCGGAGTTTCACATTCACATGCCAGAATTCTCCAGGTAGATAATTTTATCTATCCTTTATTACGGAATAACTTTCACGGGGCTCAATCAACCATTTCCCCACACACCTCTTAATCACACAGGGTTATTCTGGCAATTTGGCTGAGTCAGATCCTTGACTCTGTGTCCTCATAATTAACGAGGATATTTCTTAGGAACAAAAGGTTGGGGAATGACTTTACACTCTCAGATAAACAGCCCATAGGCGATTATCCAACCTTTTGTTTTACAGACAACTCACTCACACTAATGAGGAGTGGCAGATTCTATTCATGATACATACTCTAGGGCAACATTATCACACATAAGAGAAGTCTATCTTTGCAACACTCTTCTGACAGTAGGAGATGTCAGAACAGCCCTTTTCATGACGTCCAAAGCACGTCAAGACCTCCGTATCTTTCTATCTAAAAAACTCTGCCCAAAGACATCAAGACTAGAATCTTGATCTCTCCATCTATTCTAACAGATTAACACCCACAACTACTTGGTCTGCAGTATCAGCACTACTTTTTATAACCGTCTCTAAGGTTCTCTCGTGTTAACTTTATTAGATTCAGATCTCAACGACACTCAACAGGCCACAGTAGTCGGGGCAGACTGGTTAATTCATCCACAGACAACAAATTAGACAGACTCAGACACACCAAAAACAACAGTCTGACCAGCACATACCGGTTCAATGAACTAACTTAGTTCATCTTAGCCTTGCATCACATTATATCTCAAGGCACAACCGGTTCTTTCCAGGCCAGTTACACAGCATGACCAAAAGGAACTTGGACCGGACATTTAATAAAGAATGGTCTGTTTTGGGACTGGAAGAGATGACCGTTCCTTCGTAAGTACGTAAACAACGTCTCATGCCAGTAAATGTGCCAACACTCATAAAAGCGATGCTTCAGTGAGGAATTCGAGTGAACATTCCTCCCACATCAAAAGTTTTTCTGTCTCACTTATTTCTAGTACCAAAACGAGATAGCCTACAGTTCAGACCAGTCATAGAATTATCAATCCTCAACAAGTTTATTGTAAACCACTTTTTCGAGATGATAACAATACAACAAATATCACAGCCCAACGTCTGATTAGTAAAGTGGGAACCCTGGGTATACCTCCATTGGGAGACCCTATCACACAACATACAACATCAAATGCTTGACTACTACAAGTATGCAAGACATTACATGCAAAAAACAATTACCAAACAACTGTGGGAGTCGTTAATAGGGTCAATACATTGGGTTCAGCTACCTGTTCCATTGGACAAACTTCGCCTGAATCCTTACATCGGGCTGGACAACAGAGCTTTTCCGAGTCAATCAACCTCATACCCTAATTACATTCCATCAGCGTATCATCAGACTTCTAGGCTTCTGGATAAGACCTAAGACCCCTTCCTCGACAGCCCTCTGGTCAGAACCTCCACCATCAGTGGGGGTCGACATGGACACAGCGGGAGCCCCGAGCTGGAGTTACCAATCGTCCGACGGTCGCCAGACCCAAAGTCGCTAGACCTCTCTCAATCTCTATCACATAAATACAAAGGAACTAGTTGTCCCTCTTTTTTTCCTAAAAAATCATGCCCTTTCACTCCAACACAGAGTACAGTAATAGCCTTTCACAGGGACAACACATCAGCCGTGTCCTGTATCAACAGGCAGGGTTCAACGAAATCTCACACGCTCCTGAGATTGTCGGAGACAATATTTTTCCTTACTCTTCATTACCACATCAAAATTCAAGCAGTTTACCTACCAAGCAAGGCGAATCTGTAGGCGGGCACCTTATCTTGAGGGAAGGGTACCCTAGTCGAATAGACAATCACTCAGACGGCATTCAACAACTTGATAAAGCCGTTCCATCCACAGGTAAATATCTTTAATTCACACCAATCGACAAAACTCCTCCTGCTTCTGACCTGCTGGCACGAGGTCCAGGCGAGTGGAACAGATGCGTTCTCAGAGGTTTGGAACAAGTGGTTATCGATATACGGTGAACCCTCAAACTGCGCGTGGGATGCGTACTGTGCTGTCGGCGCGTACGTTCGTTTGCGCGTACATGGGAGTTAAATATAAATGGGGAAAATAGGTATTGGTCTGGGTCCGACCGAAAGTTGTACTATTTCTACCTTTCATCACCTAAAATCCACAAATATATAACATATTACTGTACAAATATGTTTTCATAACCTAATCTACCACACAAAATACATTTAATGTATACAAATAAGACACAAACGTAAATTAACTCACATTGGTAGTGGTTGAGCAATGCCGGATCTGCGCCATCGATCAATAGCACTGCGCCCGAAACGGATCGACCGAAATAATAGGCCTAACCGCCTAGGCTTACTGGTAAAGTTTTGAGTCGAAAAGTAATACACCCTGTATAGCCTATAGTTTCATATAGCCTACATAGTGTCAAGTGAGATAGTTTAGCTCATATACATATTAAAGAATTGGCTTCACATCATTTAGCCAGGGGAGAGCAGTGGGCTTTGAAGCGACTTTCGAAAGAAGTGTAAACAATCTCGCCTCCAACTACCGAACAGAAACAGATTTTCCATTTCCGATTTTGTTAGCTCAATAAATTATACATGCAATGTAAAACGAAGAACAGTCTTTTAATAGATTCATAATATCCTGTTGTGCTTTATAGATACATAATAGTTTGGTACGGGAGATGTGTCTCTCTCCACAGTCAACAGTGACGACGTTGGAGGGCTTGGCATCACGTCAATATGGCCGCCCGAAACTCTCCAACAGATACGAATCGACTCCCGCTCGTACGCTCGGCGCGTACATTCGAATAATTGAGCGTACTTTTCGGTTTGTTGCCTCAATTGTGGTTCAAGCGTAGTTTTGATTACGCGTAGATAAATTGCTCGTAATTTGAGGGTTCACTGTACAGTCGGACCTCCATTTAACGGACTTTTAGGGGGGAAGCGAAGTCAGTTAAGTGCAAAAGTCTATTAAGTGCAAATGACCCCTGAAAAGTGGTTATTCATTAATAAAATGAAAAAAAAAATAGGTTTTTCTTACCTTATTTACATACCGTATTTTTCGGCTTATAGGCCGCGATATTTTATAGGATACACCCTAATTATACAATTAGAAATTTGGAAAAAAAGTATAAAGCCATAAATCCAACCATTTGCATGCTTTGCAAATACACTATGGTACACAATGCTAATATAATTGCCCAATAATGTATATAATGCTTATTGTTTGGCATTATGAGTATTGTACATATCAGTAATGGGCGAAATTGTAAATAAACCCTACTATCCTGGAGACGCCATTTGCATGTTTACATTTTGGCGTCCCTGTTCAGTCAAACAATACGGTGCACCGTCTGTTTTGGTACGCAATACCGTAGCCTACTATTTTGGATACTACCAAAGTATTCATAGTTCGTAATATTTTATAGGATAAATAAAAAGCAATATCAAAGTGTGTTTTATTTATTACAATAATACCCAATAATACCATAATATATTATGTGGATGCAAATTTGTAGCCTACGAAATAGAATAAACGAAAAGGTGACGATATTGTTACAGTACCGAAAGTTAAGTGTACCGGACCGTTGTATCGTAGCGTCAGGCCAAAACGTAAACATGCAAATGGCGTCTCCAGGATACAGTATAATCCCTTATATCCGAAAATCACGAATCTCACGAATTTTCGGAAATACGAATATATCGGATATTCGAAAATTAGGCCTACTTTTTTTTTTTTTTTTTTTTTTTTCTAGGCCTATTTATTTATTAGGAATTAGGCCTCTAGGCTTCTAGGATGCCTAGGAAGTCCAAAGTTTAACTAACCATTAAATGTTTACTAACATAGAAGAGCATGGCAGGCAAGCTAAACAAATCTCTAGTAGGCCTAGCCTACATTAAATAATCAATGAATATACACAAAATAAAGTGTTTAACTCACCACTGAAGATTGATGCAGAGGTAGTGCTGTAATCCAGGGTGATGCAGAGGTAGTGCTGTAATCCAGGGTTTTGCCATTTCCAAACTACCAACAGAGGTAGGCATGTTGGTTCGTTTTTTTTTCAGTGGTTTCCCCAGTAGGCCTATTCCACTATCCATATCAGCAAATGGTTTTTGTCATCCACTTTCACTAGCCTATGCTACTTATCAGACACATCCCTCCGCTTTTCGATCGAGATTAATCTTCTTCTTCGAGGGAGTAAAGGTACACCAGCCAGTGAAGGATTCTTGACTTCCATTGACTGGAATCTCTGGGTGACTGAAGACTCTGGGGTGACTGAAGACTGGGGTGAGTGGAGGCTCTGGGGTGAGTGGGGACTCTGAAGTCTCGGAGTCTGTAGGCTCTGGGGTGACTGGAGCCTTTGGGGTGACTGACGATTCTTGGCTTGATGACGACGATGACTCTGCTGGCTTTGTACAGAACTTGCAGATGTCTGACTGGCGGATTTTGTCACTCCGTCTGTTCTGAAAGACTTCATATATGGCTCGGTGGGTTAAAAGTTCCTGAGCTGTGAAGCTGCTGCTTCTCTCCAAGAACTTTATCACCGTTCGGTATGCCGTGTCTGCAGCTTCCCAGGTACAGCCGTGTTCCACCTCCTCCTCCTCCGAGTCCGAACTGCTGCACTCCTTCTCGCTTGGGTAGATCACAGAATTTATGATCTCCTCATCAGTGAAGACCTTGGTGACTGGAGCATCCGCATCGGCATTCAACCACTGGTCGATCTCCTCAGCATCCACATGGCGAAGTGGATGGTTCCTGGGCGCAGCTGCGATGACCTGTTTAGGCGACTCTTCTTGGGTCTCATCAATGAGATTTTCATCAAGCTTAGTCAACAGCACAATCTCGGGCCACATCGGTTTCCATGCGTTGATTAGGGTTGTGTTCTTTACTTTAAGCCAGGTAGCAGCGATGGAAAAAATTGCCTCCTTAACCTAAGAAGTGCGCATGGGGGGTATGAGACACCACACTCCTGTGCTGACGTATTTGAGCTGTTCCCATCACTAACATTGTTATTTTACCATAAATAGCATTAATACTTATCCATATGCACCTATTATAGGTTGATTATAAAGGTATTAACCTGTTACAACAATAAAACAAGTGGAAACAGTGTTTGGATGGTCAAAATCGGCGATACAGGCCGGGAGAGACACTGTTCCGCAATAGTCTCTCTCTCGCTCTTTCCCACGCTTGGTAACAGTAATGACAACGCCCTGCTACCAACTCGCTAATGTTAGCAAGAAAATAAACCACAGAATAAGGGAATAACAGGGAAAATAGGTGATAACTGAAGGAGGGGAGGAAAGTGGGGAAGGAGGGGAGGTGGAGGAGTGATATTTGGCATGGCCCAGGGGCAAACAAATTTTTTTTTTTTTTTTTTTTTTTTTTTTTTTGGGGGGGGGGGGTGTTTTAAATGGATTTTTGTTTTCCCTTACTCTTAAGAGTCTTCCCGCAGTCCGCCGGGGGAACTCTTAACCTCTGAAGTGTGCATGGGGGTAATTAGACACCTCTCCCTGTGCGCATGTATTTGAGGTGTTTCCGTCACTAAAATATTCATTGTACCATGAATAGCATTAATACTTATCCATATGCGCCTATTATGGGTTGATTATAAAGGTATTAACCTGAAACAACAATAAAACGAGTGAAAACAGCGTTTGGATGGTAAAAATCGGAGATATAGCCCGCGAGTTGTATAATGTATGGGTGAGACAAGCTGCTTTCCCGCCAATTTCCCCCAAGGCCACTGAGACACAGTCGATCGATATTCTCTCTCTCTCTCTTGCATTCGTTTGCTATCAGTGATGACCACACCCTGCAACCGGATTTCTAATGTTAGCACGAAAATATACCTCAGAATAAGGGAATAACAGGGAAAATAGGTGATAACTGAAGGAGAGGAGGAAAGTGGGGAAGGAGGGGAGGTAGAGGACTGAGATTTTGCATGGCCCAGGGGCCAAAAAAAAAAAAAATCCTTGTCAAAATTTGATTTATTTTTCTCTGACTCTTAAGAGTCTCCCCGCAGTCCGCCGGGGGAACTCTTAAGAGTCTCCCCGCAGTTCCCGGGTTAAGAGTCTCCCTGCAGTTCCCGGGTTAATGTTCACACTTTTCTGGAAATCCAGCACAGAGCCACCAGTGAACCTCACACATTTCTTTGAAAAATCAGTCTTGTAGATTTTCTTCACTGCCTGTATTATTCCCTGATCTTGTGGCTGGATCACAGAGGTTACATTTGGAGGCAAATAGGTCACAAAAATGTTCCCATTCACCAATTCTTCAGCATCTGGATGGGCTCGGCAATTATCCAACAACAACATCACCTTTGAGTCCTCAGGAAGGCCCATTTCCTTCAGGTGATTTTTTACTGAAGGCACAAATTTGTGATGATACCAGTTCTTAAAAATAACCCTGGTCATCCATGCACTTGTCTGGTTGTCATAGTCCACAGGCAAATGCACAACATTCTTGAAGGAAGTTGGCTTTTTAGCTTTGCCCAAGACTAGAGGGCGAAGCTTGTGTGTCCCAGCAGCATTCGAGCAAAACAAGACAATTATTCTATCTGTCCATACTTAGTGTACTCAAACTAGTATGAACAGTCTCGATGTTACGTAATCTGGGTTGATGTAGCGTTACGTATCTTTCCGTAGTCTTAAGTTGAACGCTTCCATAACCTTGGTCGAACGTTCCAGGATTGGGTAGAATATATTATTCTATAATAGTATATGGGAAAGTATTGTAGGATTATAATTCCCATATATATATATATGTGTGTATTATTTAAGATTGTTTATAAGTATCTCATTGTAAAGAAGATGGGATACATTTTCCATATGTTATGCGCGTGCGCGGTATGTCACGACAGAGACGAACATAACGCGCTCGCTCACTCTCCAACCAACCTCCGTCCCAGCTACACACGCTAAGCTTTCTTTCTTCTAGTTAATTCACCAGGTGTTTTCGCTTCACTTTTCATCTCATATTCCATATAGTCACTACATCATCATCTTTGTTAATTAGCACAACTTAACGTAAATATCTAGCCTATCCTAGCCTATTGTAGCCTCTTTTCATATTTTGTTTACTAACCACTTCCAGTTATCTAGCCTATTTTCCGCCATCCTCCAATCACCAGCTGAGTTCATCAAAAGGTAATTATATTTCTATATGGTTAATTCTTATTCAATATCAAATATACAGTCCACTTATCTAAATTAGCCATATAATTGGTCCTTCGAACCGGATCTAGTTTGCCCCCCCCCCCCCCCCTTTTTGTGTTGGTGGTGGCCTAGCCTACGTGGTTATATATTTTTTTGTGCCGTCTTTGCGTCTATCCCTCATGGCCCAGGGCTTTTGGCGTCATGGTGCCGCGGGTGGTGGGGTAGGGGAAGATTATCCTGCGGTGGTTGATAGGCCTGCGTACCCAGGCCCAATTAGGAAGGTGGCAATTTTGGGCCACTCCTACGTAAGGGATTTGTACGTGGACCAAGCCGTCCACAGGCCTTTCTTTTCCGTGACTCCTCTGGCCGCCCCAGGTGCCCGCGGTAGCACCTTGGATAACGACGAGATGTTTGCCCACCATGACGTTAGAGTTGATCAACACAATCAGTATAGCCTGGAATAGTAAGCCTTCAAATCGGTACAGTATATTAATTAAATTTTGATTGTAAAACCTTTAGGCCCAAATTATATAACACTTGATTGGCACTAAGATTAAAATCATCCATACTGTATTGTATAATAATTTCAAAAGGTAAGGTTATTCAATTCTAGCACCTTATACTGTCCAATAACTTCTTTATAAATTCACATGTCATTCTAAATTATTCTCTCGTCGTGTGCCCTGGAGGCGGGGTACTATGATAGCTGATAGGCTGAGTGTGTGTTAATCCAACTCAAACCTTTTTTTCCTTGTGACTTCTTGAGATGAATTTTTCTTGTGTACAATTTTCACATTTATTAAATTAATTATATAGAATTAGCGGTACCCAGTGAGTTTAGCCTGTTTCAATTACCCTATAGGCTCACACTCTTTTTTACTTTATTATAACTTTAAACGGTACTGCTCTTTTTGACATCTGGAGACTTTTGGCCTATACTGTATTGTACTAAATTTCCCTCCCGACTTTTCTTAACTTATGGCGTAATGAATCTATAATTTCATAACTATTACGTAAGGAAGGACAAGCTCCAGATTGCTTGTCTACATAGCGCACAATTCTTATTCCGCATTTTTGTGAGGGTGTTTTATTTTCGGCTCACGATTTAATTTGATTTCTCGGAGTACTGTATTGTTAGCCGCAACTTATTCGGTCTGGCATTATTAGTTTGATTTAACGTAATTAGAATTCCTTCCTCTATAATCATGGCTAAAAGTGTACAAAAGCGTCGGGCTGGACTTAAGGGCTCTTTGACGGTCTTGACCTCTGATATTGACGAATTCCTTGATTCGGCGTCTAGAGTGGAGGTGGAGGCCAGGTTGCTCAGTATTCAAAAGCAACTTGACAAGTATGAGGTCACACAGGAGGACCTGGCCGACACTTGCGAGGACGCCGAGTATATCGAGGTGATCAGAGAGGATACCCTATATATGGAGGGCATACAAGTAATCGTTGCCACACTGAAGGGGATCCTGATTACAGAGGTCAAGAAGGAGGTCAGGAAAGAGCCAAAGAAATCCGCAGTCAAATTACCCCATCTTACTCTCTCAAAATTTGAAGGTGATGCCACCATGTGGTCGGGATTTTGGGAGATGTTCAAGTGTACCATCCATGACAATCCCGACCTAACAGATATACAACGCTTCACCTATCTAAAGGGTCAGCTTCAGGGTGATGCACATAAGCTAGTCGAAGGATTCATAATCGAAAGTGCAAGCTATGCCCCAGCAATTGAGCTCCTGCAAGAGACATATGGGCATCCAGATCGAATCAAGGCAGCTTATGTTACCAAATTCAATCAATTAGTGTCACCCAAACACCAAACAGCTGACCTGAAGGACTTCTATGCCAATACAGAGAGTGTGATGAGGTCAATCATTAGCCATGGTATTTGTCTGGAGGAATTTTGTGTGGTGACTCTTGTCAATAAGTTACCATCACCACTAAAAGAAACCATAAAACGGGAAATGGGAGACTCGAGCCTGGATTATAAGAAATTCACTCATTGCCTCCAGGCTGAAGTGTACAATATGGCGGGTCAAGACAGAGTAGGGGGTACACCCATGGCTACGGCAACATTTACCGCCCAGAGTGAGTACAGGAAATTCAACTGTGTTCTGTGTAGTGGCACCAATCATTTATGGTACAAGTGTATGAAGTATAAGACAGGGCCTCTTAAAGTTAAAAGAGCCCGTCAACTACGTCTCTGCACTGGGTGCTTGTCAAAAGACCATGGCCATTCGGGTTGTACTAATCCTAACATAAGAAGCTGCAAGTTTTGTAAGGGCAAACACTTTCATTCCCTGTGTACACAAAAACAAGGGAAAGAAAGTAGACCAGCGGAGGATAACACCAAGAGAGAGCATACTGCTGCTACTTCAACTACAATGTCCGTTGCCACAGGTAAAAATACAGTAATCTTGCCCACCGTACAGCTGCCGGTAAAGGGTAAGGATAATAATTGTGTTAAAATCAGATCGCTACTTGACCAATGTTCTCAGAGGACCTTTGTGAAGTCTTCTGTTCTATCCTCCCTTTCCTACATTTCTAAAGGAACTGAGGAGTTATGTCTTCACGGATTTACCGGGAAACAGGCCTCTAGGGAATATAAAGTTGTGGCACTGCAATACAAACACAGAGGTAAATTTCATCATCTAGACGCAATAGTGGTTGATGAATTGCCAGACCATAAAGGTGAAATTGACCTAAAGTCTAAACTGGTTAGTTTACAAAGTAAAGGCATAAAATTAGCCGATCCTCACGCAACGGACACAGATCAGCTGGAGCTGCTCATCGGAGCGGATCATTACTACGATATAGTGCGACCTGGGTATAAAAGGTCAGGTAGCCTAATTCTGCTTCCTACCAAGTACGGGTACGCCATCAGTGGTTCATATGTGACACAGCCTACAAGCTCCAGCACAGAAGTAATTACTGTATTGAAAGTAGCAGTAACACCAATGGACGAATACATATCCACTGGCAATATTCCACCATGCAAAAATGACTTAAATGTTTTGTGGGAATTAGATCATATCGGGATAACCCCTAAGGAATATTCACTGGTTGAGCGTCAAGCACTATCGTCGTACGAGGATACCGTTACCTACGATCCCGACAGCCAACAGTATAAAGTGAGACTGCCCTGGAACAATTCCAAGGATCAGCTGCCATCTAACAAGGGCTTGGCCATAGGCCGTCTTCGGGGACTTCAGAAAAGATTCCTCAAGGAACCTGACTTTTGCGAGGAATACTCAAAAGTCATAAAGGAACAGGTGTCCCGGGGTTTTATCGAAGAGGTGCCTTTTGATAAATCGGATACCGGGCATTACTTGGCTCATCATGGTGTAGTCAAGGAGAGCAAAACTACGCCAGTGCGTATTGTCTTCGACTGTTCCGCCAAGATGAGTGAACGTCATCCTAGTCTTAATGACTGTACACTGGACCCTCACTGGTGCCAGATTTGGCGCAGGTTTTGCTTCGGTTTCGACTCGGTAAGTATGCCTGGGTGTCTGATATTGAGAAGGCATTTCTCATGTTAAGACTCCATGAAGACGACCAGGACTATACGCGATTTATGTGGCCCAAGTATCCGAGGCAACTGAATTCTCCCCTAATTTGTTACCGGTTCCGGGCAGTTTTATTTGGAGCGACTTGTTCCCAATTCCTTTTAAACGCCACCATTTTGAAACATTTGTCTTATGTCAGTGCAGATCCGCAGATTATTCATCAGATTCGGTCAGGGTTGTATATAGACAATTTACTGGGTACAGGAAATGAAGAAGATTTCCTGGTTGATACCTACGCTGTAGTCCGAGAGATTATGAATGACGCCCATCTACATTTGCGTGAATGGGCGACTAATAATTCTGTTTTGCGGACTGTACTCCAACGGGATGGGGTGGCGGCTGTACAGCAGGAACATGTTAGAGTGCTAGGGTTGTTTTGGAATACGGACACCGATACCCTCTCATTCGGCGTTCAGTACGCGCAATATTCGCAGATTACAAAACGAATTTGCTTGAGTATGACAGCTAAACTTTTTGACCCCTTGGGGATAGTTCTACCGGTGTCGATCAAATCGAGATTATTCCTTCAGCAATTATGGAGGATAAAATTAGGATGGGGTGAAGATTTGACTGGCGATCTGGTTCAGGAGTGGGATGACATTATTTCGGATCTTCGTCTCTGTAAGGGTTTTAATTTTCCTCGGAGAGTTGTCATGGACCATCCTGTTTCCATTCATGCCTTCTCAGACGCTAGCAAGGTCGCGTACGGCACCGCCATATACTTTGTTGACACAAGTGGCAGCCGTCTCGTCATAGCGAAGGCGAAAGTCGCCCCGATCAAATCCCTTTCCATCCCAAAATTAGAGCTGACTGCAGTTCTGTTGGCTGCTAGACTCGTTCACTTTGTAGAGGAAACCTTTAAAAATTTGCTAAATGTCTCAGAGATTGTTGTATGGAGTGACAGCCAAATTACGCTCTACTGGTTACATAGCCGTAAGAAGCTACCAGTGTACGTCACCAACCGTGTCGACGAAATTCGTAACCTGCTCCCGACCGCACAGTTCCGGTATGTGTCTACCAAAGAGAATCCAAGTGATTGCATTACTCGTGGTGTATCTGCTAAATTTCTCAAATCTTCTGCGTTGTGGTGGAATGGCCCATGCTGGCTTAATGATCCCAACGAATGGCCAGAAAATATAGATTTGAGCGAGCAACACACTGCTATTGTGGCACCGGTAATTGACTCGGTGCCTGACGAAGACACACGGTTATGGGAGTGGGATAGATTCAGCAGCTATGAAAAGTTACAACGTGTTACAGCATGGGTGATACGATTTGTAGAAAATGTAAAAGCAAAAATTAAGGGCACACCGTCCACAGGTAGTGCTTACCTCAATGTGAAGGAGATCAGAATTGCAGATCAATTATTACATAAGCTCTGTCAACAAGAAATATATACGCAGGAATATAAATTACTGGTTAAGGGAACAAAGTCTAGGAATAACCTGATCAACCAATTGGGCTTACACTTGAAGGGGGACTTGATACATTGCGGAGGCAGATTACGATTGGCAGCCCTCTCTGAGGCAAGTAAGTATCCAATACTACTGCCCCCCAATCATCCCTTCACCCATCTTATCATCGATAGGTGTCACCGACTCTGTTGTCATTATGGGGTTGGTCATATAGTCACCTATGTAAGACAACGATGGTGGGTGCCTAGAATCAGGCAGGTGGTCAAGAAAGTCCTTCGCAAATGCTTAAAGTGTAGAAGAGTACAGGGAACACATTATGATCCCGTCGGAATTCCTCCCTTACCAAACCTGCGAACTACCCCAGGTGACCCTTACAAAGTTACCGGGGTTGACTACAGTGGAGCAATCCCTGTGAAAGATTCACCCAATCTTAAGGTGTACATGATACTTTTCACTTGTGCTGTTACCAGGGCAATTCACCTGGAACTGGTCACCAACCTCACTTGTGATAGCTTCCTACATGCCTTCCGAAGATTCTGCAGTAGACGTGGATACAGACTGCGGGATCTTCCAGAAGAGCATGACGAGGATACTATGGAAGATCCAGACTACATAAGTAAGGAAGTGATATCGGCCCGCTACAAATATATTCGTAAATTATCGCGAGATATTTGGCATCGCTGGTCAACAGAATATCTGTTGACTTTAAGGGAAGCGCAAAGGAATAAACTAACACCATTAAAAGGTCATTGGCCTAGGGTAGGGGACGTGGTAACCATCCATGAGGAGGGCCCGCGCGCATTTTGGAAATTGGGTCGGATAGAGGAGTTAATACCAGGTCGTGATGGTGAGGTTCGGGTAGCAAAGGTTCGCACCAGGACTGGAGTAATCACACGGCCAACAGTCCGACTATATCCTCTTGAGGGTGACCTCGATCGCAAGGACACCCCCTCGGATCAGTTATCCATTGAAGTCCCCTCTCTGGCTTCTACTTCGGCGCAGCCTGTTGACGCGTCTGGCGAACGCCCACGTCGACAGGCAGCCCAGATATCCTCCCAAGCTTGGCGGGATAAGATTGCCTCCGGGCAAATCTAATCATGTAAATTTTGTATATTTTCTGTTGGTGGGAATATGTTCATACTAGTTTGAGTACACTAAGTATGGACATATTCCCACCAACAGAAAATATACAAAATTTACATGATTAGATTTGCCCGGAGGCAATCTTATCCCGCCAAGCTTGGGAGGATATCTGGGCTGCCTGTCGACGTGGGCGTTCGCCAGACGCGTCAACAGGCTGCGCCGAAGTAGAAGCCAGAGAGGGGACTTCAATGGATAACTGATCCGAGGGGG
Source organism: Paralithodes platypus (assembly GCA_032716605.1). Taxonomy (NCBI): domain Eukaryota; kingdom Metazoa; phylum Arthropoda; class Malacostraca; order Decapoda; family Lithodidae; genus Paralithodes; species Paralithodes platypus. The sequence continues at coordinate 3,387,867 of CM064577.1, forward strand.
TGTCCTTGCGATCGAGGTCACCCTCAAGAGGATATAGTCGGACTGTTGGCCGTGTGATTACTCCAGTCCTGGTGCGAACCTTTGCTACCCGAACCTCACCATCACGACCTGGTATTAACTCCTCTATCCGACCCAATTTCCAAAATGCGCGCGGGCCCTCCTCATGGATGGTTACCACGTCCCCTACCCTAGGCCAATGACCTTTTAATGGTGTTAGTTTATTCCTTTGCGCTTCCCTTAAAGTCAACAGATATTCTGTTGACCAGCGATGCCAAATATCTCGCGATAATTTACGAATATATTTGTAGCGGGCCGATATCACTTCCTTACTTATGTAGTCTGGATCTTCCATAGTATCCTCGTCATGCTCTTCTGGAAGATCCCGCAGTCTGTATCCACGTACCAGTACTGAGGGTGTGATTGGGGTAAGGTCTTCCAAATCACCAGAAGCATAGTATAGAGGGCGATCATTTACGGTGGCTTCAATCTCCAAGAGAATGGTGTTGAGTTCCTCAATCGAGATGAGAGCTCTACCCAACACCTTCTTCAGACCCGCCTTCACGATGCCTATGGCTCTCTCCCATATGGCGCCAAACCAAGGCGCTCTGGCGGGAATGAAACGCCATTCGCATTTTACATCCGCTAGGCAGGTCTGAATCTTAGGATTGTTGCTCACTTCTTTGAAATATGTAGATGCCCCTATGAAAGTCTTTGCATTGTCACTCAGCATGATACGTGGATATCCCTGTCTACTGCAGAATCTTCGGAAGGCATGTAGGAAGCTATCACAAGTGAGGTTGGTGACCAGTTCCAGGTGAATTGCCCTGGTAACAGCACAAGTGAAAAGTATCATGTACACCTTAAGATTGGGTGAATCTTTCACAGGGATTGCTCCACTGTAGTCAACCCCGGTAACTTTGTAAGGGTCACCTGGGGTAGTTCGCAGGTTTGGTAAGGGAGGAATTCCGACGGGATCATAATGTGTTCCCTGTACTCTTCTACACTTTAAGCATTTGCGAAGGACTTTCTTGACCACCTGCCTGATTCTAGGCACCCACCATCGTTGTCTTACATAGGTGACTATATGACCAACCCCATAATGACAACAGAGTCGGTGACACCTATCGATGATAAGATGGGTGAAGGGATGATTGGGGGGCAGTAGTATTGGATACTTACTTGCCTCAGAGAGGGCTGCCAATCGTAATCTGCCTCCGCAATGTATCAAGTCCCCCTTCAAGTGTAAGCCCAATTGGTTGATCAGGTTATTCCTAGACTTTGTTCCCTTAACCAGTAATTTATATTCCTGCGTATATATTTCTTGTTGACAGAGCTTATGTAATAATTGATCTGCAATTCTGATCTCCTTCACATTGAGGTAAGCACTACCTGTGGACGGTGTGCCTTTAATTTTTGCTTTTACATTTTCTACAAATCGTATCACCCATGCTGTAACACGTTGTAACTTTTCATAGCTGCTGAATCTATCCCACTCCCATAACCGTGTGTCTTCGTCAGGCACCGAGTCAATTACCGGTGCCACAATAGCAGTGTGTTGCTCGCTCAAATCTATATTTTCTGGCCATTGGTGTCATGGTGACGCCAAAAGCCCCTGGCCATTCGTTGGGATCATTAAGCCAGCATGGGCCATTCCACCACAACGCAGAAGATTTGAGAAATTTAGCAGATACACCACGAGTAATGCAATCACTCGGATTCTCTTTGGTAGACACATACCGGAACTGTGCGGTCGGGAGCAGGTTACGAATTTCGTCGACACGGTTGGTGACGTACACTGGTAGCTTCTTACGGCTATGTAACCAGTAGAGCGTAATTTGGCTGTCACTCCATACAACAATCTCTGAGACATTTAGCAAATTTTTAAAGGTTTCCTCTACAAAGTGAACGAGTCTAGCAGCCAACAGAACTGCAGTCAGCTCTAATTTTGGGATGGAAAGGGATTTGATCGGGGCGACTTTCGCCTTCGCTATGACGAGACGGCTGCCACTTGTGTCAACAAAGTATATGGCGGTGCCGTACGCGACCTTGCTAGCGTCTGAGAAGGCATGAATGGAAACAGGATGGTCCATGACAACTCTCCGAGGAAAATTAAAACCCTTACAGAGACGAAGATCCGAAATAATGTCATCCCACTCCTGAACCAGATCGCCAGTCAAAACTTCATCCCATCCTAATTTTATCCTCCATAATTGCTGAAGGAATAATCTCGATTTGATCGACACCGGTAGAACTATCCCCAAGGGGTCAAAAAGTTTAGCTGTCATACTCAAGCAAATTCGTTTTGTAATCTGCGAATATTGCGCGTACTGAACGCCGAAGGAGAGGGTATCGGTGTCCGTATTCCAAAACAACCCTAGCACTCTAACATGTTCCTGCTGTACAGCCGCCACCCCATCCCGTTGGAGTACAGTCCGCAAAACAGAATTATTAGTCGCCCATTCACGCAAATGTAGATGGGCGTCATTCATAATCTCTCGGACTACAGCGTAGGTATCAACCAGGAAATCTTCTTCATTTCCTGTACCCAGTAAATTGTCTATATACAACCCTGACCGAATCTGATGAATAATCTGCGGATCTGCACTGACATAAGACAAATGTTTCAAAATGGTGGCGTTTAAAAGGAATTGGGAACAAGTCGCTCCAAATAAAACTGCCCGGAACCGGTAACAAATTAGGGGAGAATTCAGTTGCCTCGGATACTTGGGCCACATAAATCGCGTATAGTCCTGGTCGTCTTCATGGAGTCTTAACATGAGAAATGCCTTCTCAATATCAGACACCCAGGCATACTTACCGAGTCGAAACCGAAGCAAAACCTGCGCCAAATCTGGCACCAGTGAGGGTCCAGTGTACAGGCAGTCATTAAGACTAGGATGACGTTCACTCATCTTGGCGGAACAGTCGAAGACAATACGCACTGGCGTAGTTTTGCTCTCCTTGACTACACCATGATGAGCCAAGTAATGCCCGGTATCCGATTTATCAAAAGGCACCTCTTCGATAAAACCCCGGGACACCTGTTCCTTTATGACTTTTGAGTATTCCTCGCAAAAGTCAGGTTCCTTGAGGAATCTTTTCTGAAGTCCCCGAAGACGGCCTATGGCCAAGCCCTTGTTAGATGGCAGCTGATCCTTGGAATTGTTCCAGGGCAGTCTCACTTTATACTGTTGGCTGTCGGGATCGTAGGTAACGGTATCCTCGTACGACGATAGTGCTTGACGCTCAACCAGTGAATATTCCTTAGGGGTTATCCCGATATGATCTAATTCCCACAAAACATTTAAGTCATTTTTGCATGGTGGAATATTGCCAGTGGATATGTATTCGTCCATTGGTGTTACTGCTACTTTCAATACAGTAATTACTTCTGTGCTGGAGCTTGTAGGCTGTGTCACATATGAACCACTGATGGCGTACCCGTACTTGGTAGGAAGCAGAATTAGGCTACCTGACCTTTTATACCCAGGTCGCACTATATCGTAGTAATGATCCGCTCCGATGAGCAGCTCCAGCTGATCTGTGTCCGTTGCGTGAGGATCGGCTAATTTTATGCCTTTACTTTGTAAACTAACCAGTTTAGACTTTAGGTCAATTTCACCTTTATGGTCTGGCAAGTCATCAACCACTATTGCGTCTAGATGATGAAATTTACCTCTGTGTTTGTATTGCAGTGCCACAACTTTATATTCCCTAGAGGCCTGTTTCCCGGTAAATCCGTGAAGACATAACTCCTCAGTTCCTTTAGAAATGTAGGAAAGGGAGGATAGAACAGAAGACTTCACAAAGGTCCTCTGAGAACATTGGTCAAGTAGCGATCTGATTTTAACACAATTATTATCCTTACCCTTTACCGGCAGCTGTACGGTGGGCAAGATTACTGTATTTTTACCTGTGGCAACGGACATTGTAGTTGAAGTAGCAGCAGTATGCTCTCTCTTGGTGTTATCCTCCGCTGGTCTACTTTCTTTCCCTTGTTAGAGCTGACTGCAGTTCTGTTGGCTGCTAGACTCGTTCACTTTGTAGAGGAAACCTTTGGAGGTCTCTCCAACCAACCTCCGTCCCAGCTACACACGCTAAGCCTTCTTTCTTCTAGTTATTTCAACAGGTGTTTTTGCTTCACTTTTCATCTCATATTCCATATAGTCACTACATCATCATCTTTGTTAATTAGCACAACTTAACGTAAATATCTAGCCTATCCTAGCCTATTGTAGCCTCTTTTCATACTTTGTTTACTAACCACTTCCAGTTATCTAGCCTATTTTCCGCCATCCTCCAATCACCAGCTGAGTTCATCAAAAGGTAATTATATTTCTATATGGTTAATTCTTATTCAATATCAAATATACAGTCCACTTATCTAAATTAGCCATATAATTTATGGCTAAAGACCACAGCTATTTATGGCTGAAGACCACAGCTACTCTTTCAGATGGGCCAGCTAGTGTAGATTCTGGCATCATTCTATAATAGAATGCAGTTTCATCAGCATTATACATGCATTCTGGTGGAATGTCGTCGTGTTCATGCAACAGGTCTCTGAAGGTTGACTTAAATTCCGCGGCAGCTCCGTCGTCAGCAGACTTTTTCTCACCACACACATCAAGGCGCCTAATTCCGTGTCTTTCCTTAAAACGGTTAAGCCAGCCATCACTAAAGCCACACTCTTCTTTTATGCCCATCTTTTCATGATAATCTCTTGCTTTTTCAATGATTATTGGACCACTCATAGGGCATCCTTCGGCTCGCTTTACCAAAAAACACTCGTAAAGCACTTTGTCAAGCTCCACAAATTTGGCTTCTCGTATTGTATGCCGCTTCTCCAAGGTCTTCTTAACGTCGGAATTGGCCACAAAGCTCGGTAACGTGTCCTTTTGTTTCCTTATATCATAAAGCGTTGTAGAACCGCAATTATACAGGCGCATCAATGTCGTCCTACTGGTTCCCGCATCCATCTTGTGACATATTTCTATCTTCTGTTTAACCCTTTCACGCATTTATGACGCAGTAGTTGCCAGATTAGCAATAAGAAATAGAGTTCTCTCACTCTTATAATTACCTCTCCAAAATTAGTTTTCTGCCCATAGCTAACTCAAAGACAACTGCAGAGGTTGAAGTAACTAAACTAAAGGTTTCTAAATACCCCTGATGGTAACAAAGGCTTTAAAGCATCCCCAATAGGCTCAAAATTGCATCATATGTCGGAGAGGGTTAATGGTGAGTACAACCCTTTTCCTCTTGTTTGAAGATCCTGTCGACATCTTGAGTATACTAGGCGTTGATTTAGATGATTTTGGAGGCACCATAGCGTAGATGATAGGCGATTCACAGCGATAAACACGGAGCGTCACGAGCAAATTATACGGACAATGGCGAGAGATACAATGACGCCGAAATGACACAGGGAGGCGGGAGGCTGCGCGGTGCGACACCTTGCGGTTGGGCCGTAAACTTGCCACCCCACACAAACGGAAGAGCGGTCTGTTTGAAATTACGGTTGGATCCCGAATTTCTGCGGTTATTAGAGTTTAGGAAAATAGGATGATTATGTACGGTTGACTGAGATTTTCGGTAGTACGAAATACGGTTATAAGGGATTATACTGTACAGTAGGCTCACACATCTCGATCAATCTCATCTCGATATTTCGCATCTCGATGCCACCTTCAAGCTCTCCCCAATCACAAATCTCGATGACAAAACGTTAATCTCGGTAGCTAAATATCGATGCTAGATGCTGTTACGACTGGGGTTCAAATATATCAGGGCTCTTATTCATTGGACTAGTAATGGCATAAATGTTACAACGGAAAGCGCTAGCTCCAACCTCTGAAGTATATTCCCAGTGAACAAAGAACACAAATACTCTACAGAGTTCTATATGCAATAATAGGCTATCAAACTCTCAATAAATGTGCGTCTACTCTAGGCTTAATGTTATGTGAAAACAGCCTATTACTACCTATAACCGAAGGTGCTTGGTTATGGTATGCAAAGTAAGGTGGTAAGAGAAGTTACAGCTTACGTTACTTTAATCAATAACTGTCAGGCACTCCTGCATGAAAGAAAGTGCACTAAAGTCCTTCAACACTAACAAGGAATCTTCTTTAAATGTTAGATGCTATAAAGATGCTCGTATCGGAAATGGAACCCAAAAAGGCAGGCAGCGGAACAATGCTCGTGCAGGCTATGCACACAAAAAGGCAGAATATATAATGCCGTCGGAGCCAAGAATATCCTAAACACTACAACACTAATAATAATCGCCACGACAATGCAGTATTCCTATCAACAAAAAGAGCCTAAGTCGTTTGTGTCTCAATACATCAAACTAGGCTGCGAAATGCTTGTGTAATCATAAATGGGTATGCATAAAAAGAGTAATTAGGTTAATATACTTAATGTCTACTGTGACTGATAAAGTCTAGCTAGAGTCAATGATACGAGATACTGGTGCGCATGGCATGCTGCATAGCCTAGTGCAAATCTCAAGTCTGTGCGTCAAATATTACGTTATAATGAAGGGTAGCTCTCTTGAGAAACCTTAATACCGAAGTATTAAGCGTTCTCCTGGCGTACCTCAAAGACAAACAATCGAGACTAGAACAGTGCAGAATGGTATAGGCAAAAAACCCTCATTCGTGCATGCTCTACTCTCAATGGCACACAGACTAGAATTTACTCAATCAACTCCAGTTCTCAGGTATGTCGAGCCGCTTTTAACTGAAGCCAGCACTCATAGGAAACAATACCTTAGAATATCAGACTCCTAGTCTAGCATTATCTAATCCAGCAGAACACTAATAACTAAAGGAAGCAGTACTAAACAATATAAATGCCAACCAATGCTTCGTGATCCACTTATCTTAACAACTAACATACATAGGCTATATCAGACCTTAACACACAATACAACTGGCCAGCATGAAGCTGATTTTGCAGAGTTAACCAGAGGGGGTATAATATTAATAAAAGGTGGTGAAAGATATGGAAAATGAGAGAGATAGGCAGAGGAAAAGATTCTCAGGTACGGAGCGGGGACAGATAGCAAGGGAAAAAAGATGGGTGTGTTCTAGAAACCAGATCTGAGGGAGAGAGTGGCGAGGAACTGTATATATACTCGCACTAGCTCGAGCCGTGTGGGAAAACAGCGGTTACAAGTCATCTAACCACTAGCAAAGCTTACAGCATGGTAAGGGCCTCTCTCCACCAACCCCCGCGAGGCAGCCAGCCGTGACGTCATCGAGCGGGACAAAAAACACTGCGCGCCCCCTCTCACTCTGTTCTACTCCCTCTCTCTCCCAGATTCTATCATTACTAGTTAATGATAAAATATATACTTTACAATTAAATATATAAAGCCTTGACATGGGCGAAAACAAAGAGCCTTTCTGGACTGCCCATGACACGAGCTTTCATATGAAATAAAGCACACTCTAATACATAAACTGTAGCCCCATCCACTGCCCTGGCGATCCTAGTGAGTCACTGTAGGACAAGCCATGCGGTTCTAACGGAGTGGTTAACGTCACACCCCCCCCAAGATTTTTCTCAGAGGCCCCAAGGCTCACAAAAATCTGATGGTTAGAACCCATGCTATATCTCCACTTCCCATCACCCAGCGGCAGTAAAATATCTGGCACAGTTCTTCAACAAAACATTTTTCAAAATTATAACCCTCCCAACACCATAGGTTAAATTATATGTAGTTATGCTCCTCAAGAGCGAGCTTCTCTAGCCCAGCATTCTGAGAGGAGTGCAACTCAGAATTACTGCTATAACATACTAAACAAAATCAACTATCAAAGAAAGAGTTTTTATTTGATTTTTTTATGTTTATAATTTGTTTATTTCGGCTGCACTATAGGGGCAAGCCTAGTTTTTTCTTCTATACCAAACGCTCAACTCCTGCTTTACGACCCAATACGCTGGGCTACAACCGCGAGCCAACAAGCACCAAGCGCAAAATATTATTCAAACTAAAGCAGGAGGCTACCCGTGTGTCAATCTACCCAGGATCATATACCCTTGAACGACCATCTGCAACCACGTAGTCACAACCGGCAATATGGCGTATGTCCAGGTTATATACCAATAACCTTAGTGACCACCTGGTCAGCCTCATATTCCGATTGTGAAACTGGTCCAAGAACTTGAGAGGGTGATGATCTGGGTAAACTACAACGACCGGACCATAGGCTGGAACACAGACCTCGAAATGCCTCCAAGCAAGTACAACCGCCAGCAGCTCCTCCTCGACAACAGAGCAGCTCCCCTGGGCCGAATTGTACTTCTCCGAGCAGAAACTAACAGGATGCTCCAGCCCATCATCGTCCTTTTCCACAAGGACGGCACCAGCCCCCACACCACTAGCCTCCGTTGCTAGTTGGAAAGGTAGGCTAAAGTCAGGGGCCCTAAGGATCGGGTGAGTGCACAACAGGTGTTTTACTTCTCTAAACACCTTCTCACACTCAGGCGCCCAATTGAACTTCTTATCCTTCCAGTTATCCTCCACCTGAGCTTGACTGTCCCGTTCTCCTTCTCCACCTTGACTGCTAAACGTCATCACAGGCACAGTGAGAGGCTCAGGGGGGTGCCTCCCATACTCCTTCACGGGATTATCATGACATAACTGATTGCGCTTCCGTCTGTCTGGAGTGGCTACCAAGTAAACCAGGTCCGATAGCTCCTCCACCACCCTATAAGGACCAGCGTACTTCACGGATAAGGGGTGACCTACAAGGGGCAGTAGAATCAACACCTCCTGACCCACGTGAAACTCCCTGAGTTCAACCTTGAGGTCGTACCTGTCCTTCTTGAGGGCCTGAGAGCTAGTCAAATTACGGCCAGCCAACTCCAGACTGCGCAACATCCGTTCTCGACTGTTGAGGACACACTTGAGCATAGAACAAGGTTTTTCTGCGCCCTCCCATACTTCTTCAACCATATGGAGAGGCCCTCTGACACGGTGTCCAAAGACGAGCTCATTAGGGCTGAATCCCAAACTCTCCCCAGGTACCTCCCACACAGCAAACAAAACACATGGCAGGCCAAGATCCCAATCCCTTCCACTCTCAAAGCAACAACAACGAAGCACAGATTTCAAGGCTGAGTGCCATTGCTCTAACACACCCTGGCTCTCCGGATGATATGCAGATGACACAACCCCAACAATCCCATGCTGCGGCATTGCTTGTACAAAGAGGCTAGAAGTGAAGTTGGGTCCCCGGACTGACTGAATCCCCTGTGGGTAACCATACCGGGAAAAATACACTAGCAAGCTTCGGACCACCGTTTTCGCCGACCCATTTCTCATAGGGTACGCGTCAGGGTACCTTGTTGCTACATCTCCCGACTGTGCCTCACTGTCCTCCTTCAACTCTTTCGTCTTTTTAAGCCCATCCTCTGCCCCTTCAGGAACAGTTACTTGGTCCTCTCCAGACTCGAAATGTGGTCCTAATAATGAGTCCCCGAGAAGGTCCGTTGACACTAAACTCTCAACCGCATCAACTTTCAACCCCTTCTCGGTACCCTTCCTCCGCTGATCTAAAGATTGTTGACCAGAATGTGACTCCCTGGATGCAGAATCTCCGGTGACAACACACTCCATAGGCTGCCCCGGACACTTCCCAACCCACTCCTGCTCCTCCCTACTCACGTCGGCCGGCTTCTCGACAACGACTAAGGGTGGAGCCTCAGAAGTAGGCCCCGCAAAGTCGTTGCCAAGAAGGAGGTCGACGCCCCCAACAGGTAACTTCTCCACAATTCCTACATCCAGGTCCCGAGTCACACCATCAACTTCCACCTTCATTCTTACAAGCGGGTATGACCTTGTCGCATTAACTCCCTGAACCACAACCACCCGCGCCGTATTGACAGGTTTAGCAGTGAAATTTCTCAACAGTGTTTGCGATGCCCCAGTGTCACGCAAAATTCTCACCTCATGTCTTCTACCCCCCCACTCCACACAACCGAGTCCCCTGTGGTCACTAAAGGCATCACGGACAGGGAATAAGCCTTCCGGATCCTTCTGCACTGGCAGTGTATTTACCTCGGAAGAAATGCCTCTAACAAACTCCGATGTCCTCTTGAACACTCCAATGCCGTGAGCAAAAGACACGGCTGCCGGAGGAGGTCGACTAGGGCACTCATTTGCCTTATGACCCTCCTGGTGGCACCTAAAACACATAAATTTCGGTTTCGGCTTATACTGTGATGTAAAAGGCCCCTGACTTTTCACATACGGTGTGGTGGTAGGTTTGGCTTCAGTTTTAGTTTCATTGCTCTTTGGTTTAAATGTGTCATTGCTACGGGGAGGGGGAGGATAACGGTCCCTAGCACTTGCATCGTACTTCTGTGAGGACCCGCAACCCCGAATCAACGACAGCCGTAGATCAGCCATTTCTGATGCTTCTACTGCTTCTACTAATCTTGGGTTTTTCTCCTTTAAGTTCAAAGTTAGATCACCGCCCGTGCTCTTAAAGAACTGCTCCAACATCATTAACTGCTTAACTCCATCAAACGTTGTTACCTTCTCAGATCGGAGCCAGTTCCCCATAGCATCGGACAAGTCCCGGGCGTGTTCCAAAAAGGTGCTATCTCTTCCCTTAGTTACACCCCGGAACTTCAAACGGTACGTTTCTGGTTGCAGTTCGTAAGCCCTCAGGACAGCCTCCTTGAGATCCTCGTACACAATACATAACTCCAAAGGTAACGCATCGTAGGCTTTAAGACCCTTGCCTATTAATCTAGAGGATACAAGTGCTGCCCATTTATTCTCTGGCCACTGGTGTTCCTGGCACTTCTTCTCAAAGCATGTGAAAAATTCTGTTACACCACTCTCATCAAACACCGGAACCAGTTTCAATAAGTGCGAGAGAGACTGCTCATGAACACGGTTACCAGCCCCAAGTCGCTGTCCCGTCGCCTCTACTCGCGACTTCTCTACGTCCATGTCGGCACAGTACCTAGTCGACTCTAAATCCGCTTGGATTTTTGCTAGCTCTATGTGCTGGTGACTTTTTCTCTCTTCTATCTTGGCTCTCTCTTCTATCTTGGCTAATTCTATTTGCTGCTGAAGCTGAAGCTGAAGCTCAGATGCCCTGATAGCCTTTCTCTCTTCGATCTTAGCTAATTCTGTTTGCTGCTGGATCTTAGCTAATTCGAGCTGAAGCAATAATTCGGGAGTTAACCCTTGAGGAGGTGAAGGTGCTACAATGTTTGAAATTACCGGTGGTCCCCCCAGGGGCAACCCACCCTGCCAGTCACCACCCACCTGTGGAAGCGTACCCGGGGTCGGCAAACTACTGGGATGGCTGGGAGTCGAGTGTAGGTGAAGCATGGCCGAAGGGCTCTGAGCACTCAACCCATCTCGCTCACCAGTCACCCTGCCCAGTACACACGTTATCAAGTTATCCTTGGTCATGCTGCTAGTAACCGCATGACCGATAGCTGTGGCCAGGCATTGAAGACCGTACCGATCCATACCCTCCAACCGCTCGGCAGTAACAGGCCATTGCAAAAATATCCTAGCATCCTCCTCACAGTTCACCCGATTAACCCTTTCATCATGCTGCTGTTCCTCAGTCTCGACATTACGTACTGTGTCTCCATTCTCCTCTGATCCGGTATAAGACATGATGCTCACAAAAATTTCCCACCTCAATATTCAGAAAACAAGTACCCCAAACTCTTATACCTCAATATACACACAAAAATTCTCGGAAATACTCAAGGGCTATACTATGTTCCAAAAAAAAAAATTATTCTTGCTGATCCCCGCAAAATATTCTCCAAAACAACAAATGTTCCCTGCTTAATAAATGTAGGTTCACCAAATCCTAGGTAAGGTCGCCATTTGTTATGACTGGGGTTCAAATATATCAGGGCTCTTATTCATTGGACTAGTAATGGCATAAATGTTACAACGGAAAGCGCTAGCTCCAACCTCTGAAGTATATTCCCAGTGAACAAAGAACACAAATACTCTACAGAGTTCTATATGCAATAATAGGCTATCAAACTCTCAATAAATGTGCGTCTACTCTAGGCTTAATGTTATGTGAAAACAGCCTATTACTACCTATAACCGAAGGTGCTTGGTTATGGTATGCAAAGTAAGGTGGTAAGAGAAGTTATAGCTTACGTTACTTTAATCAATAACTGTCAGGCACTCCTGCATGAAAGAAAGTGCACTAAAGTCCTTCAACACTAACAAGGAATCTTCTTTAAATGTTAGATGCTATAAAGATGCTCGTATCGGAAATGGAACCCAAAAAGGCAGGCAGCGGAACAATGCTCGTGCAGGCTATGCACACAAAAAGGCAGAATATATAATGCCGTCGGAGCCAAGAATATCCTAAACACTACAACACTAATAATAATCGCCACGACAATGCAGTATTCCTATCAACAAAAAGAGCCTAAGTCGTTTGTGTCTCAATACATCAAACTAGGCTGCGAAATGCTTGTGTAATCATAAATGGGTATGCATAAAAAGAGTAATTAGGTTAATATACTTAATGTCTACTGTGACTGATAAAGTCTAGCTAGAGTCAATGATACGAGATACTGGTGCGCATGGCATGCTGCATAGCCTAGTGCAAATCTCAAGTCTGTGCGTCAAATATTACGTTATAATGAAGGGTAGCTCTCTTGAGAAACCTTAATACCGAAGTATTAAGCGTTCTCCTGGCGTACCTCAAAGACAAACAATCGAGACTAGAACAGTGCAGAATGGTATAGGCAAAAAACCCTCATTCGTGCATGCTCTACTCTCAATGGCACACAGACTAGAATTTACTCAATCAACTCCAGTTCTCAGGTATGTCGTGCCGCTTTTAACTGAAGCCAGCACTCATAGGAAAAAATACCTTAGAATATCAGACTCCTAGTCTAGCATTATCTAATCCAGCAGAACACTAATAACTAAAGGAAGCAGTACTAAACAATATAAATGCCAACCAATGCTTCGTGATCCACTTATCTTAACAACTAACATACATAGGCTATATCAGACCTTAACACACAATACAACTGGCCAGCATGAAGCTGATTTTGCAGAGTTAACCAGAGGGGGTATAATATTAATAAAAGGTGGTGAAAGATATGGAAAATGAGAGAGATAGGCAGAGGAAAAGATTCTCAGGTACGGAGTGGGGACAGATAGCAAGGGAAAAAAGATGGGTGTGTTCTAGAAACCAGATCTGAGGGAGAGAGTGGCGAGGAACTGTATATATACTCGCACTAGCTCGAGCCGCGTGGGAAAACAGCGGTTACAAGTCATCTAACCACTAGCAAAGCTTACAGCATGGTAAGGGCCTCTCTCCACCAACCCCCGCGAGGCAGCCAGCCGTGACGTCATCGAGCGGGACAAAAAACACTGCGCGCCCCCTCTCACTCTGTTCTACTCCCTCTCTCTCCCAGATTCTATCATTACTAGTTAATGATAAAATATATACTTTACAATTAAATATATAAAGCCTTGACATGGGCGAAAACAAAGAGCCTTTCTGGACTGCCCATGACACGAGCTTTCATATGAAATAAAGCACACTCTAATACATAAACTGTAGCCCCATCCACTGCCCTGGCGATCCTAGTGAGTCACTGTAGGACAAGCCATGCGGTTCTAACGGAGTGGTTAACGTCACAATGCTTATATACTAATACAAACAGAGTAATCTTGACCAAATCGATTTGTGAACCTCACAGTCATTGTGTTTTGTTTACCTGTATACTAATGTACCGCTAGCGGCTAGTATCGATCGTTTTCGAGCAGTAGTCTAACCTGACTCTCATCTCTGCCGCTTTCATTTACTTAGTAATATAAATTACTTTACCCTCCGGACACACACGAATGTCCAAAGTTTTGCAACATATCCACTTAATTCAGGGTCAAGTGTGCCTTATAACACCAGTCTGGTCAACACATGTGTAGTTCATTCATCTGTCTCTCGAGTGTCCCATTCCAGTACCGTTTCCAACGTCTTGTTTCCACTTAGACAACCTGCAGACTTGTCTACATTTAGCTTTATGGATATTTTCAAAGTCAAATGGCGGAGCTCTTATGATTAAACTGTTCACGACAAGTTAACCAAACAATTTACGCCTTGCACTATTAGACAGTATGAATCACATTGGAAACAATTTACCACGTGGATTGTAGAGTCTGTCCAACACATGGCTTCAGTCAGTTTATTTTTAAAGTACTTTAATTACTCTTTTGAAGACAAACAACTGTCAATTAACACACTACACAATCAATTCTCAGCTTAAAGAGCCGTTCTTTGATCTCACAGGCTTCCGACTTACCCCTCAAAAGTTGAAAGGAGTTTTTATTACAACTTATTTTAGTTACGAGCTCCATCTAGACAGATTCTCCCACAGTAGTCACTAGACAAGGTGTTAAGCCTGTTAATCAGTAAACCTTACACAGTCAACCCATCATATGACAAATTATGATCTAAATGTGTTTTATTAATTTCTGTAGCAACAGCTCATCGAGTATCTGGGCTTGCGGCCATGACTAGATCTGATAACTGATTCCACTTTAAGGAGGATCTGAGCGCGGTCTCTCTGGCGCCAGCTCTCGATTTCATAGCCAAGTATGAATGAGAAGATCATGTGTTCTCTCTCCTTGATTTTATGGCCATAAATCAAAACAATAAACACCATGCTCTATGCCCTGTGATGGCATGATATAATTAGGTACAGTATAACAAACTTCACCCTTACACCTGTCTCATTTGTGGATCTCTTCACATGACAAATCAAGGTTATCTCAAAGACAACTTGCATCTATTCTAGTTGACGTTATCTAAGTCGCCGAACCGTCAGCGGTAACAAAGGCTCATGAGGTGAGGGAGTGGGCCACGTCTGTCCGATTTCTTAATAATTACTCGACACAAAATATTAAACAAACAAAGGTCTGGTTCTCCCACCACACATTTTATCCAAATACTGTTCCTGTCAGTACATTTGAAGAGTCCCACTATTCCATGCGTAGCCATGAAACTCCTCCATCTATCTATCTATCTATTGCCTGACGCCGTGATCCCCGAAGGGGTGGCCATGAACGAACCGCCCCCATGCACCTCTGTCCCCGGTCAGTCGACGCCCCTCCCCCCAACCAAGTTAATTTTTGTTTTAATTACAATAGTGCAATTAGTTTATGTTACTCCTATGAGTGAGGTTCCCCAAGATCCTGGCTTATACAATTGTGTTTTGAGAAAAGGGGGGGGGGGGAGTGTTTCTGAACTGGAGAACCTCTCTCTCAGGTGATGATTAATATTAGAGGTAAGTAAGGTTGATAATAATTAGGTAATTAATTGCCTAAAGGGATTTTGGTAAATACACAAAAATCTTTTTGAGTTTAATAAATATGATAAAGTTTTCACTTTTAAAAAATCTATTTGTGGGCTATAGAAATATACAACTTTTATGTTTTTTACACTATACAGTTGCTCTCTTATTAAGTTTTACTGAATCCTTCCACTTACCTTCCTTTAACTTTCTCTTGCTTCCTAAGGCTTACTCAGAAACCATGCCTTATACTTTACTCCTTTTTTCTTAAATTTATCTAAATGTTATCTATATCTAATGCGCGAGCCGTTAGTTTTGGTTTTCTCCAGTCTTTGACGTTGAGCATGAGATGTCCCAACCACCGATCTTGGTATTCTTAGGCTCTCACGTCATTGACGGAGAGAACCATTACTAAATTACGGGTTTGACAACCCGAAGGGAGAGAGGGAAAACTAACTATTTAGTAATGGTTCCGTAGTCAATGACGTAAAGCGGCCCTCCCTCCTCCCTCTTCCCATGCACAACTTAGTACTATGAAGGACAAATGAACCCAGCGTGGCCAGCTGGAGGACGCGTGCAAGGGAAGGACTGTATAACAGCGCGCTAGTTAATTTAGTTAATTTAGACTAATGAGGAAGTAAGAAGGAGGTGTGGTGTGGAGGTAGATGTGCTGGAAAGTGTGAAAAGGAACAACTTGAGATGGTTCGGCCATATGGAATGTATGGAAAGCGAGAGAATGACTAAGAGGGTGTACGAGAGCCAGGTGGAGGGACAGAGAGGGAGAGGTAGACCGAATGAGAGGTGGAAGGATGGAGTGAGGAAGTACATGAACGAAGGCGGTGCTGGTTGGGGGGAGGGGCGTCGACTGACTGGAGACAGATGTGCATGGGGGCGGTTCGTTCGTGGCCACCCCTTCGGGGATCACGGCGTCAGGCAATAGATAGATAGATAGATAGAACATTCGTAGTTTCTAATCTTTTACTCATAAAAAATTTCTTTCTTTTTCTAATGGTTACCTTTTTTAATGATGTTCCCTAGGAACTAAGTAAAGGGTTTCACCCTAGGATGTACTTTTTATATATTTGGGTCGCGTTAATGCTTTCTCCGGGACCCTCACGGGGGTCTCCGGGGAGCCCTTATATATATAAGGCTCTCACGTCATTGACTACGGAACCATTACTAAATAGATAGCTTTCCCTCTCTCCCTTCGGGTTGTCAAACCCGTATTATATTAATAGGCATATCGTCAATGATTGAGGGGCCACTAATAAATATATGGGTTCGTTAACGCGGTTTTTGGTAACACAGGAGGTTACCAGAACACATTAGCCGCGTTACCGGAGGACCGACTGTATTTACCATGACAGATACTAAGATACTAAAATATATGCAGAGGATATTTCTGCAGTTTATTTATATCTGCGAACTAGGCCTATACCAAGATGCTTAGAATAATCCAAAACAAATTATAAAAATTCATTCATTTACGTTGTGGGACCCGCAAAGGGCCGCTCATGGGCTGCATAATGTGCGGGCGTTTTGCAGAGTGATTATGGATTAGGAGAAGGATTAGTCATTAGGATTAGGGATTTAGTAACACCTCGTTCTCAACATTGATCATCCATTACAAACCCCAATGTACAGTCTCAATCTCTAAAAGTAAGCCCCCCGCTCTGCCTGCTTCGTTGGTTTCACTTTTGAACACGTGCGGGGGCTGACGGAGGCGGCAGGAGGGGAGTGCATGCCCGCATGCCCACCCTTCCTGCCGCCCCCAACTAATTGTAGTGGGCCCTATCATTTCTCTTCCTTTCTATTTTCCGTTTTTCCCTTCTTCCCGCTGCCCCCTCCTTTGGGAGCACCGTGACTGTCATGAGGTAAACGACCGTACTCACTCTTTGGTTTCGTTGGAGGGTGTTGTGGGTCGGCAATCCCTACACCCGTCGAACTGTGGTACCCGACGTGTTCGAGCGAGGGGAAACTTTTATGCCAAACCCTAACCCTTGTGCTGGGTCGGCGATCGACGGATCAACGGCCCTTAAGGTGCATTAGTCGGGGTGTATATCTTCAAGAATTCCTAGGGCGGTCGTCCCGTCATCTAATTGTGGCTCCATGGTGGGTTTGGAATCTGACTCAGATGAATTTAGAAATATTCGTCCTATGGAATCTAAAATTGCCCCCTCCGACGCCGAACCCTGCGAGAAATTGGACTGCCTCAAGGACCCTTCCCCTGCTGCCAACAGTGCCGGAGTTCCCCACTCAGGCATGGCACCCACAGACCTTAGCAAACCTCCTAAGGATACTGTGACGAATTCTCCATCGTCGGGTAGTGAGATCCATCAGGTGATCTCCCCGGCATCAATTCCTATGCACAGTACTGCCTCTGTGATCAATAATAGTGATGACAACCCCACAGTCTCGACTTTAACTTCTAAATTACCAGATTATGATTCTAGCCTTAGCCTACCTCTTCATTCCGTTGACAACCTTAATGAAGAAGCTCGCATGCCCTCAGCTGACACCCCTACGGATGCTTCTTGCATCCCTGACCCGTCTGTGACTACATCTGTTACCATCCTCCCTCCGGATGCAGGATCTACTACCTCAATTAAACCTGCTTCTGTACCTCCACGATCTCAACGGGCCATTGATGCAGGTACAGGAAAAGACCTTGTCGGTATTTCCTCTGCCATTCACACGCTTCAACCGTTCGTACCTTCGCATAACCGAGAAAGGCGTAAGCGTAACACGTATACCCCTGCTTCGAAGGACACTTATAACGCTATGTTCAGTCCCCCTGATTGGTCACGGTTTTTCACGGTCTCTGGTGAACCTATGGATGATTTCAGTCTATACGATACTCTCGCACAAGATATTGGTAACTTCACCATGCATGCTGTTGGATCGGCCAAGCGCATGATTGAGGTGAAAACACAGGAGCAATCAGAAGCCTTACAAGCCTACCTCGACACCCCCAATGACAGATACACAGGTAAACCAGATGAATACCTGAATCAGTGTACTGGCACGGTTGTGCTCCCTTCCGACTTCGAATTTGCAGATAAGAGCTTTACAGACTCAACCAATCGTATCTTAAAATTATTGCAAAGAACTGACTCCACTGTTGTTCACTCTTGTTAAAGTTGACACTTATACTGCTCCTCAGCGTGGAAATCGGCCCCCACTACGCATTGTCAAAATCTATTTTAAGCCCCATGACCTCCCTATGCATGTCCGGTTTGCAGGTCGCCAACTGCAGGTACGAAGGTATGTTAACAAGCCGAGACAATGCACAAATTGCTGGAAGCTTGGGCATTCAACCCCACGGTGTCGGGCTCTCAATGCTCGTTGCTTAAATTGCGGCTCAGAACAACATGCTCTCATCAATTGTCAAGCCAGCGCGCCCCGTTGTGCAAATTGTGACGGGTCCCACAAAGCCAATGACAGAACATGCCCGCACTTTGCGTTTCATCGTGACGTATTACATTTACAGGCTACAAAATGACTCCCCTTCCGGTCTGCTGCAGCACAATTAAGGCAGGAAGGTAAATCTCCTCCATATCGACGGTATGAATCAACTACACCCGCTGACTCCTCTGACCACCAGCGTCCAGAGCAGCCTCCGGCGCCACCTATTAGCCCACAACATTACCCCACCAATGATACCTTCCGTTTAGTTCACCTTAACTCCCCGGACCTATCCACCTCTAACAGGTTCGAGGAATTTACTAACTTGACCGATGATACTGAGTTTTGGAACATGACTGCCGAAGAGAACCTCATGGAATGTAACACAGTACCAGATATAGAGACTTCTCCCCAATCTCACTCCACCCAGTCGCAGCCTCGGAAAAAGCGTAAGGTTGCAAGTCCTATCCGGTCATTATCCCGGACCTCGAAACTCGGTTCCACCACACAGAAGTGGGTTATGTCTACCCACGATCCGGACTGTGGCTGCCATAACTGCGGCCGATTCTTTCTACTTCAGCATAAGACTTCTACCCGTACAGTACTCACCGAACATCTTCACAAATTTCTTTCCAAGCGAGCTCCAGCGAAAGATGCTCAAATTCACCCTACTCCTTGTTATTGTGTCACCCATATTTGTGAATCTGATCCTACGCCCAAGGAATTGATGCAGAGATTCCTGAAGGACAATAACCTGTTGGATTCGGACTTTACTAATATAGAGCTATCACAATCCTGATTTGATGTTCACCAACCTCCTGTCAATGTGCGTACCACCCTCACCACGCCTGATCCTCCCTGTAACCTTGAGCAACATGTTCCGTTAGCCGCTCCCCACTGCCCAGATCCCGATGCTCCCAAACCTAGGGACATTCCCCCACAAACTCCTGCTAACCCTACGACACCATCATCTGACGAACCTTCGATAAAGACTCATCATACCCCGAGCCCCTCACAATCTCCTGTATTGATATGTCACATCAATATCCCACCTGACAAATGTGGATGTCCAATTTGTTTCCGTAATTACATCACACCCCATATCTGTGCCACGGATCCCTGCCTCCTTGCTCGGACGCAGGAATTTGTCACCACACGTACACTTCCCCCTAACCCTGATGAAGATGTTACCTCCGCTTATCTATTTATGAACACTCTGCGCCAAAAACTCCTCCACTGCCCCACCCTTGTTCCTAAACTAGTCACACAATTCACAGCTATTTCTGAAAAAATTACAGACCTTACATCTACCCCTTCACCTCCATCCACACAACCCTCTCTACACTCACAACCTTTACCAGACTCTTCAAGAGACCACTATTGTCGATGACTGACAATCCTATTCTTGATGGCATATAACATTTTGCAATGGAATATAAACGGATACCAAACTCGCCTCCGTATGGGAGAATTACAACGATTACTTAAATTATATTCACCATTATGCATTTGCCTCCAACATGTAGGCAATTTTGTTGTCCCCCCCCCCCCCCCAGGCATTATACTGTTGCTGCTAGCTCCCCTATAACCCCTTCACATCTCCGAACGGCCATCCTTGTGCACTATAAGTGCGTATTTGTTCCTGTCACCCTTGACCCCAACCCTTTTCAAACAACTGCCGTCTTTGGTGATGGGCTGGTCTGTCAGAGTGAGAACTGAGCGATCTCTGCCATACCCATAGCTTACTCTGACTGTTCCTTTTACTTATATATTTTCTAGATCTCAAGTGACGGCGTCTCTTCCGTGGATTGACCTCCCAATCTACCAAGATTGGAAGCCAAAGCGTCACATTTTTCCTTTGCCCCTCATCTTTCTCTTCATAATTGCTGAGGGGCACAGGGCCCTGGGTGGGGCTTTGGTTTCCCGGGTGTTTCCGCACCCTCCTCAGCTCCCCCAGCCTCCCCGCCATGGAGTGGCTTTGGTCACCCAGGCATTATTGTGGTCGGCAGGGAGGGTTCTGTGGGGGCGCTCGGTTATGGCCTTGGCCTTGCTCGGGACCTTGGGGCTGTTCGGCCAGGCAGCTTGGGGAACAACAACAACAACAACAACTGCCGTCTCCATTTCATTACCAAACCTTCCTTCCTTGACTGTTTGCTCCTCCTACAATCAACCCTCCTGTCATTACAATACTTCAGACCTTCATCAAATAGTACAACAACTGACCCCACCGTACCTTATTCTGGGCGACTTTAACGCACACTCTCCCCTTTGGGGCAACCCAAACACAGACATCCCAGGCGATAACATTGAAAAATATCTCCTTCATTCTACTCTTTGTTGTCTCAACTTTGACACCCCCACCTACAGATCTGCTACCCACTGTACATTTTCCGCTGTCAATCTTTCCTTTGCCTCGGATGACGCAGCTCCCCTATTTGACTGGTCAGTTTTACAGGATCGCTTCTCCAGCGACCACTACCCTATACTCCTTAACCCGGGAGCTGCGGGGAGACTCTTAAGAGTTCCCCCGGCGCACTGCGGGGAGACTCTTAAGAGTCAGAGAACAAAAAAATGTCCAAGGTAATTACAAAAATTTACCACTAGACATCGTAGTTCGGAAAACTTGATACAACTTGATACACTTATGGTGACCATATCTTACTTTGAAATATATAAAATATAACATATAAGAGGTAGATTTAGGCGATAAAGGTATCGCCAGGCCACCCAAAACAATGGTACTGTACTTTTATTGACCGACCGCAAAAATCGCATCTCCACGACCCGTGGAGAGTTCCTCGACAATGAAGAGATGGTGCTTAAAGCACCTTGAATAGCCCATAATTCAGCAGTGAAAACCGTGGAGTGATGGTGTAAGGTACTTTGATACAAGCCATGGTCTGAAACTGCAGCGCAACCCACGGCATCCGCAGTTTTCGAGCCATCGGTGTAAATGAAAACAGCCGGGATGTGATCATCAAGATGTTGTAAAGCGAGATGTCGACATTGAGATGGGGCTTGGGCATTAAGTTGATCCGCTAAGTGAAAGCAAACTGTAGGGTGTTTTAGGGTCCACGGAGTGATGTGACTAGGAGGGGGAGTTATGGGAGGAACGGTGATACTGTAAGTGGAGAGCAATTGGCGAGACAATATTGGGAATGGCACTGGAATGGTTGAACGATAGTTATCTGTGGAATGGAATAGTTCTAGTAGAGTTGGGTCATGACGGAGGCGAACAGCCGTACGCATGAGGACTAATCGACGGTGGTAGGCTAGAGGTAAGGTCCCAGCCTCACATAGGATATTGGAGACACGAGAGGAACGGAATACCCCCGAGCTAATGCGGATGCCCAAATGGTGTACGCTGTCGAGGGTTCCTAATGTGGAAGCAGAGGCCGTGCCATAGACAGGGCTACCATAATCTAGGGCTGAGTGGATGGTAGCTCTGTAGAACAGTAAAAGCGTAGCGCGATCTGCGCCCCAATGGACTCGTGCGACTGTTTTCAGAACATTCATTCTCTGGAGGCAACGTGCCTTTAAGCAGGCAATGTGACTCTTCCAATTGAGGTGAGTATCAAAGATTAAACCAAGGAACCTGGTATGTGGAAGGATCTGAATATTAGAATTTCCCATGGTGAGAGTAATGGACTGTTTACGTAAATGTCGAACATTTCTATAGAATACAACGGCGTTAGTCTTTTCAGCAGAAAATTGAAAACCAGCAGTGGATGCCCAAGAGTGGATGGATTTTAGAGCAATGTTGAGACGCCGTTGTATGTGAGTCAGACTGGGAGAAATATAATATATTGCGAAGTCGTCCACATACAAGCTATACGATATTTCAGGTGGGAGGCTGCGTATGACACTATTGATCGCCATAATAAAGAGTAAGCTGCTAAGGGCACATCCTTGTGGTATTCCATTAATTTGTGACATAATGTCCGATAGGAGACCATTATTTTTGACCTGGAATGTACGGTTAGAGAGAAAATTTTGTAAAAAGCAGGGAAGAGGACCCCGCATGCCAGAATCGTGTACATTTTTTAAAATCCTGTGTCTCCATGTTGTGTCATAAGCCTTAGCAATGTCAAAAAATATTGCCACTGTGGGTTGGTTCTTGGACAACCCATCACGTATTTGGTGTTCAAGGCGAATAAGTGAGTGCAGTGTAGAACGGCCAGGGCGGGAACCATTCTGATATGGGGATAGGAGGGCATGTGACTCAGCGTAATGTAAAAGTCGAGGATTGATCATTTTTTCCATTAATTTGCAGAGGCATGAGGTAAGTACAATCGGTCTGTAATTTGTGGGAAGACTATGATCTTTTCCAGGCTTCGGTACGGGTAGAGTGTAAGCATGCCGCCAAGACGGTGGGAAGTAGTTACTTATCCAAAACTGATTGTACAGTTGTAAAAGATGTTGTAGCGCACATGGATGGAGGTGACGGAGAGAGCGTACGAGAATCCATCCGGGCCAGGAGTAGTGTCTGTACACAGGTCGAGCGCGTGTCGCAATTCCGGAATTGAAAAAGGGGTGTTATATTCATGTGTTTTCCCGCTATGAAAAGATAGCGGGCGAGATTCCTCCATACATTTATAACGAAGAAATTGACGAGGCAATGACTGGTCTGAGCTGACGTGACAGAAATGTTTGGCATGTATGGCAGCGATGTCAAGGGGGTCATGTGTAAGCGAGTCCGAGGCAGGGTCTTTGAGTGGAGAGAGTGGAGGCCGTACAGTGCGTCCGTTGATACTGCGAAACTTTTTCCATAAAGTAGAGAGAGGGGTGCGGGAAGTGAAGGACGAGATATATGATCGCCATGAAAGTATCTTTTTGTCAAGGATACTGCGTTTGACAACTGCACAGATCTTGTTATAGAACGTTTTAAGGGCAATTTTTTCAATAGTGATGGTTATAAGGTCAAAGTAACGATTAGTGGAAAAAAGTCGGGGGAAAACAGTCTTTAAACGCCGCTGCCTAACACTCAGACGCTTAAGAAGGCATTCCACACGATGCTTGTATTTTATCATTTGGGCTAGAGTGGGCGTCCACCAAGGGACCTGGCGAGGGTGCGTCAGCGAGGAGGTAAGTGGGATATGAGTGCGAGCAATGGAGTTCAGGAAGGACGAAAAATAATCAAAATTGTGTGCAGGGGAAGAGGTAGGGGAGAAGTCCGAAACGTCTGCAGAGGAGTGCGTATAAGACGTCCAATCAGCTTTAGAGAGATTATAACTCGATATTTGAGGGGAGGATGCAGGGCACAAATACTTAAGGAGTATAGGGTAGTGGTCGCTGGAGAAGCGATCCTGTAAAACTGACCAGTCAAATAGGGGAGCTGCGTCATCCGAGGCAAAGGAAAGATCGACAGCGGAAAATGTACAGTGGGTAGCAGATCTGTAGGTGGGGGTGTCAAAGTTGAGACAACAAAGAGTAGAATGAAGGAGATATTTTTCAATGTTATCGCCTGGGATGTCTGTGTTTGGGTTGCCCCAAAGGGGAGAGTGTGCGTTAAAGTCGCCCAGAATAAGGTATGGCGGGGTCAGTTGTTGTACTATTTGATGAAGGTCTGAAGTATTGTAATGACAGGAGGGTTGATTGTAGGAGGAGCAAACAGTCAAGGAAGGAAGGTTTGGTAATGAAATGGAGACGGCAGTTGTTGTTGTTGTTGTTGTTCCCCAAGCTGCCTGGCCGAACAGCCCCAAGGTCCCGAGCAAGGCCAAGGCCATAACCGAGCACCCCCACAGAACCCTCCCTGCCGACCACAATAATGCCTGGGTGACCGAAGCCACTCCATGGCGGGGAGGCTGGGGGAGCTGAGGAGGGTGCGGAAATGCCCGGGAAACCAAAGCCCCACCCAGGGCCCTGTGCCCCTCAGCAATTATGAAGAGAAAGATGAGGGGCAAAGGAAAAATGTGACGCTTTGGCTTCCAATCTTGGTAGATTGGGAGGTCAATCCACGGAAGAGACGCCGTCACTTGAGATCTAGAAAATATATAAGTAAAAGGAACAGTCAGAGTAAGCTATGGGTATGGCAGAGATCGCTCAGTTCTCACTCTGACAGACCAGCCCATCACCAAAGACGGCAGTTGTTTGAAAAGGGTTGGGGTCAAGGGTGACAGGAACAAATACGCACTTATAGTGCACAAGGATGGCCGTTCGGAGATGTGAAGGGGTTATAGGGGAGCTAGCAGCAACAGTATGTACTTTCTACCCTCTCTGGGCTTAACACTAATAAGGCGTACGGTCCGGACGGTGTTCCTCCTGTTGTTCTCAAAAACTGTGCTTCCGTGCTGACTCCCTGCCTAGGCAAACTCTTTCGTCTCTGTCTATCCTCTAACGTCTTCCCTTCATGCTGGAAGTTTGCTCACATTCAACCTGTCCCAAAGAAGGGTGACCGCTCTCAACCCTCCAACTATCGTCCAATTGCTCTTATCTCTTGTCTTTCTAAAGTTTTTGAAACTATTCTTGCTTCCAAATTTCTTAAGCATTTCTCTTCTCATAATCTGCTCTCAGATCGCCAGTATGGCTTCCTTAAGGGTCGCTCTACTGGTGATCTTCTTTCATATCTTACTAACTCTTGGTCATCCTCCTTTCGGGACTTCGGTGAGACTTTTTCTATTGCACTAGACATATCGAAAGCCTTCGATAGAGTCTGGCATAAATCTTTAATTTCTAAACTACCCTCCTTCGGTTTCTATCCCTCCATCTGTGCCTTTGTCTCTAATTTCCTTTCCGGCCGTTCCATAGCCGCGGTTGTGGACGGCCATTGTTCACTTCCTCACTCTATAAACTCTGGTGTTCCTCAGGGCTCTGTCCTATCTCCTATTCTCTTTCTAATTTTTATAAATGATCTCCTTAACCCGTACAGCCCCGGCCGGTTTTATTATTTTTGTGCACCAGAACCCGGGCAATTTTCAATTTTTTTTTTTTTTTATAAATATATCAGAATGTGTTAGAAAATAATGATAGACATGAAGAAATGTGAAAAAAGTACTTACCTAGGCCATTTGGGGGTCCTGGGAGGTAGTGGGGGTCCCCAGCCTCAGAGGAGCCTTAGCGCCATTTCAAATCTCCCGCGCCAGCAGCCAGTTGCCAGCCGCCAGGCAGCATGACTTATTTCGCACCTCTCGGACATAAAGTGCGCTTCAGAGTTCATAGAATGTCTTTGTATATCACATAATGTAAATATAACTGAAGTTGTAGTGTGATAAGTGTCTTCATTCAAGTATTACAAGTGCGCACGAGTGTTAGCGTCCCCGTTGCCATGGTGATGGCGGCCATCTTGGGCGGCCATCTTTGCTCAGGACAATAACAAAACGCACGTACGAACACACGGCCATACAGCGGAGCGAGTGACCCACATTCCACAGCACCCTCCCTCTTTCTTTCTCTGTCTGGCTGTCACTTTCACTCAAGGTCACTCTGTGTCTCCTTTTCATTGAATTATTTGTACTTGTTCATTGTTTTACCTAAGATTATGAGGTGTATATACATTGTTTTACGCACTTATTGTCTCTTATTCTTATAATTATTTGCACACAGTTTTATAAGTTTAGAATTTACTTAGTGTTTTATATTGTTCGGTACTTTGCACTTGTAAATTATATATATACACACTGTTTTATATTCACTTTTTGCGTCTTTTATATACACTGTTAGTATTACATTATAGCGTCTTTTATCGCAGTCTTTGAACACTTTGAACACTTAGAAGTGCTCGAGGGTGTGATACTCCCTGAAGCAGGTGGGAAAACACAGTCCCACATCACATTCTTCACACATCGTCCGGGTGTCTTGCCGTTTTGGTGTGCGTCTGCCTGTGTTGCGACACACATGACACCGTCTGCGTGGGTTGGGTTTTACTTCGTTGGGCGGGACAAAATCGCAAAAGTGGCGTTGTGTCAGTCTGGCGGGGCCTTCTGGTGCTTGAAAACGAGCTGCGGGACGTTGCTGGCGGCGTGGACCCTCCCTGAAGAAGAACAGAAGCTCCCGTGCAAGTTCGATGCAGTACGACTCCATCGTCTCAACTTCACCTGTTATTTCATGATATTGGATGTGGCAGTTGTAGAGGGTGAGGTCGAGTAGGTGGAAAAATAGTTTTTTATACCACCTCATCGTCTTCCTGGCACACTCGACCGACGATATGACAGAGTCTGACTTGTCAACCAGCCGCATGTTGATGTTGTAGTCAATGATTGCAACAGGTTTTTTGACCGCCTCACCTGTGGCTCTATCACGGCGTTTGGTGTCCTCTAAGCGGGGCAGGTGGATACTGGTGAGGATATTGACGTCACGATTGTCCATCCACGAGAGCATCAAGATATTATTTGCCTGGAGGTGGATGATGGAGCCCTTCTCCCGCCTTTCGGGTAGCTCTGGCATGTATACACGATTCCTCCTGACGGTGCCACAGACGCCAGTGTTTCTGCTATACAGGAATTTGGCAAGGGAAGGGCTGGTGTACCAGTTGTCGAGGTACAAGATGTGTCCCCTGTCCAAATATCCCTCCAACATGGTGATGACAACGGCCCCAGATATCCCATATGTCCTCTCCTCCACCAGTTCAGTGACCTTGCCCATGTAAAGGATGATGTCCTGGATGTAACCGGTCTTGCAATCGCACATCACGAAAAGTTTCAGGCCATAACGGTGACGCTTGCTGGGGATGTACTGTCGGATGCTAATATTCCCCCTCCATAGCACCAGACTCTCATCAATGATTAGTTTTTGGTAAGGTTTGAAGGAGGCTGCAAACTTTGTTTTGAGGTATTCAAATATAGGTCTTATCCTCTCCATCGGGTCTTTGGTATTCCTGGGGCGTTCCTGGTTCCTGGTGTGGCTTGCCAGGCTATCAATAAAGTGCAGGTTTCCCATGATTGCCGTGAATCTATTCCTGCTCATGACTTTCCCAAAGAAGGGGGTTGCGATGAGGGGATCACATGACCAGTACTTCCTGAGAGACGTCTTCTTGGTGACCCCCATAAGGATGACCAGTGCCAGGAATGCGTAGAACTCATCGGAAGACAAATCCACCCATGAGAGACGTGCCGAGTTCCTCTTCTGCTCCTTCCCTGCCATAAAATAATAGTTGTACCAGTTCGTCTGGTCAACAATCAAGCCGACAAGGTTGGCAGTGAAGAACTGCAGAAAAACACCCAGTCTTGTGGTGTCAGGTCCACGATTGGGCATGGTAGGGCCGGCCTCAGCTGCCCCCAAAAAGTGGTATTGTCCTGGTAGATAGTTTTCCCCATCCACCCAATCCCACCTATCAGCGCCTTCGTCGTCGCTAGATGGGGCATCGGGCTCATCAGGGTCATCGTCAGGGGCACCGGGGCGGGTTGGGCGGGTGCGGGTGGAGCGTGGGCGGCGTGGGCGAGAGGTGGACCTGGGTCTGGAGCTAGACCTCGAACTTGATCGAGAGCTAGATCTAGAGCTCGATTCGTTGCTGGGGCGTCTTATTTGTTTGACCTTCTGCATTCGGCCGCGGGTGGCACGCCCGCGAGATATGACACGCCCACGTCGTTTGCTTGCAGGGCGTTGGGGCAGATCGGGGCGTTGTGGAGAGGCTGGTGATAATGCAGTGGCGCAGGAGGGGCCTGGTTCAGGTGAGGGAGACATTCGTGGGGGGGTGTACGGGATGGAGCCTGAAGGTGATAGTGGGGGGGAAGAATGGCGAGGCGGAGAGTCTGGTAGTAGTGGTGGTGGTGGTGATGGTGGTGGTGACTCATCCCCCCCCTCGTGCTCTGGGTCAGGAGGGAAGAGGGAGCGTTTTGGGTCACGTGACCGCCTTTGTCTCGCACCACGTTGTCCCATTTCTCCATCACCAGGTTGTTCGTCACTAGGTTTGTGACGACCATAGAACCTCCCCGGGGTATTTTTCTTGAGTGGGGAGATTATGGGAAGTGGGGGAGAAGGCAGGCGGGGTTGTGGGGGTACCTCCTCTTCACTCCCAGACTCGCCCCTTCTTCTCTTCAATCCCTTTCGTTCTTCCCCAGGTACACGCACGTAATTTTGAGGGTCAGCAGGTTCATCTGCAACAACAACCTCTTCCCCACTTTCTGAGGATTCAGTGGGGTCTTGGGGAAGTGGGCGGCGGGGAGGTGCACTTGCCCCTTGCTGTCTTTGTGACGGCCTACGCCGCCTGACAGGAATCTGAGCAAGCTCTTCCTCTAGCTCTCTTATTTCTGCTTGGGAGGGGGCATACTCGTCTCCAGACTCGTCCAATGCCGAGTCAGTGTCACTATCAGGGCTGTCAGTGTCGTACAGTATATCCATGACCTCCTCTGTACTGCAGGGGCGGGTAAGGCGGGCATTATAACGACGAGACATGGTGTTTCACTCGAGAGGGTGCGCGGTAAACTGACCATGAGGTGTGAGAAGGCGGGTGCCCTCTCCCGTCCCCGCGCGCGCACGCGTTTGGACAAAACGTTTTGGAAGTAGTCCGCCGGATCCCAAAGTAGTTCCCATATAAATCTAGAGCCATTCTGAGACTTACGACTGGAGCTATAAGGGTGACGCGTTAGGCGCGTCTCTGGGGCTGTGCGTTACATACATAGCCGACGCGTCAGACGCGTCGCTGGGGCTCCACGGGTTAACTGTACCTTAATTCCCATCCATTCATACGCAGACGACTCAACCTTGCACTACTCCATTAGTTTTTCAGAACGCCCCAGCCAGCAATCCCTCAACGACAAACGTAATGAAGCCATAGAACTCTTAAATTCTGATCTAAATACTATTTCCAATTGGGGCAGAGAAAACCTTGTTAACTTTAATGCTTCCAAAACCCAATTTCTCCATCTATCTACCCGTCAGGATCTCCCAGCGGACTATCCCTTATTCTTCAACAATACAAAAATCAACCCTTCATCTTCTCTCAATATTCTTGGTGTCTCTTTTTCTTCTGCTCTCATTTGGAAGGACCATATTACCAGTCTTGCTAAGGCAGCATCCCAGAAGCTGGGTGTGCTCAACCGCCTTAGGGGGTTCTTTTCCCCTGCACAGCTTCTTGCTCTGTACAGGGGCATAGTGCGCCCTTGTATTGAGTATTGTTCACATGTGTGGGGAGGTTCCTCTCACACTGCTCTCCTAGACAAAGTTGAAAGGAAGGCCTTTCGTATCATTAACTCCCGTCCACTCACCAACTCTCTGCAATCTCTCTCTCTCCGCCGCAATGTTGCATCTCTCTCGCTATTCTATCGCTACTATAATAATCAGTGTTCCTCAGAGCTATCCCAGTGCATACCACCTCCTTTACGTAGGGCACGTGGTACCCGTCTTGCAACTCAATCCCACCCCTACTCTGTGCAACTCTCCAACCCAAGAGTGAAACGTTACTCTCAAACTTTCTTCTACTCAACAGCTGAGCTCTGGAACTCTCTCCCAGAATCAGTCTTTCCCTCTTCCTATGACTTAAATTGCTTCAAACTCCGTGTGTCCAGGCATTTTGGCTCGAACGTCCCTTGATTTTGGCCCTGTCACTCTTTCAACTATGGGGGAGGCACTCGCTATAGGCAGTTATGCCTTTTGCCTCCCTCAATCACATAGAAAAAAAAAAAAAAAAAAAGTATAATGCCTGGGGGGGGGGGGGACAACAAAATTGCCTACATGTTGGAGGCAAATGCATAATGGTGAATATAATTTAAGTAATCGTTGTAATTCTCCCATACGGAGGCGAGTTTGGTATCCGTTTATATTCCATTGCAAAATGTTATATGCCATCAAGAATAGGATTGTCAGAGTCATCGACAATAGTGGTCTCTTGAAGAGAGTCTGGTAAAGGTTGTGAGTGTGGAGAGGGTTGTGTGGATGGAGGTGAAGGGGTAGATGTAAGGTCTGTAATTTTTTCAGAAATAGCTGTGAATTGTGTGACTAGTTTAGGAACAAGGGTGGGGCAGTGGAGGAGTTTTTGGCGCAGAGTGTTCATAAATAGATAAGCGGAGGTAACATCTTCATCAGGGTTAGGGGGAAGTGTACGTGTGGTGACAAATTCCTGCGTCTGAGCAAGGAGGCAGGGATCCGTGGCACAGATATGGGGTGTGATGTAATTACGGAAACAAATTGGACATCCACATTTGGCAGGTGGGATATTGGTGTGACATATCAATACAGGAGATTGTGAGGGGCTCGGGGTATGATGAGTCTTTATCGAAGGTTCGTCAGATGATGGTGTCGTAGGGTTAGCAGGAGTTTGTGGGGGAATGTCCCTAGGTTTGGGAGCATCGGGATCTGGGCAGTGGGGAGCGGCTAACGGAACATGTTGCTCAAGGTTACAGGGAGGATCAGGCGTGGTGAGGGTGGTACGCACATTGACAGGAGGTTGGTGAACATCAAATCAGGATTGTGATAGCTCTATATTAGTAAAGTCCGAATCCAACAGGTTATTGTCCTTCAGGAATCTCTGCATCAATTCCTTGGGCGTAGGATCAGATTCACAAATATGGGTGACACAATAACAAGGAGTAGGGTGAATTTGAGCATCTTTCGCTGGAGCTCGCTTGGAAAGAAATTTGTGAAGATGTTCGGTGAGTACTGTACGGGTAGAAGTCTTATGCTGAAGTAGAAAGAATCAGCCGCAGTTATGGCAGCCACAGTCCGGATCGTGGGTAGGCATAACCCACTTCTGTGTGGTGGAACCGAGTTTCGAGGTCCGGGATAATGACCGGATAGGACTTGCAACCTTACGCTTTTTCCGAGGCTGCGACTGGGTGGAGTGAGATTGGGGAGAAGTCTCTATATCTGGTACTGTGTTACATTCCATGAGGTTCTCTTCGGCAGTCATGTTCCAAAACTCAGTATCATCGGTCAAGTTAGTAAATCCCTTGAACCTGTTAGAGGTGGATAGGTCCGGGGAGTTAAGGTGAACTAAACGGAAGGTATCATTGGTGGGGTAATGTTGTGGGCTAATAGGTGGCGCCGGAGGCTGCTCTGGATGCTGGTGGTCAGAGGAGTCAGCGGGTGTAGTTGATTCATACCGTCGATATGGAGGAGATTTACCTTCCTGCCTTAATTGTGCTGCAGCAGACCGGAAGGGGAGTCCTTTTGTGGCCTGTAAATGTAATACGTCACGATGAAACGCAAAGTGCGGGCATGTTCTGTCATTGGCTTTGTGGGACCCGTCACAATTTGCACAACGGGGCGCGCTGGCTTGAGAATTGATGAGAGCATGTTGTTCTGAGCCGCAATTTAAGCAACGAGCATTGAGAGCCCGACACCGTGGGGTTGAATGCCCAAGCTTCCAGCAATTTGTGCATTGTCTCGGCTTGTTAACATACCTTCGTACCTGCAGTTGGCGACCTGCAAGACGGACATGCATAGGGAGGTCATGGCGCTTAAAATAGATTTTGACAATGCGTAGTGGGGGCCGATTTCCACGCTGAGGAGCAGTATAAGTGTCAACTTTAACAACAGTGGGGTCAGTTCTTTGCAATAATTTTAAGATACGATTGGTTGAGTCTGTAAAGCTCTGATCTGCAAATTCGAAGTCGGAAGGGAGCACAACCGTGCCAGTACACTGATTCAGGTATTCATCTGGTTTACCTGTGTATCTGTCGTTGGGGGTGTCGAGGTAGGCTTGTAAGGCTTCTGATTGCTCCTGTGTTTTCACCTCAATCATGCGCTTGGCCGATCCAACAGCATGCATGGTGAAGTTAGCAATATCTTGTGCGAGAGTATCGTATAGACTGAAATCATCCATAGGTTCACCAGAGACCGTGAAAAACCGTAACCAATCAGGGGGACTGAACATAGCGTTATAAGTGTCCTTCGAAGCAGGGGTATACGTGCTACGCTTACGCCTTTGTCGGTTATGCGAAGGTACGAACGGTTGAAGCGTGTGAATGGCAGAGGAAATACCGACAAGGTCTTTTCCTGTACCTGCATCAATGGCCCGTTGAGATCGTGGAGGTACAGAAGCAGGTTTAATTGAGGTAGTAGATCCTGCATCCGGAGGGAAGATGGTAACAGATGTAGTCACAGACGGGTCAGGGATGCAAGAAGCATCCGTAGGGGTGTCAGCTGAGGGCATGCGAGCTTCTTCATTAACCCGGCAAGCGCGATAGGCCTCACGGAAGGCTTCCTATAGGGAACGCGATAGGCCTCACGGAAGCAAGACCATAAAAAAAGCCTTCCCCCCAAAAAAAAGGGCCTATCAAAACAAAGGATTTTGTCTCTAGGTGAGATAATTCCCCTCTAGTACTCATCCATGTGTTTCTCACCCCTCCCCCTCCCCTCCTTCCCCACCTTATTCCCCCCTCCCCCCCCTCCTCAATTATCACCTATTTATCCTCTTATTATCATCATTTATCGGTTATTTTTCTCTCCCGCGATAATGTAGCACAAGTGGGTTGCATAAAAGATCGTTATGCAACACCCAGACACCGGCACACACCGCCCCGCTCGTCTCAGTTGACTCCCAGACAGCGAGAGGGGAGGGCTGCCTGTGGCTCTCTCTCGCCTGAGATTATGACCGGGTGGCCAATATCTTCGTTTTTCACCACCCAAATGCTTTTCCCACTTATTTTAGCACTCTTGAAGGTTCATATATACATCATATATGTAAAATAAAAGCATACCGAAAACAAATAATGCTTTATATTGTAAATATAACGAATTCTGTCAGAATCCAGGGCTAGAAATGCACAAATAACTACCCTAGCACCTAGGTCTATATCGCGCTTGTCAGGTTAAGGTTGTCAACGGAATGAAGAGGTAGGCTAAGGCTAGAATCATAATCTGGTAATTTAGAAGTTAAAGTCGAGACTGTGGGGTTGTCATCACTATTATTGATCACAGAGGCAGTACTGTGCATAGGAATTGATGCCGGGGAGATCACCTGATGGATCTCACTACCCGACAATGGAGAATTCGTCACAGTATCCTTAGGAGGTTTGGCAAGGTCTGTGGGTGCCATGCCTGAGTGGGGAACTCCGGCACTGTTGGCAGCAGGGGAAGGGTCCTTGAGGCAGTCCAATTTCTCGCAGGGGGCAATTTTAGATTCCATAGGACGAATATTTCTAAATTCATCTGAGTCAGATTCCAAACCCACCATGGAGCCACAATTAGAGGACGGGACGACCGCCCTAGGAATTCTTGCAGATATACACCCCGACTAATGCACCTTAAGGGCCGTCGATCCGTCGATCGCCGACCCAGCACAAGGGTTAGGGTTTGGCATAAAAGTTTCCCCTCGCTCGAACACGTCGGGTACCACAGTTCAACGGGTGTAGGGATTGCCGACTCACAACACCCTCCAACGAAACCAAAGAGTGAGTACGGTCGTTTACCTCATGACAGTCACGGTGCTCCCAAAGGGGCCCAATTTTTTTTTTTTTTTTTTTTTCGATGTCAAAAGTTGATTTTTTTGTTCACTTACTCTTAAGAGTCTCCCCGCAGTCCGCCGGGGGAACTCTTAAGAGTCTCCCCACAGTTCCCGGGTTAAGGGTTAAAGTGGAGTGTCAATAGGGGAACTAGCTGACGTGTGTGAATACGCCGAAGAAGAAAGACAGAAAGAATACCACCCGCTGAATTTGGCGGTACTCAATTACGGTAGGAGAGACCACAGTACTGTACCTATTTCGGTGTTTTACCCTAGGCTAGGCCTATTTACTCTATTTCCCATGTACAGTAAAAGTCCGTTAATCCGACGACCGATGATTCGAATCTCCCAATAGGCCTAGTCCGAATTTTTCAATTTGAGGCCAAATCCGAATTCACCCGATGGTCCGAATTTCAAGAAGTCCCAAAGTCTCCTTTTTGAGGCACTAGTCCACTCAAATGACACATAATGGAGCACACACATATCATATGTTCATGAATTCACTTTAAAAGTTTACCATTGTCATTGTAACCTATTACCTACTTCAAAACATTCAGATTAATAGTCAAAGGAAGCTACTGATATAAACGTAAACACCTTCTTCTTCTTCTTCCACATCGTCTGCTAGAGAGTTTGTTTTGCTCTTGAACGCATTCTTGGGACGCTCCGATGCGCTACTGGCTTGCACCGCATTTTCTGCAAGCGCATTCAGTCTTGAGCTTGAAAACGCACCTTTGGACGTATTAGTCTTGAGCTTGAAAACGCACCTTCGGACGTTCCGATACGCTACTATTTATAGTTCAGTGATCGGAGCGTCCCAAGGGTGCTTTCAAGACAACAAGACAATGGTGCTTTCAATACAATATAATATAACAGAGCACATCACAAAATGAAAATTACAAGAACCTCTCAGGGAAGTGCCGTTGTTAAGGCATTACTTCCCGAACCACATCTGATCTGATCTTCAAGAGCAAGACAAACTCGCTAGTAGACGGAAGAAGAAGACGATGATGCGGACATAATATATGGTGTTTATGTGTATATCAGCAGATTCCTTTGACCATTAATCTGAATGTTTTGAAGTAGGTAGGCTAATAGGCTACAATGACAATGGTAAACTTGGTTTAATTCTAGTTTCGCTTTCACAGCATACTCATACATTTCTATGGCTACTTTAGAATTGTCATATACCATACTTAATTCCTATATATGTCCAAAGCGGCGGAAATGCATTATAAGGAATTATACCTACTGTAAAAAAAAAAAAAAAAAGCTCCCCATATGTGTGCCGCATATGGGGAGCTTTTTTTTTTTTTACATAATACTAGGTTAGGTTAGGTAAGGTTGTTAGGTTAGGCTAATGTCGTTAATGTAGTTTATTATCATTATATTACGTCTTTTACCCAGCAATTTCCCTGATCTTCATAGTTGGTCGGGAAGCTATGCCTTTACAACGGCGCCTCCCTTTTGTCGCTGTGTACGTGAAACTAGAATTTTACCGTAAACTTTTGAAGTGATTTCATGAACATGATATGTGTGTGTGCACCATTGTGTCTTTTGGGTGGCCTAATGCCTCAATGTTTTCGTCATACACAGGTTCATAGGGGTAAAGTCCGATAATCCGAAAAATCCACTAATCCGAACGAGGGCCGGTCCGCTGCTCTTCGGATTAACGAAGTTTACTGTACAGACTTTTTCATTGTGCGGACATGGGTCCAGGGTGTCAATCCACAAAATATGAATTGTGTTATCATTATGATTTATTATTTTGTTATCATTATAGCGCGACGGAGTGGCGAAGGCTCTAGGGGGGTCCGGGGGCATGCCCCCCCCCCGTGATTTTTTTGAGAATTTAGGTGTCTTAAACAGTATTTCCTGCAATCTAAAAGCAATCAAGATGGAAAATAAGGAGACTAAAATTACCGGTACCGGAATGTCAATTTACCTTTTTTTTGTTTCTTTAAAAAAAAAAAAAGTTGGGGGAGTTTCTGTTAGGCTATCATTATACTAAAAGTTCATTTGCGTTATCACTCAAAAAAACAGCGTCGTTTGACACCCTGCATGGGTCCCCCCCTATTAGTCCGCACATTCGAGGGTTGACTGTAGTAACCTGTAACAACAATAAAACAAGTGGGAATAGTGTTTGTATGGTCAAAATTGCGAATAAATACGGAGTGGCCCATTCATGAAATGTGGAGCAGAGCGAGGCAACCCCACCTCTCGCGAGCTCTAGAGCATGACTGAGAGTCTCACCCCACCCTGTACCTTACCTAACACACTCGCTACTTACATAACCACACCCTGCAACCGGCTTGCAGATGTTAGCACGAAAATATACCAATGAATAAGGGAATAACAGGGAAAATAGGTGATAATTGACGGGGGGGGGAAGGGGGGGACTTTGACAGATGTAGAGAAGTGATATGAGGTATGGAGGGGGAAAAAACAAAATTTAAGTGCTACTGGGGCCTTTTAAAAGTTTTTTTTAGGCCTAGGATCTTAAGAGTCTCCCCTAAGTCGCCCAGTAAAACCTCTTAACCCGGGAACTGCCGGAAGACTCTTAAGAGTTCCCCCGGCGGACTGCGGGAAGACTCTTAAGAGTCAGAGAAAAAAAAAATCAACTTTAGGCCTAAACATCGAAAACAAAAAAAATTTAGGCTATTTTTTTATTTTTTTACTTTTGGGGGGCCCCTGGGCCATGCAAAATATCACTCCTCTACGTCCCCTCCTTCCCCACTTTCCTCCCCTCCTTTAGTTATCACCTATTTTCCCTGTTATTCCCTTATTCTGAGGTATATTTTCGTGCTAACATTAGCGAGTTGCAAGCAGGGCATTGTCATCAGTGTTAGCAAGCGAGTGCAAGAGAGAGAGAGAGAATATCGATCGACTGTGTCTCAGTGGCCTTGGGGGGAAATTGGCGGGAAAGCAGGTTGCCTCACCCATACATTATATAACTCACGGCCTATATCTCCGATTTTGACCATCCAAACGCTGTTTTCACTCGTTTTATTGTTGTTTCAGGTTAATACCTTTATAATCAACCCATAATAGGCGCGTATGGATGAGTATTAATGCTATTTATGGTAAAATGAATATTTTAGTGATGGAAGCAGCTCAAATACGTCAGCACAGGGGGATGTTTCTAATTACCCCCATGCGCACTTCTTAGGTTAAGTCTCCCACCAGCTGCCGGGTTAATAAGTAAATAATAGAATTGGATAACATCAGTGTTTCATTTTTCCTCATAGGAGCTACTTCATTCTGCCACAAATTTTGTATTCAGGAGTAAATACCATCGCAAAATTAGTGGATTATTGAATCGTGAGAATCTAAATCTGAGCTAGGTAAAAAGTTTAAAGTAACAAGATAAATGTAACAATATTATTTGGTGAAATAATATACTAATATATGCAATATTATTACTATTATCCAACAACTTCCAGTATCATTTCATTCTCTCTCTCTCTCTCTCTCGTAATTGGTTTGGTTCTCCACTTCTACCAACATATATTTGTATCGAGTTTTGTGATTATTATGTTAAAGATTTTCAAGTTAGTTCATATTTATTAAAAGCTTTTATGTATAGTGAAAGTTTGTCAGAAACAATTTTACTATTCCTAGAGCTGAAAACTTAAGATCATACATTTTACCCAGATATATGTTGGTATGCCTGAACAGAGTGAGCTGTGCATTTTGCCGGTCTAGGAAGGTAAGGTCTTCCTAAAGAATCCTGGTAATCTCTACCTAGTATCACAGAGCAATAGAAGCTAAAATAATTTCAAATTAGGGAAAAGGGGGGTCGGGAAGAGAGTAGGCTAGTTTAGCAGGGCACACAGGAATATCAACTTTATATATAATCAGCAACAGAGAGGAATATTCAATATAGTATGAAGTTGAAACACGGTTGCCAGTTGTTCTAAATGTCATCAATAATGTTTGACCACTAAAGTTGCATCAATGCAGTGAATATAAGTAATTGTATTATCTATTGATTCACAGACGTAAATAACTTCACGATCTTAACATATTTCTTATAATCTGCAATGTTTTAAATGATTAAACCTAATAAATTAGAACCATAATCTATATGCCTCGTTTGGGTCAGTAGGCCTGGTGCAGATATCCGTGTCCAATTATACAACTTGAAGTAATTTACATTCTGCGAAAATAAACCAAATACTGTAGTTGCAGTCAACCACAAAAGGTTCATATGGATGTTCGAGCTTCTCCTGTTTCATTTGAGCGGAGTGTGTTCGTTTGTGCGTTCCCAAGTTTACCCGTCGTTTAGAAAGACCCTCGCAAATTTTATTATTAGCATCGAGGGGGGCTAACTTTTAGATGTTGTTGATGATGCTTTTATTTTATACTAGCCCACTTGGCCTAGGCCGAGACTGGCTTGTATTGGCGTTCTCTGCCCTCCAACACACAGGCGTACCGAGAACTCGCATCTACACCTGGCCACAAAAGCGTGAAGGACCGCATTTCAGTGCTTTGTTGTGCTAATGCCGACGCAAGCCACCGTGTGACCCCTACAATCGTCGGAAAATCTCAGAAGCCGAGAGTAATTAAGGACCTCATCGTCAACAAGCAACTCCCTGTGGACTACTATGGATCAAAGAAAGCAATTGGTGTAACCAGCTAATCACTGAGGATTTCTTTCACAAGAGATTAATTTTGTACCCGACGTTCGGTCGTTCCAGAATCGAGTGTATGGTGTATCCTATGACGAAGCGGTTGCCATCTTGTTGCTCGACAACGCACCTGCCCACCCATGTACCACGAAACTGGAGAGTGCCAATGGCAAAATCAAGACCATGTTCCTGCCTCCTAATACCACAAGTGTTATTCAGCCCATGGACCAAGGAATAATTGAAGCCTGTAAAAGGCGTTACAAGAGGAAGTTCCTGGAGCAGTGCCTTGTCATCATAGAAGATTGGATGGACGAAGAGGGTTATGTGGATACTCGCGGGAAGAAATCTCTACAAAGCAAGATCGAGTATTATACTGGTCGAATCGATTCCTGCAGAGGTGACCAGAAACGACTTTTTTCAATTCTTAACAACTTAACAGGCCAGCGTTCTTCTCGGGTTCTCCCCTCATCTGTATCAGCTTCTGATCTTGCATCAAAATGTTCAGCTTTCTTTGCAGAAAAAATTGCTCAAATCAGAAATGAGTTTGACAATACCCCTGCTCTTGGAGAATACTCTGTGGTCCCTTCTCGGCCGTTGGCCGTAGACTCTGCCTTCACACATTTTCAGCCGATTAACTCCCTAAATGCCTTGACATACCTAAGAGAACTCAATAAAACATTCTGTTCATTGGACCCGATAAATGTATCAAAGATAACTACAG
Source organism: Paralithodes platypus (assembly GCA_032716605.1). NCBI lineage: Eukaryota > Metazoa > Arthropoda > Malacostraca > Decapoda > Lithodidae > Paralithodes > Paralithodes platypus. Next base: position 3,427,267 of record CM064577.1, read on the forward strand.
CTTATGAGACTGCATCACCTTTCATGCTTCAATTGTCAATCGTATCTTTGAAGAAAATTGTTTTCCAAATTCTGAAAAACACGCCTTAATTCGGCCTTTACTGAAGAGGGCAGGCCTAGATTGTGATAATTTGGTAAACTATCGCCCTGTGTCTAACCTGTCATTTCTGTCTAAGATTGTCGAGCGTGCAATACTGGACCAGTTGCTGCCTTTTCTGGAGCGGAACAGTGTCATTCCCCAGTCTCAGTCTGCTTATAGGAAGCTCCACTCAACGGAGACAGGCCTGAGCAGGATTTATAATGATTTAGTCTCGAATACATGTTCTGGACGGTGTTCTCTTTTGGTTTTGTTGGATCTCTCTGCAGCGTTTGATACTGTTGACCATCAGTTGCTCCTGAGAGACCTTTCTGGTTTTGGTGTGCAGGGAGATGCACTCCTGCTTCTTCAGTCATATATTACCGATCGCAGTCAATGTGTTGTCATTTCTTACTTACAGTTTCTGACAGTAGATCCTCTGGAAAAAGGCAAACTAGGCCTGTGTATCCAGCTCAGTACCAGTACTTGCACTGCTGCGGTCGTTCACGGTGTTGGCGGCGGTAGCAGACGCAACATTTTTACTATTCTGTATTTTTGTTTTATAATCAAACTTCAAATCTTGTCTTCCCCATGCTTTATCAAGATTACTTTCAAACTCCCTTATTGATTCGGAATCGACTACATACTGGGGCAGTGCGTTCCACTCATTTACCACTCTATCACAAAATGAGTTCTTTGCCTTCTCAAGCCTATTTCTTTCTTTGTAAATTTTCTTAGAGTGTCCTCTCGTTCTTGTTCCCTCCCGCATCAAGAAGATACCTTCACACACATCCTCATCGTACTTTCCTGACACTATCTTAAAAGTCTCTATCATATCCCCTCTCTTTCTCCTATATGCCAGTGTCGGAAGCCCCAGTGTCCTCAACCTCTGCTCATAGTCCGCGTTCTTCAACGTTGGTACCAGCTTGCTAGCTCTCCTCTGCACTTTCTCCACTGCTTCTATATCCTCTACCATATATGGAGCCCACACCTGGTTCGCATATTCCAGGTGCGGCCTAACCAGCGCTGTATAGAGATTCCTGAAGATTTCTTCGTCAAGTGACACAAATGTCCTCCTTATCAGCCCTACAATTCTATTGGCTTTGTTTATCTTTTCCGCTAAATGTTCTGATAAATTTAACTTATTGTCTATCACTACTCCTATATCCACAGCCGTACCAGGAGCTCCTCCGATTGGGTCTGTTGTGCGGCCATTAGTGCCAACCAGAGTCGTTGTTCCATCTAATATACCACCCTCCCTACCTAACGTAACTCAACCTACTACTTCTGCTAGTAGTATTCAAGGTCCGGCATTAACTACCACTAACGTGCATGTGATTACGGACATTAATCCCCCTCCTTTAGAAAAGGTTCCGATAAAGAAAAGCCCTATGCCTTTACTTTACGGTCCCGATTGCTCATGGGTGACTATCATAGCACAAAATCCAGCCATAGCACAAACGACAATCGCGGGGGAGCTCCCAGTCCCGAGTGAGTGGGTAATCCAGATGAATAAAAGTAGAAAATTAAGGGCAAAAGACACACAGGGTCATATTATGGATGTAGCTGTCAAAGCCATCCCCAATGTTGTTGTTGTCTTTTCCCCAAGCTGCCTTGCCGAACAGCCCCATGGCCCCGACCGCGGCCAAGGCCATAACCGAGCGCCCCCACAGAACCCTCCCTGCTGACCACAATAAAGCCTGGATGACCGAAGCCACTCCATGGTGGGGAGCTGAGGAGGGTGCGGAAACGCCCGGGAAACCAAAGCCACACCCAGGGCCCTGTGCCCCTCAGCAATTATGAAGAGAAAGTTGAAAGGCAAAGGAAAAATGCGACGCTATGGCTTCCAATCTTGGTAGATTGGGAGGTCAATCCACGGAAGAAACGCCGTCACTTGAGATCTAGAAAATATATAAGTAAAATGAACAGTCAGAGTAAGCTATGGGTATGGCAGAGATCGCGCAGTTCTCACTCTGATAGACTAGCCCATCACCACATGACTAGAACCCAATCCTCTCAGCATCAGCTAGGAAAGGCCCTAGAAAGCCGCCTTTGGCGGGGGGATAGCTCCCCTATTTCAACCCCTTTCGGGGTTTATTCCTATGAGTATTTAGTGTATTCCCCCACCCCGGCTATTCCTCCTACCTCCTCTGCCCGACTATTTGCGGATTGGTCCAAGACTGACGGCTTGAATGACATCAAAGTGCTAGCCACGCTCACGCCGGAACTGGATACATTTCTGGTGAGCGACCAGTCCGGCAATCCGGTCCTGCAGGTGGGACAGGTAGGTTCAGGCCCTTGGGTGGAGTGGGAAATTGAGGCGCAACAGTTTGTGGCGACAATAACGTCAAAATCCTCTCACCAAATACCTCAAGAGAATCATAGTTGGTTCTCTTTGCCTATCACAAAAGCCAGAGGAGTTCCCCTGCTGTTTTTTTATTTTCTTGCCGCCCCTAAATTAGCTGTATGGGACCTACAGGAGCCCTTTTCAATGCCTCCTCTGGCACTTCTGGACAGAGATTTTAAATTGAGACATAAAGCTTTCAGGCTCTTCTCCCAGTTCTTGTTAAGTCGCCAAATAGCCCAGTCCCTCAATAGAACGATAGATGCTATTAATGACACAGATGTTAGGAAAGCCACAGACTTATCCCGCCGGCTCCTACTACAGAACTCTATTCAATCTCTGGGCGACGTCAGATAGGATAGCCTTGTTGGAGGCTGTCTGCGCACGTCAGGACCTACGGGTCTACCTGGTGAAAAACTTACCAGAAGATATTGGTCGCCGGGTAATCCTTTCACCAGTGTTGACGCCTATTACATCTAACTATTCAATAATTTATTAAGGATTCACTATATCCATCTCTCAGATAATTTTAAGATGCTTTAGTTACAGTGTCCATTTATTTAGGTGGGAGACTACATGGTGAACATTCATTGTAACTCTTTATAACTTCCCCCTTCTAAAACTCATGAGTCAGGATCCGTTCCCATGCCATTTAAGCAATCGTGCATTTGTCTCTCTCTCATGCCCTCATCCTATGACCGGAAGGTGTGAGGGAAATTTCCTTCACCTGTGGGAGGTAGGGAGGAGGTGTGTATTGAGGCTAGTTGGGAAGGTGAACTGACAGATAGGATTTAACCACGGGCAAGACAAAAAGCCCTTAGAGGTTCCCTCTCAATATAGGGAAGTCTCTCTCACTTACTTATATTCAGAGCTGGGCACCACAAACAAAAAATCTAGTCCACAAACTCAAATTTGCAAACCCAGAACATAATTTCCACCATCACAAATCAGCAAACCTCTTGAAATTCCCGGTTCCCAAATGCAAATCAGCAAACGCACACCTGTTTTTATTTTTGTTTATTTAAACTACAGAATCAAGGGTAAATCAATGGGTTGAGTTTATTAAATCCCACGGTCAGGTGTTGGGTAAATTGTTTTGTTACCGGCCGACGGCCGTGGGATGCAAATTCTACAATATTGGTTGAGGGGGGCTTTGCCCCCTCATCCCCAATGACTTATTGTCATCATCATATACAGTATATTATCAGCAGGGGCAAATAGTAGCAATACAAAAACAATCAAATTAGAAACGTATATAACTGTGAGCGTGCGACTATGTAAACAAAGCGGATGGTATGCCCGCTAACACAACTCTTACCTAAAGTTTAATAGGCCTACAGTTTATTTTAGTCTAGGTTAATGGAGAGCCCCAAAAACTTTTGTCCCACATTTTGTATGAGGAACTTACCCCGTTTTGGTTAGGTTTGGTTATCAACAAAAATATATATATAATATATAGGCCTATAGATAGGCCACTTCGTTTGTCCGGCATAGGCAATTAAACGTTGGGGCAACTTTTTTTCGGGGAGAGTCCTTCAGTAATAATCAGTATTCGCAAATTTGCACCATTCGGGAGGAGGTACGCCAGATCACAGAGGTGCAAGGAGGTGATTCATTCGTGGCCACCCCTTTGGGGATGCGGATGGCAATATAAATAGAATAGATAGGTCTACTTTAGATAGATTAAGTCATTTAATAGAAAGTAGAGTAGCCTAGGCCTATATTCATTATGATGCTCAGAATATAGCTTCAGATCAGAATAAAATAACATTTTATTGTACAATTATATGATACTTTCAAAATTAACACTAGCCTATTTGACACTAATAAAATGAGTCAGTGATTAGGCCTAGGCCTATATGCAATATTTAGCCTACATGCTTTGAGGCATTTTGACCATGAAATCACGCACTAATAAAAATCGCACTAAATAGAAGTATCAATTCAAATGGAAATAAATAAATCGACAGTAGGATATAATTAACTCACCCATACGATTGAAATAGAGACCTTCAATCGAGACCGTAGGCCTAGGCTAGGCCATGGAAATTTGTTAACTTGGCCATGAATATTAGGCCTAGCCTAGGCTTATAGCCTAACCGCTTCATTTTATATATATTCGTTTATAAAAGGTAAGACTAATGTACTATTCACTTCAAATACACCATAAGCTTTTCAAATAGCCTATCTAATCATAAATAAAGACGACGCCTATCATGTACAAAGGAGTACAAAGGAAATCAAGCAACAACAGGTCTAGTGACCCTTCTAGGCTGCTTGTCCTCCAAAACACTGAGGATCAAGTGTCCAAACAGTGGTTTAGAGTGGGTAAGGGAACATTGGAAAGGGAACTACTGTCCTGGAACTAATGTCCGTGGCAGGATTGGGAAGTTAGTAGGGGACAGATGGGCTATAGTAACTGAGGGGAGGATAAAATAAAGTTATTCATTTACAAACGCAGTTAGTCGCGGGTTTGATGCGAGATATTTGTCTAGGCGAAATTTAAATGAATCAACGGTGCTGCAGTCTATAACATCTCGGGGAAGCCCATTCCATAAGTTGACAACTCGATTGAAGAAGACATTTTTAGCTTCGCGTGAGTTAAAAGATTTACCAATAATTTTGCACCCGTTTCCCCGCGTGTAATTAGATTGGTCGATAGTGAAGTACTTACTACAGTTCATATTGTCGATGCCTTTGATGATTTTGAACACTTGAATTAAGTCGCCTCTTAATCTGCGCTGGGTTAAAGGAAATAGATTTAATTCTCTAAGACGCTCCTCGTATGGTTTGTTCTTTAGGCTAGGTATAATTTTGGTAACTCTACGTTGAACTCGTTCTAGCTTGTCTATATCTTTTTGGTAATAAGGGCACCAGGATTGAACACAGTATTCCAGAAGAGGGCGGACTAAGGAATTGTAAAGGGTTAGGATAACGTCTTTGGATTTATGCTCAAATGACCTACCTATAAAGCCAATTATTTTGTTTGCCTTCTTAACAACTTCTGAACATTGTTGACTCGGTTTTAGGTTACTCGATATTGTTACTCCCAGATCGGTTTCTCTGTTTACATTCTTAAGCTGAGTGCCATTCATCAAATAGTTTGCTTTCTCATTTTGGTATCCGATATGTAGTACTTTACATTTATCCGCATTGAAACTCATTTGCCAAATTTGGGCCCAACATGACAACTTATCTAGATTGTATTGCATATCGTCAACTTGTTCTTTTGAGAGTACGCTATTTGCAATTTTTGTATGGTCAGCAAATTTTGAGATTGTACAGGTGAGACCCTCATCTGTGTCGTTGATGTAAATTAGAAAGAGAATGGGTCCTGGTACCGATCCCTGGGGTACCCCGCTACTTACATTGGTCCATTTAGATGCCTTACCGTTTATGACTACTCTTTGCTTTCTGTCGCTGAGCCAATTTTCTATCCATTTCAACACACGGTCTTGTATTCCATGCGCTTTTAGTTTTAGCAGTAAACATTTGTGGGGAACTTTGTCAAAGGCCTTTTGAAAATCAAGGTATATAAGCTTTACTCTCATCGTAGAGGTTGAGGATATCGTGGAAGAAGTCTAAGAGGTTTGTTAACCCGAAAACGGCGAGAGGGGGTATTGAACTAGCTCCCCATGGGCGAGCATATTGGCTCCATTCAGGCCTATAATCGTCATTTTACGATAAATATCGTTATTACTTATTCATATGAGCCTATTTTACCTTCACTATGAAGATAGTAACCTGTAACAACAATAAAACAAGTGAAAATATAATTTTTCTGGTCAAAATCGCAAATATAGATGGACCAGCCCATTCATGAATTATGGAGAAAATTGAGGCAACCCCTCCCTCCACGAGGCCTCAAGCCACACTGAGCCTACTCATACACACACTCGGTTATGTAACACACCCGCTAGGCACGTAAGCACATCCTCCACACAGTTTGCTAATGTTAGCACAAAAATATACCAACGAATTAGGGAATAACAGGGAAAATAGGTGATAATTGAAGGGGGAGGATGTGGAGGAGTGATATGAGGTACTGGGGCTGTTTAAATGTTTTTTTTAGGCCTCCCTCTTAAGAGCTTTGCCGCCGTCACCCAGTAAAACCTCTTATGAGCTTTGCAGCCGTTTACGGGTTAAACAGGAAAGTTTTTTACGAAAGCCGTGTTGAGTATCTTTAAGTATGTTTTTTTCCTCCAAGTGATTTACGAGTCTGTCTCTTATGAGTGTTTCTAGCATTTTACATACAACTGAGGTTAGGCTAATTGGACGATAGTTACTGGGTAGGGATTTGCTGCCTTTTTTGAATATCGGTGTTACGTTGGCTAGCTTCCACTGATCAGGCATAGTTCCAGACTGCAAGGATTTATTGAATAGCAATGTCAGTGGTTTAGAGAGCTCATCCATAACTTCCTTTTGGAGTCTAGGTGAGATTGTATCAGGTCCAGGCGTTTTATTTACCTTGAGTTTATCTAAACAATTCAATACTTCTCTCTCTGTAACGGTGATATTGCTTAGAACATCTGAATTATCAATCTGAATTGGCGATGGTGTAGGGATATCACTGAGGTCTTCCGTTGTAAAAACTGATGCAAAGAAGGTATTGAGGGCATTACTCATTTGTACTTCGTCTTTGGTGTATTCTCCATTTTCATCGACTAACGGTCCAACAGTTGAAGTAACTTCTTTTTTCTTTCTGATATAACTATAGAATTCTTTCGGGTTTGTTTTACTTTGATTCGCAACATGTAACTCCAGGGTCTTTTTACTTTGCTTAATTAACTTTTTGGCTTTGCGTCGTAGCTCTACAAATTTCACCCGTTCTTCGTCATTTTGTAAGGATTTTAATCTATCATTAGCAAACTTTTTAGCAAGCAGACAGTTTGAAATATCTTTATTCCACCATTTGGGCTTATTATTATGGCCTGTACGCCGAATTTTTGATGGTATGCAGTCCTGCACTGCTTTTAGGTAAGTGGTTTCGAATAATTCCCAAGATGTATTTATGTCGTTATTGTTAATTAAAAAGCTCCAGTCAGTTTCTTTAAACATAGCTCTAAGTTTATGAAAGTTTGCTTTCTTGAAATTAGGGACTTTTTCGATGCTGCTATTTGGTTCATTACTAGTAAACTTTAAAGTGAAAGTTATTGTACGATGGTCGCTGTTACTGAATTCATCACCAACATTCAAATTCTCTATTAATTCTTCTTTTGTTGCAAGTACAAGGTCAAGAACGTTATTACCACGGGTCGGCGATCGAACAAATTGATAGAGTGAACTCTCTGGCAAGTTCGCATACAAGTCATGTCCGGAGTGTGAAGTAAGAGTATCGCCCCACTTGGTCACAGGTAAATTAAAGTCGCCAAAAAATATGATGACGAACACGTGACGTGGGATAAACAATAACAATTAATACAATATAGGTTATCCTAATTTAAGGGTTTTCGCATATTTCATCTAATATTCGTCTTTATCGTAACTCAGCTCTCTACATCTCAGTATTAATGATATTTTGACAATATCCATATCCAAAAATAAATAATCTAGACTATTGATAATTAAAATATATTAGCTCAAGAGTGGATTCGATTATGATTTGTGAGAGTTACGCAGTCGATCGATCGAATCTCTCCAGGTCTTCAAATATTTGTGTTTACATTTAAGCAATGTTTATTAACCCGGAAACTGCGGGGATACTCTTAAGAGTTCCCCCGGCGGATTGCGGGAAGACTCTTAAGAGTAAGGGGAAAAAAAAATCAATTTAAAACACTGAATCTTTTTTTTTTTTTTTTTGCCCCTGGGCCATGCCAAATATCACTCCTCCACCTCCCCTCCTTCCCCAGTTTCCTCCCCTCCTTCAGTTATCACCTATTTTCCCTGTTATTCCCTTTTCCTGTGGTCTATTTTCGTGCTAACATTAGCGAGTTGGAAGCAGGGCGTTGTCATCACTATTACCAAGCATGGGAAAGAGTGAAAGAGAGACTCTTGCGGAACAGTATCTCTCCAGACAAGGGGAGGGGTAATAATAATAATAATAATAATAATAATATTTATTCAGTTAGCAATTTACTGAGTTGGTACCACATAGTATGTTATAAATATGACATGTACCAGCCTTGCATAATTCCAACTAAGGATAGCCCAATAAGGCCGTTAGGCGTATTTCCATTGGGGTCCTTGTGGGATTAGGTTAGCTGGGGAAATGGGGATGATAAAGAAATAGATACTTTAGAGAAAGTATTTCTAGGGGGTTATTTTAAGATACCTTACATCCTATAGTAAATATCAGTAATCCGTAATCAGTAATCATTTCAGTTTGGTTTGTCTATCTCTTATGTCGTATTTAGTAGTAGACATAAGCTTGGTGATCCCTTCTCGCAGCTGTCCGGTTCAGGTGTTCCTTCAGGCTACGTCTGAAGGGTGGAGGACAGGGAGGTTGCCTCAGCCATACATTATGTAACTCCCGGCCTGTATCGCCGATTTTGACCATCCAAACACTGTTTCCACTTGTTTTATTGTTGTAACAGGTTAATACCTTTATAATCAACCTATAATAGGCGCATATGGATAAGTATTAATGCTATTTATGGTAAAATAAATATGTTAGTGATGGGAACAGCTCAAATCCGTCAGCACAGGAGTGTGGTGTCTCATACCCCCCATGCGCACTTCTTAGGTTAAGTAATCTGTATTATCATGTCTTCCTTAGCATTTTCACACATCAAATCACATACGAAAAATCACGAAATATAGGAGGTGCACTAGATTCCCGCATAACAAGAAGTAATTGGCTTGGTTTTTGGCGGGCGCTGGAAGTGTAGGGGCCGCGGGTCTGTGTTTAACAAAGGTGGTGGGAACCAAATTTTGCGGACTCGAGGTTGGCAACATGGAGGTACTTTCCAGAGCTACAAACCCGCAAATAGGCAGCCATTTTGGCGCCAACGCTAGTGCGCCACCAAAATGACACTTCCGCCATGGCGAAATTGGCTATTTGCGAAAGTGTTGGCGAAAGTGCCCAGCTCTGCTTATATTTAGTACTTCTGTATACTATTTCAGTTTGTACTTGAATAAATATCAAAGTTGGTTTTGGGTACCAAACATTCTTTCCTTTTACCTATAAGTATTCAATCTAATATTTATATGGTAATCGGTGGTGGCGGCGATACAATTATCTACTTAATATAATTATCAAACTACGAGCAGTGAACGAGAGCTGAGATCTACCTACAACTTCAATCTACAATCAACATATAACTACAATCTATAATTTATTAACTCCTAAGGACATCGACACCTTAAGTCATCCTTACTAAGAGTTCATAACTTAACCCTTAAATAAAGATAGGAGCGTTTCTCAAAACGTCTTCCTAATCTTAACCCATACTTACAGTGACTGTCAAAAGTCATTCGTAACACGCCCTCTTTACTTTGCCCCAACACTTGGAAAACAGTCTTCAATATGGTAGATACTGTCAAGCAGGGTGCTTCCCAGGCTAGGAAAGATCACTTTAAGAAACCTTATTCCAAGCCCAAGAGCAGTGCTAAACCTCAACCTAGTGGATCAAAGCCCTTTCAGAGCCATAAGTCCCCTCCAGCACAGGGAAGCACCCAGCCTAAGTATCGGCAGGGAAAACAATCAGGTAAATGGCACAAGAATCAACCAAAACAAAGATCAGGTTAGGGATCGACATCTGCCAAACCTAGTCAGCCGTCTAACCCTGCCTCACCACCATAAAAAAACTAGTCATATCACAAACTCTCTCACTCCCGGGGCCAGTCGTGGGCGAGTTGGATCCGAGGGTAGTTACGCCTGACAAGCCCAGTCAACAAACTGGGTCATTTCGGGCGTGTCACCGGCGGACTTGGGCAAGGACAGTGGTACGCAAGGGCATAACCTGGCGGTGGCTCCGGCGACCTCGTTTACGCCAACCACTAGAAATAAATCATGTGTCTTTAGAGGTGGAGTCACTAGTCCAGGAAATGATCACCAAGCATATCATTGTCCCGGTCAATCCAACTTGCCCAGTTTACACGTCCAAACTTTTTCTCGTACCAAAGAGGGACAGTATTCAGATGAGACCGGTCGTAAACCTATCTTGTTTGAATCGACACATTCACAACACATCGTTCAGGATGCTCACTGTGAATCATATCAGGCTAACACTTCCGCCGCAAGGTTGGATGTGCTCGTTAGACCTGACAGAAGCCTATTGGCACGTCCCGGTAAACAAAAGGTTCCAAAAATTCCTTGCTTTGAGGATAGAGCATCAGACTTATGTCTTTCAGAGAATGCCATTTGGGTTGAACCTTGCACCGAGAATATTCACAAAATTAGTCCGGCAATCCCTCATACCAATATTGAATCAAGGAATCAAGGTGTTGTGGTACTTAGACGACTGACTAGTGGTGGCGGAATCAGAGAGTCAATGCAAAATTCATGTCACTCAAATTATAAATCATGTTCAATGCCTAGTGTTCAAGGTCAACTTGGCAAAGTCGAACCTTGTTCCCACACAGGTAATTCAGTGGATAGGGCTGGTCTGGGACTCAGCATATCTTACTCTCAGTCAGAGTGTGAACAATCGCAACAGATTTCGAAAGAAATTGTTTTTGTTTCTCCACAGTCTGACTACCACGAGAATGACATGGGAATCCCTGGTTGGCTCTCTCAACTGGATTCAATTAACTGTAAAGTTGGGCCGGTTAATCCTGGAAGGAAACAAACATTTCCCGCTGTTGCCGGCGGGAAAGTTATGGCGAATTCCAAAATTGATTCACAACTTACTATGATTCTGGGCGAGGAGAAAAACATTGCACTCAATAATGACGTGGATGCCTCCCCCACCTACGGTATGGATAGACATGGATGCTACAGGGACAATAGGCTGGGATTATCAGTCGAACCTAGGCCATCAGGGTCAAGGTCTTTGGTCCCAATCCGAGAGTTTTCACATCAATGCGAAAGAACTATTAGTCCCTTTATTTTTCCTTCAGGCTCACGGCTCCACCTTGCAGGGGAAATCAGTAGCTATTCGAATGGACGATTTGAATGCATTAGCCTGCATTCAAAAGCAAGGGTCATGGAGGTCTCGGAAGTTGCTAGAGTTGTCAAAGGAGATTTTTGTTCTGGCAGAAGAGCTGAACATTCATCTCCATGCATCATACCTCCCAGGCGTAGCGAAGAGCACCTAAGTAAAATGGGCAATCAAACAAAACATCTTCAACCAGATGATTGCAGAGCCATACCGTCCACAAGTGGATTTTTTCGCGTCCAAGGAAAACCACAGGCTTCCTTTCTACCTAACCCGCCGGGAAGTATCTGCGGCGGGGGGTCCAGACGCATTGATGGAGGACTGGAACGGGTGGAGTTCTATCTATCTGTTTCCGCCTCCAGACGCTTCACTCATGTGTCAGGTAGTTCACAAACTATGAGGTTACCGGGGCTTAGTCTTGATGATCGCGCCTCTGTGGCCGGCCGGCTCAGATGTGGTATCACCAGTTGAAAATGTGGTGCGAGACCCCGGTGTCACTCCCGATCTCGTACTTCCACTTGGAGACAATTGGCAACCTATAGACCTCGCTGACTTTTGCCTTTTGGACATTCAAAATGCCAAATGGTTAACCCCGTATGGGGGAGCGTCACTAATAAATTCGTAAACCAGTATACTCTTTCTACCAGGCGTCAATATCAATCACATTGGAAGTCTTTCACAACCTGGATAGTAGAAACGGCACAAACTGACGCATCAGTAGCTTTGATCTACACGTATTTGGACTACTTATTTGAACAAAAACGCCTTTCAGTAATTACACTGAAAAATCATTTGTCAGCTATCAGAACTCCCTTTTATGACTTAAGGGGACCGACCGGTTAATTTAGGCTTAAAAAACTCAAAATCCTGAAAATACCAATAGGTGTTTATTCAACAAGAGTCAACATCCCTTCATAAGCCAGTGAAATGTTATTAGTGAAAACCCATTGGAAATAGTTTTTTTTATGTTTTCCAAACTTTTCCTGTAATTCTAAAAATGTTATATAGCGAACTTTGAAATTAACATGCTCAGTAACTACTGGTCGTACGAGGAGCATACCTATATATATCGAAAGAGCGTAAGCTACTCTACAACCTCCCATACGCATTATCTTCTACTTTGCCATGTTCCTGCGTAAAATATTGTAAATCTAAAAAACATAAGTAAAAATGTTCACCTAATTACCTTAGACTTTCACCTGTTTTTCTCAGAACGTATATTGTCGCACTTTCGGTTGTTATTCTACAGTTATTATTGGACCTATAGGAATGGTGTATATACCATTGGAAAGGTAATTAAAAACACTACAAGGCCTATAAAGCCAATTTACTCTAGTAATTTTTTTTTTTCACAATATGTCGTCAAAGTTGTAATTTTCTATAAATATATTTGCCTGAATCCGTAATCACCTAAATCGAACAAATACACAAAATATATAAAATGTTTTTTATAGCAACTACAGATACACCTTTTGTGAGTTGTTTGATCACATAAAACATGTGCTATGGGGATTTCTGTAGGAGTTAATCATTTTCTGCAGTGTTATGGTTTTCAATTTTGTTTTACCTAAATTGCAAGAAAAAAGCAAAACTATTTTTTTTTTTTTTTTTTTTATCTAGTTTTATGGTCATATACACCTGTGCCAAATTTCATTTAAATTGAAAGTAAGACCTGGAAGTTTGTAATTAACCGGTCGGTCCCCTTAACAGGGCTATCTATACCGCAGGCAGAGGAGAAAGGGTTCATGAGGGCATGTTTCAAGCTTTGTCAGCTCACTTGACAAAGCATTGTCTTTGCTTCATTCGCGCAAGTATAATCATGCACCGGATTTCGACTCACTGTTAACCCGGGAACTGCAGGGAGACTCTTAAGAGTTTCCCCGGCGGACTGCGGGGAGACTCTTAAGAGTCAGAGAAAAAAAAAATCAACTTTTGACATCGAAAAAAAAAAAAAAAAAAAAATATTGTTATTTTTTGTTTTGGCCCCTGGGCCATGCAAAATCTCAGTCCTCTACCTCCCCTCCTTCCCCACTTTCCTCCTCTCCTTCAGTTATCACCTATTTTCCCTGTTATTCCCTTATTCTGAGGTATATTTTCGTGCTAACATTAGAAATCCGGTTGCAGGGTGTGGTCATCACTGATAGCAAGCGAATGCAAGAGAGACAGAGAGAGCATCGATCGACTGTGTCTCAGTGGCCTTGGGGGAAATTGGCGGGAAAGCAGCTTGCCTCACCCATACATTATACAACTCGCGGGCTATATCTCCGATTTTGACCATCCAAACGCTGTTTTCACTAGTTTTATTGTTGTTTCAGGTTAATACCTTTATAATCAACCCATAATAGGCGCATATGGATAAGTATTAATGCTATTAATGGTACAATGAATATTTTAGTGACGGAAACACCTCAAATACATGCGCACAGGGAGAGGTGTCTAATTACCCCCATGCGCACTTCAGAGGTTAAAGAAGGCTGTGTTCCTTATGGCTTTGGCCACAGGTAGCAGGGTGTCTGAGCTGGCGGCGATGAGCAACGAACCTAATTGCCTCAGGTTTGGGAGACGCAATATAAATGTACAAATTGCTCCATCCCCTACTGTTACAGACAAAGTTGAATTAATAGGATATTACCCCTAGTCTCTGGGTCTAATTTATTTGTAAGCGTTCGGTAACACTATGCGGTTCTCCAATTATATCTGAGCTCACTATAGGAGACAACAAATAAACTAGGAGAACATTACTATATATTAATAGAGGTAATATATTCCTTAGATAAAATACTATACAGGCCTCTGTCTAAGAACTTAGTCCCCAACACAAATTATTGAACATCAGCAATACAGTTCAATTTATTCACTATCAATGTTGGAAAATCTGTATTTATGAGGGAATTATAATCACTCAACTTATCAATAGAGGTAAAAAAAATATAGTAATCATATTAATTTACACCCGTTATTAATAGTGCACCCGATGACTGGAAGACTGGCATAATAGTCCCCCTATATAAGGGCAAAGGGGAAAGAGGAGTGTGTGGTAACCACCGAGGAATATGTCTTCTAAGCGTAGTAGGGAAGGTATACAGTAGGGTAGTGATTGAGAGAGTGAGAGTGAGAATGGAGAAATGGATAGGCGACGAGCAGGGAGGTTTTAGGAAGGGAAGAGGATGTGTAGATCAGATTTTTACCCTGAATTGTGTTGTGGAGAAGTATCTGGAGAAGAAACAAAAGGTGTATGTTGCCTTTATGGACTTGGAGAAGGCCTATGACAGAGTGGATAGAGAAGGTTTGTGGAAAGTACTAAGAATATACGGAGTAGAGGGCAAGTTGCTGAAAGCAGTGAAGAGCATGTATGAGGGTGCAAAGGCGGCAGTACGTGTGGAGAGTGAGCAGAGCGAGTTCTTTGACCTGAATGTTGGTTTGAAACAGGGGTGTGTGATGTCCCTGTGGTTGTTTACTGTATATATGGATGGAGTCATGAAAGAAATACTATCAAGAGCAGTGGATGTTGGTGTATCGCTGAAAAGGGAGGGAATTGAGTGGAAGCTACCTATACTGCTGTTTGCGGATGATACAGTTCTGATGAGTGATAATGAATGGGAGTTGCAGGGTCTGGTAAATGAGTTTGGAACAGTGTGCGAAAAACGGAATTTGAAGGTAAATGCGGGGAAGAGCAAGGTTATGGTCTTCGAAAGGGGTGAAGTCACAGAGTGTGAGGTGAAGCTGAACGGTCAGGCTATGGAGATCGTCAACTCTTTTAAGTATCTGGGCATTGTGTTGAGTAAAGATGGGACTATGGATGAAGAAGTGCGGGAGAGGGTACAACAGGGGAAGAGGGTTGTAGGAACACTAAAAGCAGTAACAAGAAATAGGGTGGTCAGTATGGAAGTGAAGAAGTCCTTGCATGACAGTGTGGTAATCCCGACACTGACTTACGGAAGCGAAGCATGGACTTTGGTTGAGAGACTCAGACCAAGAGTGAGAGCAGTGGAAATGAATTACTTAAGGAGTGCGTGCGGAGTTACATGGAGGGATAGACAGACTAATGAGGAAGTAAGAAGGAGGTGTGGTGTGGAGGTAGATGTGCTGGAAAGTGTGAAAAGGAACAACTTGAGATGGTTCGGCCATATAGAACGTATGGAAAATGAGAGAATGACTAAGAGGGTGTACGAGAGCGAGGTGGAGGGACAGAGAGGGAGAGGTAGACCGAATATGAGGTGGAAGGATGGAGTGAGGAAGTACATGAACGAGGGCGGGGCTGGTTGGGGGGAGGGGCGTCGACTGACTGGGGACAGAGGTGCATGGGGGCGGTTCATTCGTGGCCACACCTTCGGGGATCACGGCGTCAGGCAACAGATAGATAGATAGATTAATTTATTAACACAAAATTAAAGGCATGATAGATATAGCATAATACCAATGCTTCCAAAGAAAGACAACTAATGAGATTTGATAAATATAAATGTACAAACCTAAAATAATATTAAGATAAATATTGATTTTTGATTTCTCTTAGAATTAGAAAAGATATTAGATAAAGATTGATTAAATTAATATTATATTGAATAAAGCCAAAATTAGTTAAATCATAAAGTCACGCGCTTTACCAGAAAGTATACTAATGGACTAAAATAATTAAATATAAAGAATCTTACTCTGAGCAAAATTAAATTACATAACAAATGAATAAACAATAAATATAACTAATAACAATAAAACAAAATTAATAAGATTAAAAACCGCCCAAGCTCATTCCCAACTTTTCCCACTTATCTGAACTAGTATAGCATAATCCAATACGTCAAGTTCTCCATGGACGACACAGGGGCTGGAGGTAACTCACACAGCCCTCACAGGAGCTAACCACCGGAGCGATATCACAAGGTCAACTGATTCTCTAAATTAGGACTACTCTTTACATCAACTCTGGTCATCATCATCATTTTAGTACAAGAATATAAATTATTTATAAGATACACAACTCTAGTGAATGAAAGAATAGTCGTAGCAGATACACAGATGGCGCTCCATGAAGCAGGTGGCGAATAGATAAGAGTGTCAGGTGGTTCATTCCGGGAAACCTGAGGGTTCGCTAGGCGGGTGAGAAGAGTTCGGTAGTTCACTAGGGGGGGTGAGAAAAGTTCAGGGGTTCGGATGTCCAGTCATCAGCTCAGAACGTAATACATCCCCCCCCCCCCAAAGTCCTCCGCAGGCCCGAAGAAGGAGGACAAAGGAGCTGATGGAAGGGAACCCTCGAAGTCCTCCACAGGCCGGAAGAAAGAGACTAAGGAGCCGACGGTAGGGAATCCTCGGAGGTGGAACGAGAGAGGGCGTCCGCTATCCCGTGTCGACTCCGCGGATGTGTCTAATGTCGAGGTTACACTGTTGAACTTGTAAGGCCCTTGTAAGGAAACGCTGATTCTTGTCCTGCATTCGCTGGAGAAAGACAAGTGGGTTATGATCGGTGTACACAGTAATTACATGGGGATGGAGGTACAGATAACAATTAAAAAATGTTAAGGCCATTACCAATGCCAGTGCTTCTTTCTCAATTTGGTTGAATAGTGTCTTTGATGCTTTTTTAATTTGGCTGAATAATATGACACTGGCAGAAGACAATCTTACTCACGATCCTTTTGCAATAAAACTGCCCCCACACCACAACCACTTGCATCTACCTGCAGCACAAAAGGGTTCTTATAATCAGGTGTTCTCAACACAGGATCCGAGGAGAGTAACACTTTCAGACATTTAAAGGCGTTCTCACATTCAGTGAACCAAACAAAGGGAACTTTGGGACTAGTGAGATCAGTGAGAGGGGAAGCAATGATTGAAAAGTTACTACAAAACCTCCTGTAAAATCCAGCCATTCCCAAGAACCGTAGAAGAGCTTTCCTGGTGGTTGGAGTAGGAAAGGAAAGGACTGCTTCCACGTTAGCATCCTTGGGCCGGGCCTGCCCCCTTCCAACCACGGTACCCAGGTAGATGACTGTAGCTCTCCCAAAGGTGGACTTAGCTAGATTTATGGTGAAGCCCACTTCTTTCAAGCGGGAGAACAGGGCTCGTAGTCTATCAAGGTGCTCCTCCCAACTCACTGAAATGATTACCAGATTGTCAAGATATGCTTTAGTACCCTCAAGACCTTTTATGGTATGATTAATGGCCCTTTGTAAAGTGGCTGGGGCATTAATCATACCAAATGGCATGACTTTGTATTGGTACAACTCAAAAGGAGTTATGAAGGCAGATATTTCCCTGGCTCTCTCTGTTAACCCAACCTGATAATATCCTTTCTGCAGGTCAATGGTAGTAGTGAAGTTCGATCGACCTACATCGTCAATCAAGGGGAGGGGATAAGAATCTGGTTTAGTGATTCTATTAACTTTCCTATAGTCCGTTCAAAAACGGCTACTTCCATCAGGTTTGGGGACCAAGAGGCAAGGTGAAGCCCAGGGAGACCAACTAGGTTCTGCTAGGTTATGATCCAATAGAAAATCAACTTCCTTTTTCATCAGGTCACTCTTGAGAGGGCCAGCCCTATAAGCTGGTTGTCTGATCGGTGATATATCTGCAGAGACCAATTCAATATCATGGAGGTCTTTATTATAAGAACCAGGCAGATCAGTAGTTACCTCAGGATAATTCTTCAACAGAGAATTTATATCAGCCTTTTAACTCTGATTCAAATAAACCAAACTGTCATCAAGATTAGCTAGAATTTGACTGTTTTTAGGATTTACTTTAAGGGAAGGAATTTCAACTATTGAATCCTGGTCCTCAAACATATCAGAATAATGGTTGGAAGAGTTGACCCCGGATGTGTCTGCGGATTCTGTATTCGCAGATACATTACAAATGGGGAGACATCTCACCGAGTCCTCCTCTAGCTTTCTTTCAACGTAAGGTTTAAGCAAATTAACATGTACTAGCTGAGTGTCCCTACATCTGTCAGGTGTACACACTACATAGTTATAGTCAGAGATTTTGTGAGAGATCAGATAAGGGCCACAATATTTACTCTTCAGAGCAGTACTAGGTAAAGGGAGGAAGAGAAGAACCTTGTCACCAGAAGAAAATTTGCGATATTTAGCATTTGTGTCATACCTCAACTTCATATTCTGTAGAGACTTTAAGAGATATTCCCTAGCTACCTTCCTGACTTGGGACATCTTGGCTTTCAAATTATCTATGTACTGAGCCACAGAGAGGTTGGAATGGGATGTTTCTTTGAACCACTCATCCTTTAGAACTTTCAGGGGACCCCTTACTTGACGACCATACAGTAATTCAAAAGGAGAGTAACCAAGGGACTCTTGTGGACATTCTCTAAGTGCAAACAATAGAACATTTATGTTCTCATCCCAATCAGTGTCTCAGCACAATATTTCTTTAACATTCCCTTGAAAGTTTGATGGAATCGTTCAAGGCAGCCCTGAGACATGGGGTGGAAAGCAGAGGATATTTGTTGTTTAACACCTTACGAGCAGGCCCGTCAGTTTTTTTCCACTACGCGCCCAGTGTTTTTTTTTTTTACCCTAAATGGCCTTGTTTCCGTGCTCTTTTTCATGCATAAACAAGAGCCAGAGCGTAATACTATTATGTATCCCTGAAAGGGCGTAAATTGAGCTTTCCAATGACACCAGAACCATCCTTCTACGACCACGCGTTCTCTTGCAACGATCGTGCAACACGAGTGCAAAATTCCTAAAATAAGGTAATTTCCTGACATAATTCCCTGTGTGGCGAGGTAGGGAGGGTGGAGTAGATGTCAGTAGGCACGCGGGGTCCGTGCCGAGCGGTCATGAGGTAACCTACGCTTCTCCCGTCGCTCGTCTCTCTCTCACAGCCATTCTTGCTCAAAAATTGCACACAGTCTTAAGTCGGTCCCCGCCACATAGTCCAGGTTTTTAGATACGGATTTAAGTCGGGCCCCGCTAATTAGGGGTTAATCTGCAGTTCTTTAACTCCTTCAGACATATTATGTTCCAGTAAGTCCCAGGAGGCGCTTGACATGTATTTTGGGTCTTGAATTTGGCTCATGAGTGTTGTCGAAGCCTTACATTTTTCTCGATTTCCATCCACCAGAATGCTGTTTATTGTGATGTATCAAAGAGGAATATTTATAGTACATGATAAAACAAAACAAAATGTAAATAAATCGAAATATGAAAGTGTAAATGAGTCCGGAATAAAATTATTTCCCATGCAATTGTCTTCACACCGTCTTATCTCGAAATTGTGAGTGATGGCCTTATATTTTCTTTTGCTCAAATAATAGTATTTTTTCTCCTCTTTCCAAATCTGAAAACAGAAATTGTTTATCTTCAATAGTTCTCAAGCAGTGACCGAAAAAAAAATGATTTTGATTTATATAGTTTATAACATTTTCGATTTATTTCGTTGCTACGAAGTGTATGGTTTTAAATTTAGGCTGTATGAATACAGCAAATAATGCTGATGAGTATAAAACAAACTAGAAGTTCCTAGGACAAATACTTTTTGCGCTATGAATATTTGAAATGAAGAGCCAAAATGCGAATATTTACGCTTCACCCATCTCTGTTCCGGTGATGCTAGCCGGGTTCCGAGCTGTTCCCCACCTCGTGGTTGCGTTATTTGCTCGGATTCGTATATAACTATATATCACCGGAATCGGAAAATTGTGCTCTTTCCAATGGTGAAAACAAAAATAATATAGCGTAATTGGTTCGCGAGCTATGCGCAATTGTTTCCATGCAGTGACCGAAAAGAAAAAAAAACATGATTTTGATTGATATGGTTTATAACATTTTCGATTTATTTCGTTGGTACGAAGTGTATGGTTTTAAATTTAGGCTAAATGAATACGGCAAATAATGCTGATGAGTATAAAACAAACTAGAAGTTCCTAGGACAAATACTTTTTGCGCTATGAATATTTGAAATGAAGAGCCAAAATGCGAATATTTACGCTTCACCCGTCTCTGTTCCGGCGATGCTAGCCGGGTTCCGAGCTGTTCCCCACCTCGTGGTTGCGTTATTTGCTCGGATTCGTATATAACTATATATCACCGGAATCGGAAAATTGTGCTCTTTCCAATGGTGAAAACAAAAATAATATAGCGTAATTGGTTCGCGAGCTATGCGCAATTGTTTCCATGCAGTGACCGAAAAGAAAAAAAAACATGATTTTGATTGATATGGTTTATAACATTTTCGATTTATTTCGTTGGTACGAAGTGTATGGTTTTAAATTTAGGCTAAATGAATACGGCAAATAATGCTGATGAGTATAAAACAAACTAGAAGTTCCTAGGACAAATACTTTTTGCGCTATGAATATTTGAAATGAAGAGCCAAAATGCGAATATTTACGCTTCACCCGTCTCTGTTCCGGCGATGCTAGCCGGGTTCCGAGCTGTTCCCCACCTCGCGGTTGCGTTATTTGGTCGGATACGTACATAACTGTATATATCACCGGAATCGGAAAATTGTGCTCTTTCCAATGGTGAAAACAAAAATAATATAGCGTAATTGGTTCGTGAGCTATGCGCAATTGTTTCCATGCATTGTTATTGTTATGAAAATATATGAGAATGTTTATACAGTTGTATATCTTTGCCACAATATACAATACTTTTATATAATTTTCGTTGCCAATAATTGTATAATGTTCATAGAAGACATGTCAGTCATGAAGGTTGTCAATTTTACTTATCTGGTAGGGCCACAACCCTTTCCAACGAGAAGGGAAATGGCTCCTGGGAAATTGACACTGAAAAAACAAAATAAGAAAGCCAGGTTATCTTCAGGTAATAAATTCAGAAATAATTCTATTGTACACGTAAATAAAATAAAGTAATATATATATATATACATTATTACATATTTATATACAAGGTGTCAAACAAAATATAAAGAATGGTAATGGTAATGTATGTGTGTGGATATATTTATATATATATATATATATATATATATATATATATATATATATATATATATATATATATATATATATACAAGGTGTCAAAATAAATAATGGTAAAATCAATGTGTGATTGTGTGTATTTATATATATAGCATATATATATATATATATATATATATATATATATATATATATATATATATATATATGGTGTCAAACCAGAGAAATATGTGCAAATTTCCAAGCCACCCAAATAGGTACTGCACTGGACTCGTTATTTTTTTAGAGTGGTTTCCCCAGGAGGCCTATATCCACTGTAGTGCAAATTGTAGTAGAAATTGAATTGTGTCACAACCCTTTCCAACGAGAAGGGAAATGGCTCCTGGGTTGACACTGAAAAAACAAAATAAGAAAGCCAGGTTATCTTCAGGTAATAAATTCAGAAATAATTCTATTGTACACGTAAATAAAATAAAGTAATGTATATAATTATATATATATATATATATATATATATATATACAAGGTGTCAAACAAAATATAAAGAATGGTAAATGGTAATGTATGTGTGTGGATATATTTATATATATATTATATATATATATATATATATATATATATATATATATATATATATATATATATATATATATATATATATATATATATATATATATATATATATATATATATATATATATGGTGTCAAACCAGAGAAATATGTGCAAATTTCCAAGTCACCCAAAGAGGTACTGCACTGGACACGTTATTTTTTTAGAGTGGTTTCCCCAGGAGGCCTATATCCACTGTAGTGCAAATTGTAGTAGATTTTTTTTTTTTTTTATGATGGGTGAATGAAGGTGGGTGAATTTGCACTGTAGTGCAAATTGTAGTAGATTTTTTTTTTTTTTTTTTTTATGATGATGATGATGATGATGATGGGTGAATGAAGGTGGGCCCCGAACCTCTGAAGCGATGACTGAATGATTGAATGAATTATTGAATGATTGAATGACTGAATGAAAGGGTGATGAAGGTGAATTGTTGATGATGATGATGATGGGTGAATGAAGTTGGGCTCCGAACCTCTGAAGTGATGATTGAATGAATGAATGAATTATTGAATGATTGAATGAATGAATGAAAGGGTGATGAAGGTGAATGGAAGAATGCATAAAGACTGAATGAATGAATGGGTGATAGTGATTGGAAAGGAATAATGAAGGTGAATAGGATAATGCATAAATGAATGAATTAATCGTGCAAAGATCCTGGCTATAGGACATCTGGATCGAGTTGATGGTACTTGTTGAAGCAACCATTGACATCGATGCAGAGGCAAACGTGGCAAGACATGCATCGAAAGCTCGTGTCCTTGCGAATTTGGTCAGTCTTGTAACACAGATGGCACCGCCTTCGCTTTCCGTTGGGAATCCTCTCGAGAACGTGTGCTAAGTTCCTGTTGTACCGGTCATGGTCCAGGACAACAGGACGTGGCTTGGAACCCCGTCCTCGAAGGGGACCTCTCCGACGGCCTCTTGGTGCCTGAGCCCTAGCTTGAACGTCCATTACTAGTGGAACCCAGTTGGCATCCATGACGGGTGCTTCCCGAGCGCCACCAGCAGCAGCAGCTGCACCCGGTACTACTGGTGCGGGGGGGTCAAGTGGTAGGTCATCCACTTCCTCCTCATCATCAGTAGCATTGTCCGAGTCCGATACTGGTGCCGCCTGGGGTGCATTCTCAGCGAGTGCTCCCCAGACGGCAACAGCAGCAGCAGCAGCATCTGGACCTGGTGAGGGGGGGGGGTCATGAAAGAGTGCTCAGCAGCAGGAGCACCAGGAGGAGTGCCAGGATCAACAGCAGGAGCGGCTGGGGAGTCTGGATTGTCGTCCGGTGGGGGCGACCCAGCTGAGCTTCCGGAGGATTGCCGACGCCGCCTGCCTCGCCTGAGACGGGTGCATGGCTCGTACTGACCTTCCGGCAAATCCTGTGCACGCCGGATGCGTCTCCCCGACAAAGGCCACTTTGCAGGGTTGAAGTGCAACAAGGAACGGACTACGCTTTCCTGGAACGCCAGCATAGTCATCTTCCTGCGGGGGTTGCACTTCTTGAAGAGTACGAAGGCATTGAAGAGGGCCATTTGGATGAAGTAGAATACGATCTTCTTCGTCCATTTGACCGTCCTTCGCTGGATGGGGTAGTACTGGATCATCTGATCGAAATGATCCACCCCACCCATGTGGCGGTTGTAGTCGTCAACACAAACGGGTTTCATGATGTTCTTGCGACTCCGCTGCCACCTGCCTTGTACCTTCTTCTTGACAAAGGAATGCTTTGGAATGGTGCTCTGGTCGTGGAAGGTGGACACCATGTTGACAATCCGTTTGTTTTTCCAAAGCATCACTAGGGTTGTGCCGCTGTTCATCGCCTCAATTGCATCGTCTTCCAGTTTCGATGCATGGGCAATGTCGCGCAACCGCTTTGGAGCCCCTCGTGCAAGCCTCAGGGTGCCACACACATAGATCTGGTGGTGTGTGAGCATGTGGTGGCACAGGTCAACTGAGTTGTAAAAGTTGTCCATGAACAACTTGTAACCCATGCCTTGCAGGGACTCCGTTAAACACTCAACCGTTTTCTGGAGAGTTTGACCAATACCAGTGTAGACTTGAAAGTCATACACGAAACCAGTCGTGGACTCTGCCAGGATGTACAGCTTGATGGCGTACTTCTTCGGCTTCATCGGGTTGTAGCACTTGAATGAAAGGCGACCCTTCCACCCAAGGCAGCCTTCGTCGATGGACACCTTCCTCTCCGGGACGTAGGCAAGCTTGAAGCTAGCAAGCAGGTAGCGCATCACCGTGCGGATCTTCACTAGCCTGTCTTTGGTCTGCTTGATGACTGCCTTGCTGTTGAATGTGTGGAAATTGCTCAGCAAGGCTTGGAACTTGGTGACCTGCATGGTCGTGCGAAACGTTGGGTAATTATGGACTCCATCATTTAACCAGTAGTGACGCACAGTGGGGAGTTTGTTCACACCCATGAGGAAGTACAGGCCAAGGAATTTGGCCATGTCCTCCTCACTGAATGATGTCCACAGAGAACCAACGAATAAGGCATACGCGTTGG
The DNA here is from genome assembly GCA_032716605.1 of Paralithodes platypus. Taxonomy (NCBI): domain Eukaryota; kingdom Metazoa; phylum Arthropoda; class Malacostraca; order Decapoda; family Lithodidae; genus Paralithodes; species Paralithodes platypus. The sequence continues at coordinate 3,451,761 of CM064577.1, forward strand.
TCTCATTCACCAGGAACCTGAGCAGTTCTCTTGTAAAGAAGAGCTGGAAGAACTGCAGTGGTGTCACTGGTGCTGGAACCCGCAAGCCAGGGGTTCCAGTGAAAGGATCAACATTGGGTGTGAACGGGTCTGACGTCCACTCGTGATCCTCAGCATACACGGTGGGGGGGCGTGGAGGTGCATGTGCTGGGAGAGCACCACGTCGTCCGCCTGGACGACGTATGTAACCTCTGCGGCCCCTGGGCCTACCACCTCGGCCCTTCATGGGCCCAGATTTTCAGCGGGGAGGGGGAGGGGGTGGGGGGTCGTCTTTTGCGGAAGACGAAGGGGGTGGGGGTGATGGTGGATGTGATGAGGGTGATGGAGAAGGTGGTGTGGTGGAGTCAGGGCGTGTGGGTGATGGTGGATGTGATGAGGGTGATGGAGAAGGTGCTGTGGGTGGATGAAGTGGGGCAGGAGGAAGCCTCTGTGGAAGCTCCTCATCGATTGCCGCAGCAATCTCATTGTGCATGATTTGGCGATGTTCAGGCGGAACAAACGCCATGTAGCGCGCCTCGCTGCCCCCGCTGTTACCCAAGGAGATCAGCGAGGGGGAGGCTACGTTAGGAGACAGGACATGTGATGATGGGGTGTTCAGACTACCCACCGGCAGGAGTGAAGCCAGGATGCGGGGGCTGTCTGAAATGTTGCTGGGCCTGTGATTCTACGTGAGGTAACAAGGGACCGCCATGCAGGGTGCGTCGTGAAGCAGGAGAAGAAAAAGAATAGAATGATGTGTGGAAGTTCGGGAATGGTAGTGGTGTGAAGACATGAGAGGATGTTGATGGTTGTGGTGAGAAGACATGAGAAGATGTTGATGGTTGTGGTGAGAAGACATGAGTGGATGTTGATGGTTGGATGGGTGGGGATGATGAGGTGGGGTGATGTACGGGCTAGGGGACGGGTGTTGATGAGACGTGGCGAGGTGGGGTGATGTGGAGTGATGTACGGGCTAGGGGGACGGGTGTTGATGAGAAGTGGCGAGGTAGGGCGACGGGTGACGGTGATGATGAGCAGTGGCGAGATGGGGTGATGTGGAGTGATGTACGGGCTAGGGGGACGGGTGTTGATGAGAAGTGGCGAGGTAGGGCGACGGGTAACGGTGATGATGAGCAGTGGCGAGATGGGGTGATGTGGAGTGATGTACGGGCTAGGGGGACGGGTGTTGATGAGAAGTGGCGAGGTAGGGCGACGGGTGACGGTGATGATGAGCAGTGGCGATGAAGGGGGACGGGTGTTGATATGACGTGGCGATGTTGGGCGACGGGTGGAGTTTCTGGAGGTGGAGGTGGAGCTGGAGCTGGAGTTGGTGGAGCTGGAGGAGGTGGAGTTTGTGGAGGTGGAGTTGGTGGAGGTGGAGCTGGAGTTTGTGGCGGTGGTGAAGTGAGAATCCTCCTCCTCTTCCCCCTGGGTGGTGGAGAATGGGTCAAATCATCATCATCATCCGTCTCACCCGCCTCATCCGTCCACTCCTCTTGCTCGCTCCCCATGTCATCCTCGCTTTCGCTCTCACTGCTGGACATGTCGAGGATGGTAGCAAGAACGGAGGCCAGCTGGTCCTCCGGGATGGGGCGTTTTCTATTCATGGCTAGTCGACTAGATGTGTAACTGATTTGTAATGGGAGGGGGGGGGGGTATAAAAACAAATGCAAAACAGAAAACAAAATATATATATATATATATATATATATATATATATATATATATATATCAATCTACAATTAGAAAAAAAAAAAAAATATATATATATATATATATGGGGGGAGGGGGAGGAGGGAGGGGACGAGTATAATAATATATAATAACTAGATACTATAGTATATTTATATGGGGGCAGGGGGAAGGGGGGAGGGAGGGGAGGGGGCATATAATAGATAAATACATCAAAAATTATATATATATATATATATTATATATATGGGGGGAGGGGGTATAATGGGGGAAGAGGGGAGGGAGGGGTATAATGGGAGGGGAGGGGGTATAGGGGGGAGGGAGGGGGAGGCGGCATAACATACATAAATACATAAACACGAATTATATTATATATATAAATATATATATATATTATATCAATCTACAATTAAAAAATAAAATACAATAAAACTCTCCCCCCCCAAAAAAATAAAAAAAAATAAAAAAAAATATATATATATATGGGGGGAGGGGGAGGGGGAGTGGGAGGAGGGAGGAGGGAGGAGTATAATAATATATAATAAAATAGATACTAGCCTAGTAATATTTATATGGGGGGCAGGGGAAGGGGGAAGGGGGGAGGAGAGAGGGAGGGGGGAGGGGGGAGAGAGGGAGGGGGAGGGGAGGAGTATAATAATAATATATATTAAATAGATACTAGGCCTAGTAATATTTATATGGGGAAGGGGGGAGGGGGGATGGGAGGGGGAGGGAGGGAGGGGAGGAGTATAATAATATATAATAAATTGATACTAGCCTAGTAATATTTATATGAGGGGCAGGGGGAAGAGGGGGAGGGGGGAGGGGGAGGAGGGAGGGTAGGAGTAGAATAATAATATATAATAAATAGATACTACCCTAATATAATATATATATAGGGGGAAGAGGGGGAGGGGGGTATGGGGGAGAGGGAGGAGGAGGGGGTATATGGGGGAGAGGGGGGGAGGGGGGTCTGGGGGAGGGAGGGGGAGGGGGTATAATGGGGGAGGGAGGAGGAGGAGGGGGTATAATGGGGGAGGGAGGGGGAGGGGGGTTTACTGGGGGAGGGGGGGGAGGGGTATATTGGGGGGGAGGGGGAGGGGGAGGGTATAATGGGGGGGGAGGGAAGGGGAGGGGGCATAACATAGATAAATACATAAACACAAATTATATTATATGTATATATATATATATATATATATATATATATACATATATATATATATTATATCAATCTACAATTAGAAAAAATAAAAAATGAAAAATAAAATAAAAAATTATATATATATATATGGGGGAAGGGGGAGGGGGAGGGGGTGGGAGGGGAGGAGTATAATAATAATATATAATCAATAGATACTAGCCTAGTAATATGTATATGGGGGGAAGGGGGGGAGGGAGGGGGAGGGGAGGCAGGGGGGGGGGGAGGGGGAGGGAGGGAGGGGAGGAGTATAATAATATATAATAAATAGATACTAGCCTAGTAATATTTATATGAGGGGCAGGGGGAAGAGGGGGAGGGGGAGGGGGGGAGGGGGAGGCAGGAGGGGAGGAGTAGAATAATAATATATAATAAATAGATACTAGCCTAATAATAATATATATTGTAGGCTATATGGGGGAAAGGGGGAAGGGGTTATAATGGGGGAGGGAGGAGGAGGAGGGTATAATGGGGGAGGGAGGGGGAGGGGGTATAATGGGGGAGGGGGGAGGGGGGTATAATGGGGGAGGGAGGGGGAGGTGGAGGGTGCATAACATACATATAAATACATAAACACGAATTATATTATATATATATATATATATATGTGGTGGGAGGGGGAGGGGGCATAACATACATAAATACATAATATTACTAATTACTAATTAGGGAGGGGGAGGGGAGAAAAAAGAGAAAAAAAAGAAAAAAAAAAAAAAAAAAAATATATATATATATATATATGGGGGGAGGGGGGGGGAGGGAGGGGAGGAGAGTATAATAATAATATAATAATAGAAACTAGCCTAGTAATATTTATATGGGGGGCAGGGGGAAGGGGGGGGGAGGGGAGGGGAGGGAGGAGGGGAGGGGAGGGAGTATAATAATATATAATAAATAGATACTAGCCTAGTAATATTTATATGGGGGGCAGGGGGAAGGAGGGAGGAAGGGGAGGGGGAGGAGGGGGAGGAGGTGTGAGGGGGAGGAGGAGGGGGAGGGAGGGTGAGGAGGAGGAAGGGGAAGTATATAATATATAATAAATAGATACTAGCCTAGTAATATTTATATGAGGGGCAGGGGAAAGAGGGAGTAGAATAATAATATATATAAAATAGATACTAGCTAATAATAATATATATTGTTATATAGGGAGGAGGGGGAGGGGGAGGGGGGGGGGGGGTAAGGGGGGGAGGGGGGGGAGGGGGGGTATAATTGGGGAGGGAGGGGAGGGGGATTAATGGGGGAGGGAGGGGGAGGGGGTATAATGGGGGAGGGAGGGGAGGCGGAGGGTGACATAACATATATATACATAAACACGAATTATATATATATATATGTGGTGGGAGGGGGAGGGGGCATAACATACATAAATACATAAACTCGAATTATATTATATATATATATATGGGGGAAGAGGGGGAGGGGGTATAATGGGGAGGGGGGAGGGGGGGAGGGGGTAATGGGGGGGGAGGGAGGGAGGGAGGGAGGGGGAGGGGGCATAACATAGATAAATACATAAACACGAATTATATTATATATATATATATATATATATATATATATTATATCATTGTACAATTAGAAAAACAAAAAAATAACCCTCTCCCCAAAAAAATAAAATAAAAAATTATATATATATATATACTGTATATATATATATATATATATATGGGGGGGGGGGGGGGGGGCAGGGAGGGGAGGAGTATAATAATAATATATAATAAATAGATACTAGCCTAGTATTTTTTATATGGGGGGCGGGGGGAAGAGGGGGAGGGGAAGGGAAGGGGGGAGGGGGAGATGAGTATAATAATATATAATAAATAGATACTAGCCTAGTAATATTTATATGGGGGGCAGGGGGAGAGGGGGAGGGGGAGGGGGGGGGGGAGGGGAGGAGGGGGGAGGAGTATAATAATATATATAATAAATAGATACTAGCCTAGTAATATTTATATGGGGGGCAGGGGAGGGGAGGGGGAAGGGGAGGGGATATGAGTATAATAATAATATATAATAAATAGATACTAGCCTAGTAATATTATATGGGGGGGAAGGGGGAGGAGGGGGAGGGGGGAGGAGTATAATTATAATATATAAATAGATACTAGCCTAGTAATATTTATATGGGGGGCAGGGAGAAGGGGGTAGGAGGGGGAGGGGGGGTAGTAGGAGTATAATAATATATAATAAATATATACTAGACCTAGTAATATTTATGGGGGGCAGGGGGAAGGGGGAGGGAGGGAGGGGGGAAGGGGGGAGGTGGGATGGGGGGAAGGGGGAGGAGTATAATAATATAATAAATAGATACTAGCCTAGTAATATTTATATGGGGGCAGGGGGAAGGGGGGAGGGAGGGGAGGGGGAGGAGGGAGGGAGGGGAGGGTGGAGGAGTATAATAATATATAATAAATAGATACTAGCCTAGAATATTTATATGGGGGCAGGGGGAAGGGGGGAGGGGGAGGGAGGGGGAGGTGGAGGGTGCATAACATACATAGAAGTAAATAAACACGAATTATATAATATATATGTATATATATATATATATGGGGGGAGGGGGGTTTATAATGGGGGGGAAGAGGGGGAGGGGGATATATAACAATAAGGGGAAGGCGGGGGGAGGTGGGGTATAGGGAAAAAAAAAAAAAAAAAAAAATAATAATAAAAAAAAAAAAAAAAAAGGCTACCCCTAAAACATAAATACCAAAAAAATATATATTAAAAAAAAAAAAAAAAAAACTATATATATATATATATATATATATATATATATATATATATATATAAATAAATAAAAAAAAAAATATATATATTTATATTATATATATAATATATATATATATAATAATAATTATATATATATATATATATATATATACAGTATATATTATAATATATATATATATATAAAATTATATATAATAGAGTTTGTGGTGGGGGACATTTATGTTGGGTATAATAATAAATAATAATAATACAAATAATAAAATAGGCCTAAACACAAACATAATAAAAATAATTAAATGGTGGTGGTGGTGGTGGAGATGCTGGTGGTGGTGGTGGAGATGGTGGTGGTGTTGACACAAATAGGGTTGGGTTCATTTTCTGACCTGACCCACGGTCAGAAAAGTGACCTGACCCGCAGTCAGAAAAGGGACCCTACCCTATTGGTGTCAACACCACCACCATCTCCACCACCACCACCACCATCTCCACCACCACCACGACCATCACCATCACCACCACGACCATCACCACCACCACCACTACCATCACAACTACCACCACCACCACGACCATCACCACCACCACCACCACAACCATGACCATCACCACCACCACCACCACCACCACGTCCACCTACTCGTGGCCATCACCATCACCACCACCACCACCACCACCACCAAAAATTTTGACTGTACTTACTCACTCTGCTGAGATTCCCTCGTGGCCACCAAGCCGTATATGTAGAGTGCTTTTGCCAATAAAAAAACTTACCTCCCAAGCACTTTCCACCACTAAATTATCGAGCAAAAATGCAAGCACTTTCCACCACTAAATTATCGAGCAAAAATGCACAGGGCTGAGGGAGCATGGCGACATATGCTCGACCAGTAATGAAAGTTTTTTCACTAAGAAACACTAATACAAGGTAAGATACACTACTTGAACTTTTAAATAGCAATATAAGTGACTGATATTATATGAAAGTGATCCACAAACAAGCGAAACGTATAGGCAAAAAGCATGGCTCCTCGTGGGCTCCACCACCTTGGTCACGTAGCCTACACCAGAGAATGCTCGACCAGTAATAAAAGTTTTTTCACTAAGAAACACTAATACAAGTAAGATACACTACTTGAACTGATAAATAGCAATATAATTGACTCGATAATGTATGAAAGTGATCCACAAACAAGCGAAACCATGGCCCCTCGTGGAGCCCACTTTGGTCACGTATACCAGACTAGCAAAACACATCACTAACATGGTTATTATACCCTAAACAAGAATAACACAATAATCCATCGATAACCCAACGATATAGCACTTAGTTTGGGTTATATTAGGGCGGTAATACGAGCCAGGCTGGGCAAAATGGAGGCCCCTTGGTTTAAAGAGCCACGCACACCCACCTAGTAGACTGGCTGCTGGGCAGAGACTGACTCTCTCTACCACCGCGGGGCCCTCACAGAGACGCTAGGGGGTTGCTAGATGTTTCCACATGTACATCTAACTTATCGGACTTACCAGCCAAAAGACCGGCTCAATTGCGTCATAAACTTATTTTCTGGCAATATAATAAGTCCATATGACGCAGTCGCGTCATATGAGTTTTTGGTTCACTCTGCCATATGACGCGATCGCGTCATATATGTCTGAAGGAGTTAAGAACCTGTTTGAATAAATCACTTGTGAAGTTGGTCCCACGATCGTGCTGAATCACCTTGGGAAATCCTACAGACGTGAAAAGAACTAAGAGATATTTACTGATATTTTTGGCTCTAATATACTTAACCCTTTCGCTGCGGGTGACGTTCTGGAACTTCCTGGCAATTTACATCAATTTCCAGGCTTTAAAAGCCTGTAAAAGCCGTAGAAATTGAGTGTCAGTGGGCGGGAGCGTGAGGGGCCCACCTCCGACCCTCAGAGCAGCCAGAGGCTCACTGAGGTAGACTTTGTCTCGTGCGGGTCTCTCACTGCCTCTCACAACAGTGTTGCCGAGCGAGCGAGTGCTAATAAAGAGCGGGTTTCCCGCATTTCTATGGTAACACTGCGGGTGAACCAGGCCACCTACGAAGCCCGTTCTGGTCTCATTTTGAAGCTATTTTCACCTAGTTTATGGCATAATACAGTTCATTTAATGCAGATGCTTGAATAATCATTCAGGAGTGCCTGAATATGCCCTAAATAGCCCAAATATAGCCGCAGCGTAAGTGTTAAGAGGGAAGGCCTCTGGATAACGGGTGGATGAGCTCATGACCGTTAAAAGATATTGGTTACCTTTCTTGGTTGGAGGTAGGGGACCCACTACAACAATGACAATTTTCTCGAATGGTTCAGACATAACAGGTATGGGTTTGAGGGGAGCTGGAAGGATGTTCTGATTTGGTTTGCCTACGAGTTGGCAGGTGTGGCAAGACCTGACAAAGTTGGTAACATCTTGTTTTAACCCTGGCCAATAATAATGTGCAAGAAGCTTCTTATAAGTCTTTCCTATTCCCAAGTGACCAGCTAAGCCATCATGAGCCAACTCTAGCAAGGATGTTCTAACTGATTTTGGAATCACAACTTGATGTACCTCAGACCAGGTATCTAAGCCCTTCAACTCTGGAGGTCTATAAAGCCTCATCAGGACACCGTTCCGATAATAAAACCCAGGTATTTTGCAAGTCTCTTTGTGTTCAGCAGCTGTGTTCTTACACCTAGCTAAGGAGGCATCATGTTCTTGGGCTGTGATAAGGTTGTCTCGCGAGATTAACCCGGCAACGGCGAGAAAGCTCTTAAGAAGTTTTACTGGGCAACGGCGGCAAAGCTCTTAACACCTTACGAGCGGCCTAGGCGGTATATAATATGTAGCCACCAGCGGGGTGTTTTTACCCAAAATAGGGCTGTTTACGTGATCATTTTCATGCCTAAATAAGACCCAGAGCGTAAAACAAGTATCTATCCCTGAAAGGGCATAAACAGAGCTTTCCAATGACACCATAACGATCCTTTTATGATGGCTAGATTTCTTGCAACAACCGCGCAACGCGAGTGCAAAAAGCATGTAATTCGGCACTTTCCCCATACAATTCCGTATATAGCGAGTGAGAGAGGGAGGGAGGAGGTGGGATTCGTGTCAGTAGGTTCGCCGCGGTGGTCTGGAGCAGTCATACGCTCGCTACTCTCCTGCCACCACTTGTCTCTCTCTCTCTCAGCAACATTACGTGCTGAAATTGCCACACGACCTATGTCGAGCGCCGCCAGATTGTCCAGATTTATTATACTCGACTTATGTTGCGCGCCGATAGTTCTGGGTTAAGAGGGAAGGCCTAAAAAAAACATTTTAAAAGGCCCCAGTAGCACTATTTTTTTTTTTTTTTTTTTCCTCTATACTTCATATCACTCCTCCACATCCCCTCCCCCCTTCAATTATCACCTATTTTCCCTATTATTCCCTAATTCGTTGGTATATTTTCGTGTAAGCATCTCCATGCCGGTTCTATGGTGTGGTCATGTGACTAGCGAGTGTGTTGCGTAAGGGAGAGTGTGAGTGAGTCAGTCAGTCAGGCTTGAGGCCTCGCGAAGGGAGCGGCTGCCTCAATTTGCTCCACAATTCATGAATGGGCTGCTCCATGTTTATTCGCAATTTTGACCATAAAAACATTATTCCCACTTGTTTTATTGTTGTTACAGGTTACTATCTTCATAGTGAAGGTAAAATAGGCACATATGAATAAGTAATAACGATATTTATCGTAAAATGACGATTATAGGCATGAATGGAGCCTAATATCGTCGCCCAGAACAGTGGTGTTCAATACACACAGCTCGCCGTTTTATAGGTTAAGTTAGAGTGCAATTGATCAAGAGTGTTAGGTTGCAGCCTAGGACCTGTGCTCTGGGATCGAGTGACTGCACAAGAAGGAAATATTTGTGGTTGAATAACATCTAGTTGAGCAGTAGGACTCTCTGTCAAAGGGCGAGACACAACTGTTGGATTAGGAATTACTTTAGTTCCTGCTAAATAATTTCCAAGAATGAGTTGTACTCCATCTACAGGCAAGTCCCCAGACTGCACCGCCACCTTAACTTTCCCCTTCACCAAATCACAGATCAACATAACTTGTGCCACCAGTAAACTAGGGAAAGAAGAAAAATCTCGCAAGAGTACCCTCTCCCCTGTGAAAACCCCTTCCACACCAGGAAGACTTTTTGTCAAAAGGATGGTCTGGGAAGCTCCGGTTTCCCGGAGAATGGTGATGGGATATTGTACTGTTCCCTGGGACCTAAAAGCAAAGAAGGGATCTCCACAAGTCTGAAAATTAGATACAATGGCTACTGGTTTAGTCTTAGCAAAGTCAGGCTTTTTCCCTGGATATTTACCAGGTGTGGCTTTTTTTACAGTTAGGATGGGGGCACTTATCAATGTTGTGTCCTGGTTGTTTACAATAACTACAAACATCAGATATCTTCCCAAAAGGCTTACCACCCCCCGAGATAGTACTATCACTAGAGGAGGACTTCGGGCTAGGTGATTTTGAGTTACCCTGACCCACATGTGTCTTGTGGAGAATAGCATAGGAATCCGCTAACTGAGCGGCTTTCATTACATCAGTTTCTTTCTTTTCTTCTACATGCACCATAATGTTAAATGGCAACCTCCTTTTAAATTCCTCTAACACAATCAAATCTTTCAGGTCATCAAAAGAGTTTGTGTTAGTGGACTCCAACCATTTATTGAACAATCTAACTTTTTCATAAGCAAACTCGACAAATGTTGACTGGACGAAATTTTCTACGGTAACCCTCAGATGAAATTGCATAAACTGCTAGAATTGAGGTCTTCACCAAATCATATTCACCTATATTGTCTAAGTTAGCAAACACAACTGCAGCCTTGCCAGATAGTTTGCCCTAAAGAAGCCATGTCCACTTAGTTTTGGGCCAACCAAAGTGATTAGCAGTTTTCTCAAATGTTCTAAAATAACCATCAGGGTCATCCTCCGTGAAGCTTAGAACTAAGGACATGTTCTTGGAGGGGTTGAAGGGAGGGTGTTGAGTTTGGGATGCAGTTAGCCTATCTCGTTCCAACTTCAGTTTCTCCTCCTCTAGTTTAGCTAGATTCTCCTGTTTCTCTCTTTCAAAGGCTAGCTGGCTTTCATACTTTTCTCTTTCTAACTTTAGTGTTTCTATCTCTAATTTTGCTAGTCTCTCTTTCTTTTCCTCTTCTAGTTTAGCTAGATTCTCCTGTTTCACTCTCTCCAAGGCTAACTGATCTCTTTCTAACTTCACTTTATCTTCCTCTAATCTTGCTAGCCTCTCCTCCTTTTGTTGTTCAAATTCGAGTTTCTCCCTCTCCCAAGCTAGTTTCTCCGGTGACCGGTGACCAAGGACCTAACGAAGGAGGAGGGTTCTTTTGACTATCAATACGGCTAAATGGAGCAAGACCCATTGGGGTGAGACAGTCTAGAGATTCAGCCTCAATTAGTTTATTTTGTACCAGGTGTTCGAGGACCGAATTTTTTAGGACCTCTTTAGTAACATCAAAGCCTACTTCTACTCCAAAGTGAGTAGCCATATACCGCCAATCTTCTTTTCTAATAGACTGACCACTTAGCTTGGCAAGACTAGGTGCCTGACAAAAGTCTAACTTCAAAATCCATTATGATCTCTAAACTGACTGTGTTTTCAAGAATATAAATGAAGTTGCAGCTTAACTGCCCAGAGTAAGAACAAGGAGTAAATGATTAGCCTATATGGTAATGGTATAGGAATTCTTGAGCAGTGACTAGTTAAAACAGCAACATATTATCAATTGTGGTTAAGAGGTGAAGTACCCTCGTTCAGTTGGATGCATTAATACGTCTAGTCCACGGGACTAATGCATAGACAAATTATAATATTAGGGGCAGAGAGTAAAAACAAAACTCTAGCAATTTGTTTAAACTGAACTAAACCAAGTTACTCACAGGAACAATCCCAATAGATAAACAAACTATTACGGTTACAAGTACCGGAGAGATATTTGTTCATGGAATTTGATTATGGTGATTGTTCGATCTCCCAGATTGCATTTGGTATGTGAGGGTAGAAATATTTTAAGAGTCTTCGAAGCTGTAATTCTAGTACAGGATGATCCGGATGAGAATTAAGGGAAGACTGTGGAGCAAGACATTTCACCTTGTCTCCGAGTCACAAGGGAGCCCAAACGTTAATTGAATTTAGATAAACAATGGGTTCTTTATGAGACTGATAAAAACGCGAACTGATGTTTTTGCTTAAACATTAATAAAAGTTCGAATTCCTATAAACTGTGAGGGGCGTTACCTAATCCTGTGTAGTCATCAAAATTCGTAAAATCACTCTAAGCCATCTGATCACTGTCCATACTAGAATAAGCTAGGGGATCCACATTAAATAATAGTACTAACGCAAACCTATATGTTAAATGAAGGGAATGCTGTTTTAAGTTAGTATACTAAAGAATGCAGCTAAATCATCCACACTCAATGAAAAGTAGACGAAACTCACTAATGCCGTTTTAAGTCGTCACGTTTAACCCTTAAAAAGCGGCTCACCACTTAAGTCGAGTTAAATAAAGCTGGACTATGTGGCGGCGCTCGACATAGGTCGAGTGGCAATTTCAGCACGTAATGTGGCTGAGAGAGAGAGACAAGTGGTGGCAGGAGACTAGCGAGCGTATGACTGCTCCAGACCACCGCGGCGAACCTACTGACACAAATCTCAGCTCCCTCCTCCCTCTCTCACTCGCTACATACTCAATTATGTACCGAAAGTACCGAATTACCTGCTTTTTGCACTCGCGTTGCACGGTTATTGCAAGAAAACTATCCATCATACAAGGATCGTTATGGTGTCATTCGAAAGCTCTGTTTATGCCCTTTCAGGGATAGATACTTGTTTTACGTTCTGGGTCTTATTTAGGCATGAAAATGATCACGTAAACAGCCCTATTTTGGCTAAAAACACCCCGCTGGGCGGTACACATAAATAAACCGCATAGGCCGCTCGTAAGGTGTTAAAGAGTGTAAACAAAATCTAAGAATGTCCAAAGTTTACACTAGCAAAGCCGAAACTACATGATTAACCCGTTGAGACCCAGCGTCGCACGTGTTGCATCGGCAGTCTTTGATCACCAACTCCCAGCGACGCATCACGTGCGTCCGACATATAAAAAACACTTACGTGGCTCGTAAGGTAGGAAATGGCGGGAGAATAGGAGGGGGCGGTACCGTAGTGTGTGGGGGAGCCGGGCCAGTAGGTGTGAGCGGGCCGAGACAGCCGCGCGGCTGGTGGTGGTGGGCTTAGTGGGGATAGTTTACACCCCTAGTTTACCGCCACTTTGAACCTTCATTACTCCGGTCGTATGGGAGCTAGAGGCTTGAGATTTATGTGAGATACTCCTTAGGATGTATGCCGTACAATGCCATACTCAGTTTTTACCCTAGTGCTCCCGGGCGGGTGGTCATGCGGGGGAGACGAACTATTGAAACCCCCCCCCCCCCGCCCCCCAAATGACCGAAATAAGTTTTTTTTTATTTGTGTGTTCATTTCTCACCATTCTCTTCCATTTTGGCTCAACACATTTTTTTGAAGCTCCCCCCCCCAACCCCCCACCGGCCCCCCCCAAAAAAAATGTCAGAGGTGATTTTTTTTTGTTTTTTTTTTCATTTCTCATCCTTGTCTTCCATTCTAGCAAACAAACAAAATAAGTGAAAATGGCTTGGGACTGGGGTGAACAAAATATTATAACTAGCCGGGGCTCAACGGGTTAACCAATAGATACAAAAATACAGATAATCCTCTAGAGATAGTTAAGTGATGTACAGACGCCAACAGAAGTTCATAGATATCTCGGACAGGCCCCCATTATGTTACAGACCAAGTTGTTATAATAGGATATTACCCCTAGTCTCTGGGTCTAATTTATTTGTAAGCGTTCGGTAACACTATGCGGTTCTCCAATTATATATCAATAGAGGTAATATATTCCTTAGATAAAATACTATCTGTCTAAGAACTTAGTCCCCAACTCAAATTATTGAACATCAGCAATACAGTTCAATTTATTCACTATCAATGTTGGAAAATCTGTATTTATGTGGGAATTATAATCACTCAACTTATCAATAGAGGTAAAGAAAATATACTCATCATATTAATTTACCAACACAAAATTAAAGGCATGATAGATATAGCATAATACCAATGCTTCCAAAGAAAGACAACTAATGAGATTTGATAAATATAAATGTACAAACCTAAAATAATATTAAGATAAATATTGATTTTAGATTTCTCTTAGAATTAGAAAAGATATTAGATAAATATTGATTAAATGAATATTATATTGAATACAGCCAAAACTAGTTAAATCATAAAGTCACACACTTTACCAGAAAGTATACTAATGGACTAAAATAATTAAATGTAAAGAATCTTACTCTGAGCAAAATTAAATTACATAACAAATGAATAAACAATAAATATAACTTATAAGATTAAAAACCGCCCAAGCTCATTCCCAACTTTTCCCACTTATCTGAATTCGTATAGCATAATCCAATACTTCAAGCTCTCCACGGACGACACAGGGGCTGGAGGTAACTAACACAGCCCTCACAGGAGCTAACCACCGGAGCGATATCACAAGGTCAACTGATTCTCTAAATTAGGACTACTCTTTGCATCAACTCTGGTCATCATCATCATCATTTTAGTACAAGAATATAAATTATTTATAAGATACGCAACTCTAGTGAATGAAAGAATAGTCGTAGCAGATACACAGATGGCGCTCCATGAAGCAGATGGCGAATAGATAAGAGTGTCAGGTGGTTCAATCCGGGAAACCTGAGGGTTCGCTAGGCGGGTGAGAGGAGTTCGGTAGTTCACTAAGGGGGGGGGGGGGGGGGGGGTGAGAAAAGTTCAGGGGTTCGGATGTCCAGTCATCAGCTCAGAACGTAATACCCACTTTTGTCGCAAAAAAAAGCATAGCGATCATGTTTTCTCCGAGTTTACTGTCTCGGCGCTCAAACGCGGAGACACACACCATATTTTATGCCCAGTACCTGAGTACAATCTCTGATAAAGTTTTTGAGTGTCACAACCTCAGCAATAGGGAGCTTTATAGGTTAATAGTGCAGGTAAGCACGTCACAAGAAGAAAATTAGCATCATTGCTTGTAGATGTAATCCGAGAAAGTAATCCCGGCGTAGTGGGAAGGGCCCACGACATCAGGAAGTGGGCAGTTTCATTAAGATTCTTGCATAATTATTCCATAGATGATATAGCTGATACACAATTGTGGTCATCCAATCATACTTTTCTGACGCGCTACCTATCTGTGGCCTTAGATAAGCCAAAATTTACCTGTGTGGCATTACGGCAGTGGGTCTAATTGGTCTTGTGTGCTACTAGAATTTAGAATTATCTTATGTGTGAAAAGGAGGGGGGGGGGGGAATGGAAAGCCAAGACCCTCAGACCCTCCGACGGAGAATGTGATAAGTATACGAGCTGTGATACTTGATAAGCCGAAGTGGTTATACAGTTCAAAAAATGTATTTTTGAATATATATCATTAATAGTTACACTATGAGATATAGAAGATAAGTTGTACAAAATATGCAGTATGTACAAATTAATCTTAACCCTTCAAACCCGGTTGGGTTCTGAGGCACCCATAACAAACGCGGCCCGCGGAACCCGGTAGGGCTCTGAGGCTCCGGCAGCTTGAAAGCCTGTAAGCTTGTTTTGAAAGGCTCGCTTGGTGTAGTGACTAGCGTCTCGGACTTCCACCCAGAAGGCCCGGGTTCGCGCCCACGCTCGGCGCATTAAAGATTTTTCACAAGCACTGAGTCGTTACCATCCCTCATGCGCAAAGGGATGGGGTAGTAGTACAGGACCCCAATGGAAATACGCCTAATTGGCCTTATTGAGCTATCCTTAGCTAGCTTAGCATGCGCTAGCTTTAAGAACTATTATTATTATTATTATTATTATTATTATTACATCCGACGCATATAAACACAGCCGGTTGGACCGACGCCGCGCACCTCCGAACACAAGAAGGAGAGGCGTAGTTTGTTCTTGTGTGGCTGGATGTTGTCGTTTCAGTAGTGAAAAGTGGCTAATATGGCTGACATCACCACAAAGTTCTCTCCACGAAAATTGTCATCACAACTGAAGCAGTTGACTTAGAGAGCTCGGAAAAACTCAATTTTTCTGTCACCAATTTTCCCATGGATTTTTTTTATTTTTCCCTGTTAGTTTTCATCAATATATAGTGTTTGGAAATAATTACAACCCTCGGAGAAACCGTTTTCCCTATTATACAACGATCTTAAGACACGCCGCCCGATAGTGGGGAGGGCTATGAAGTTCAGGGAAAATGAGGGGTTAAAAGCGTAACAAAGACATTAGCCTAACCTAACAACCTTACCTAACCTATCCTAGTATTATGGGTGGGGGCTGCCGCCCCCACACCCCGGGAAAAAAAAAAAAAAAATCTTGGGTTTTTTATTTTTTCTTGGATTTTTGTTTTTTAACCTAACCAAAAAACCTAACCTAACCTAACCTAAATGTATTTGGGGGCTATTAGGCTAGGTTAGGTTAGGTTAGGTTTTTTGGTTAGGTTAATGAAAAAAAAAAAAATCCCAAGAAAAAAAATGAAAAATCCCAAGATTTCGTGTTTTTTTTCCCCGGGGATAAAAAGTATATAGAAATGATGCATATGATGATAGGAACCCAAAACTACCATTACAAATGTGCTACCTATATTGTTGCGTCTCCTGTATATTAACCATATACTGTATATATACAGGTATATAGGGAATGTTTGTTCTAAATGGCGTGTGTACGAATCGGTGCCGTCTATAGGAAGGATTTGACAACCATGTTACGAAAAAATTCCATTTTAGTACCATATATTTTTATTAGGTTTTGCCGAGGGTTGAAACTAATTTTAATATGATGCTTAGAGCATAATTATAGATTCTATATCTGTCTTCAAATATGTCAAAATAATTGGTGACAAATAAATGGAGTTATACTGAGAGCTCTACTCAACGCCATTCTACGGGTACGAAACATATCTACGCTTGGGGATGCGCGGGAATGCGGAAGCAGTTAAAATAACAAAGATACAGTATCCTAGGCGAGACGTTTTTTCGGCCAAAATCCCCCGGGTTTCGGGGATATATTATAGAATACATAGCCGAGAAGGACCAAATATATATAATCAAATGGTTTGTTTGTTCCTAGAGAACTTTGACGCCGAGGAAGGGTCACAGACGTCTTTTTTTTTTTGGACAAGAATACAACATTCTTGGAAAATATATTATTCATTTACTGTACTGATGTACATGCAAGGTTCCTTATAAGCAGACTTCTTCGAAGCACGCAATCTGCTTTCTTTCCATTTTTTACCAAAAATATTGTTTGTACACAATAAATTGAAGATTGTCATATGGTTCTTTTTCTCAACCTATGGTAATTTGTTAGTGGGTTAGATATTGTCACGAATGTCCCATCCAGTCTTGAGATATCAGGCATATCGTCAATGATGGAGGGGCCACTAATAAATTATAGGTTTGAGAAACCTAATATTTAGTAGTGGCCCCGAAACCATTGACGATGTAGGCCCTCCCTTCCATCCCCTTCCCATTCGTTGATGTCTTAAGTTTAATCTTGATATATCATTGAAGGCGGAATGGCGTTGCTACGTTCAGTGTCTCGGATAGAATCCACAGATAGACATCCACTTAGTTGGAAAGCTTTATTATAACAATTCTTAAGTTATTATTTATTTTTTATTTTTTACAAAGTTTTTTCGTAGTGAGTACCCAATCATAAAGACGATTCCATAAGAGAATGAGCGTTGCACTTATGATGTCGGCACTCTTTCTCCTGTGGCGGGTGTTTCAAACAGGCTGACCGCGGGTGTTAGAAAGAGAGCTATTATATAATAGGCATATCGTCAATTATTTCGGGGCCACTGCTAAATACTAGGTTTTCCTTCTTCCCTCCGGGACTCAAACCTATAATATCTATGAGGTGTGAAGGAGTAAGCTAGCAAATAAAGAGGCAAACTTTTCTCTTACTAGTACCCATTCTGTGACATTGCATCTAGAAATCAAATATATATTAACTTAGTTTTAGTGTATGTATATAAGGTATATTATTGATAAATATATATATACAGGTATATACATTTATATCTCAATATTATACAATAACTTCATTTTGTTGATATTTTAGTGCAATTAACAACAAAACTCAATGCCTATACTTTCCCAACAAGTTTTGAAATATACATGTTTAACACAACGGTGATGACTTGTAAACAAATGACTTCTCTTGTTCCAGGTTCACAACTGAAGTCTCTCATGAGGAAGAAGCAACATAGTTAATTAATTGAGTGTGTGATAATGGTATGGGATCTTAGGCTATTAATAATAAAGTTTTGAAATTGTAAAACATTCTTGTTAACTCCCATGCACACATTTGTTTATAACTCTGTAATTAAACAATTATTGTCTACAGTAGAAGAGTTTTGATGGAGATGTTGGAGGAAGGTTCACTTGTGAAGTTGGAGAGTGAAGAGACAACACAGCGTGAAGAGAAAGGGATGGACTTTAAAGGAACCAATGAAATTATGTGTGAAAAGGAATGGGTAGACTTCGAAGAAAGTGAGGAAGTGTCAGAGAGTGAAAAAGAGAAGATTGATAACATTCAACCCATATACTGTGTAGATGTAATTATGGATAATATTTCAAGTGAAAGTTCTGATGACAATTATAGAAATGAAATCCATGACACAGGAACCCTAAAGCAAAAAGACAAGAAACATCAGTGTAATGTCAGTGGTAAAGGTTTCTCACAAAAGAGTAACCTCACCAAACATTTATTAGTACATTCTAGAGTAAAACCATTCAAGTGTGATCATTGTGATAAAGTTTTCTCACTGAAGGGTCACCTTATCAGTCATTTACTAGTACATTCAGGAGCAAAACCATTTAAGTGTGATTATTGTGATAAAGGTTTCTCACATAAGAGTAATCTCACCCAACATTTACTAGTACATTCAGGAGTAAAACCATTCAAGTGTGATCATTGTGATAAATGTTTCTCACGGAAGGATGGCCTGACCCAACATTTACTAGTACATACAGGATTAAAACCATTCAAGTGTGATCATTGTGATAAATATTTCTCACGGAAGGGTGACCTCACCACACATATACCAGTACATTCAGCAGAAAAACTATTTAAGTGTGATCAATGTGATAAAGGTTTTTCACAAAAGCGTAACCTCACCAGACATTTACTAGTACATTTAGGAGTAAAACCATTCAAGTGTGATCATTGCCATAGAGGTTTTTCACGGAAGGGTGACCTCACCAGTCATTTACTAGTACATTCAAGAGTAAAACCATTCAAGTGTGAGCATTGTGATAAATATTTATCACGAAAAGATAAGCTAGCCAAACATTTACTAACACATTTGTGAGTGAAAAAATTCAAGTTTGATCAGTCATGATTGTTTCTCACAGAAGAATCACTTTGACAATCACATTCAGAAATAAAGCCATTGTGAAAAATGTTTATCACTGAAACATCAACTGGCAAGACACATCACAAAGTAATGCTATGTTAGTTCTTAGTCTACCTATCTATTGCCAGATGCCTTGATCCTCGAGATGGTGGCCATGCATCAATCGCCTCCATGCTCAGAAGGCTTTCTGCAACCCATGTCCATTTATTTAGGGACTTCTTCTTGTCCGTTTGCCAAGACAATTAGTTCAATTTGTTTCTATTATTTCTTAAAAGAATGAAGGGTTGCATGCCACACCAACCAACCCCTTTTATTAACCTTCTAAGACACACAGTAGGATGCAGAGGGATTATTTTACCCCATCCCATAGGTGGCCAGTGTTTTTAACAATAGTATTTGTTGCAGATTTTGTTTTTGACAAACAATTAATCCTTTAGAAAGTAGTAGCCACAGAGTATGTAACATAATTATTGTTAACGTTCATAGGCAAATGAAAATTTGACTTCTTATCTTGAAAAATATAACACTTATTCTAGATCAAAGTATATTATGGTTAATAATTACCAAATTAATGTAATTATACAAATTTGTTCGTGGCCTCACATTAAGATTATTTTGTACGTTATATTAATTTTTGCTTATACAGTATAGATGCTTGTTATTTCTAATGGATAAAGTGGAAATTTATTTTAAAGGTTTAGTTGACAATTTTTGTAAGTAAAGTAAAACCCCGCCCAACCGGACTAATCAGGAGGAAACCCTGTCCGGATCTGCCAAAAATCCGGATCTGGCAGGGTCCGAATAGGTCCCATACGAACCGGACAATACCGGATGTCAGAGATAATCGGACTACTCTGGTTGTCAGAGATAATGATGTCTGGATTGCTAACTTTGTTGTTGTTGTTGTTGCTGTTCCCCAAGCTGCCTGGCCGAACAGCCCCAAGGCCCCGAGCAAGGCCAAGGCCATAACCGAGCGCCCCCACAAAACCCTCCCTGCCGACCATAATAAAGCCTGGGTGACCGAAGCCACTCCATGGCGGGGAGCTGAGGAGGGTGCGGAAACGCCCGGGAAACCAAAGCCCCACCCAGGGCCCTGTGCCCCTCAGCAATTATGAAGAGAAAGTTGAGGAGCAAAGGAAAAATGTGACGCTTTGGCTTCCAACCTTGGTAGATTGGGAGGTCAATCCACGGAAGAGACGACGTCACTTGAGATCTAGAAAATATATAAGTAAAAGGAAAAGTCAGAGTAAGCTATGGGTATGGCAGAGACCGCTCAGTTCTCACTCTGATAGACCAGCCCATCACCACATGACTAGAACCCAATCCTCTCAGCAACAGCTAGGAAAGGCCCTAGAAAGCCGGCTTTGGCGGGGGGGGATAGCTCCCCTATTTCAACCCCTTTCGAGGTTGGGCACCCGCAATGCTAACTTTGTACTGTCCAGTAACTTCCTAATCTAAATAAACTGGATCTGGAACAAAAAATAGTGTATTGTACATAAGAACATATCCCTTTCATACCTAACCCATCTCATCCATATGCCTACTGTACTGTAGAGATGGAACGAATAGGGTGAGGTGGGGGTGTAACGAACTATTAGTGGATAAAATATTCACCAAAAATCAGGTAACAAACTTTATGGAAAAATAGTTATATCACAATAAACCATAGGTGGGCACGATAACCAAAAACCTTAACTTCGTTAACCGTTATTTCGTTAACGAAAACCTTAACGTCGTTAACCGGCGATACATTTATCGCTCGTTAACCGTTAAATCGTTAAATCGTTAAATCGCTAAATCCGATCCTTTCGATAACGATATCGTTACTTCGTTAGTATCGTTATTTATCGAAGATATGGATATTTATCATATTTTAAATAAAAAATCTTAAATGCAGCATGCTGCAATGCTATCATTATTTTATTAGAAAAAAAAAACACCTGACACTTCATTTGATTTAGTAGAAGATCATTTATATGATTTTCAGATTTAGTGATGTCTAAGCTGGATCTCTAGGCATTTCTCCTGGATGATTTGAAGATATGTCATATGGATCATATAATTAATATTCAATTATTCATATGGATATTTATTTCCTGACACTTAATTTATTATTTATGATCATTGATTTATGATTTAGTAGAACTTAGAAGATAATTTACATTTACATGATTTACTGATGATTTACACAAGGTTGAAGGTTCAGACTTCAGAACCTCAGAGGTTCTGCCGCATGTTCCCCTTCAGAAACATTAACATATTAAAATTGTGATCTGAAAGGGAGCTCCTCTTGGCACAGAGCTGTTTGGATAGCGTCAAGCGAGAATATCCCAGATTCCCAGGCGATCAGTAGCGCGTACCGTAGCGGTATTGTTTTGATGAATATAATTATATAAATATAAATTACTTACAACAGGATGAATTGTGATGATAGATGATTAATGCATTGGTGGAATGCCACGGTAAGAATAGAATTATAGAATATTACTAACGTCACACGTGGTTAGGTCGTTTGTTGTGGCTAGGCCTGGGCCGCGCGCTAGGCCTAGCCTAGCCTAGGCTAGTCTGGCTAGGCTAGGCCTATGGCGGCGGTTTAAATTTAATTCATTTACGCCGCATTTTCTCTCATATTAATTATTTATTATACATTAATTAGGCGTGACTGTGAGAGGGACCACTGTAGTCTGTTCTGTTGTTTCGAAGTTTCTTACCTGGTGAGGCTCTCCTTTATCTCCTCATAGGTTTTGAGGAGCCTTCTCCCCAGCGTCCTCCTGGAGGGTACCTCCTTATTAGGGTTGAGGACGCTGACAAGGCCCCTGAAGGTCTCGCTGTCAACAATCTGCAGCGCCAGCATGTTGTCCACCACAAACCTGACAATGGCCTTATCGACGGAGGACTGCAGGACGGAGCTACCCTGGGCCATGATGCCAAAGGTCTCGGCAATGGACATCTGGCGCCACTTCTTGCTAGTACTTGCCCCGCCGTCTGCTGACTGCTCGGATGAGGTCCTGGTCCTGCAGCTGCGGCCGCCAACCTTGCAAGCTTCTTCAACCAGTTTTATCTTGTTAGGATGAATCCGGTTGAAGTGGCTTTTAATGTTGACCTTGGTGCCCTTGTGCACCTTCAATTCGGTGATCTTGGGGAGGCAGGACGTAGTTGTCGCCAACTAACCTCTTATAGGCTACGCACTTGCCAAGGCATGGCCAGGGTGAGTCGGGTGACCGAGCCTCGTCAGTCACCATCGGCGTCACCTCAGGCTCAGAGTCATTAGACTCTAAATCTTGGCTCGATCCGCTCAATGCGGGCACCGACTGCGACACAGTATCTTGCGACGACATGATCACTAGTAATAGTGATTCAATGCAAATATAATAATAAATAATGTGAAGGAGCAAGCCGAGAAACACGTTGAACACTGTAACACAAAAGTATACGAGACGGGGAACTACTAGATGTTACTGCGACGAGAGCTGCTTGGAGAGTGAGGAGGAGTGAGGGTGCGTCGTGGACCCGTGGTCACGTGACCCCCCAAGCGGCCCGCATGGGTGGAGAAGAAATTATGAGGGTTCGGTTCGGCTTTTAGTTTACCTATTTATTGACTATTCTGCGGATTTCTGCCTGTTTGGCAATTAATTAACGATTATCGCTATTTTGGAACAAAAAGTATCGACGTTACCGTTAATTCGTTAAAGCTGGAAACAAATTTATCCGATAAACGTCAACCCGAAATCCTTAACGCGTTACATTATCGCGTTAGTGCCCACCTATGCAATAAACTATGGGTCAAGGCCTATCATTGTGATTTTTACTAATCGTGTAAGTATAGTAGTTAAGGTCAACTTATTGAATTTTTAAAAAAGGGTACCCCTTGTTCAGACCATACCCACCATATGGGGTGGTCCGAACAATGCATGGGAGTGATCGAAACACCACCCTTTTCACTATTAAAATGCATAGTGAGATTGTAAAAACTGGTGATCTCAAATAAAATATATGTTGAAAGTGTCTTTATTGCCAATTTTAGAGCACATTCTCAAGAAAGAAATATTATATTCCATACTGTCACAACTTACGATTTTACCAACATAAAACACCTTACATCCGACATTCTTCCCTTCTTCTAACTCCAGCTCAACACAACCAAGTACTTTTTGTATTATTTGGATTTTTTTGTTTTTTTGGTCACACCATTTAAATTTGTGGTGTACCGAACAGTTCGGTACGCACCCCATCGCTACACCCCCTTCGTGTCATCAATATTTACACATGCATGATGCTGAATGAAATGTCTGAATGGAAGCCTTTCTCACCAGATATCATTGCAGCTAAGTACATTTCACTATTAAGCATCACACCACTAGAATCAGCACGTTTTCACAGTCAAGAAGCACTATATTAGAACGCGAAATATTACATCGATCACCTAAAAAGTAGAAAAACTTACCTGAAAACTCTGTTCGTCGCGATGTATACAATAGTTTCCCGTCATCCTCAAGCGCTCCGTTTTCTTCTTTTGAGGTGTTGGGGAAACTATTTTATTATTGATAGGGCAGAAATTATGGACACTGTTCGTTTCACCCCCATGTTCGTTCACCCTATCAATTTTCACTATTTGCGAATACGAATACGAATACGAATGTTTTGTTGTAAAATTCGCACACACGAATACGAATAGCGAATATTTCAATCCTTATTTCATCCTTCAAGAACTGGTAATTATTTTTATGTCACCAACAAACGTTAATTAAATTACTATGAAATTAATTACCAGAAGTTAATGACGATGTGAATGTGTAATTTCTTAATAGCATAATTTAACTGTATGAATTAATGTTTAATAGGCCTATATTGTAAGAGTTCAGCCATAGAAAATTGAATAATTATAATTAAATCCATTCAATTTTCTGTTTCCAGTCCTCAGTCCCAGTGTTGCCGCTTTGTTGGCACTAAAGTACCAGATTTGGTACATTTGACTCTCTCAAGTAAATTTTATACATTTTCCAATAAAATAATCCATATCTTGTACTAAATACGAAATCAGTGAGGAAATATGATGGAATAGATTTTAGTGACATATGCTATTACATTGGATATGTCTGAAATGGTAATATTGCGACGGTTCAAATGTCCAGGTCCAGCACACGTTCGTTTACCGGGCAGTGATTCCATTTTAGAATAATTTGGTACTTTTCACTAGTTTGATCTGGTACTATTAAATACAGTTAAGTAGCAGCACTGCTCAGTCCTCCTTCATTCCACTTTAGCGGCCCCAACGCACATCTACACTGTTATTTATTCGTTTGTGTTGACTTTAAAATTTAATATTTAACATTTTTGTATATATTCTATTGGTTTCGTGAACATATTCGATATTTGCAAATAGCTATGAATGGAAATGCGAATACGAATACGAATACGAATATTGAAAAACATAGCGAATATTCGGACATACGAATACGAAACGAATATTCGGTCCATTGATGATGAGGTGGGGGATGACGAGCAAGAAGAGGTAGAAGAAAACGAAGTGGTACCACGACGGTCGCAGAGAGAGAGGCGACGGCCAGGGTGGATGGGAAATTATGAGACGGGAAGTGATTGTGAAATGGAGTAGGTGGGATAAAGGGACTGCGTGATGTCTAACGTACCTTAGTAGTACTAGGGCGGTATGCCATTAGGTACAGTGGAAAATTACTATGATTTCGTTGTTGTTTTTCCCATATAGTTGTCTTCTCTCGTTAATTTTTTTTTTTTTTTTTTTTTTAGATTGATCTTGAGATCAGGGGGGCGTGTGGTGTAATTTGATTTATGTTGGGTAGGCTAGCTAGTTTTAGGCATATTTGGGTAGGCTAGCTAGTTTTAGGCATATTCGGCGAACGAACGCGAGTAAGGCAGACGCACGTGTGGGACGACTTTGGTGTGGAGGTTGTAGGGAGCTCCCGTTGTATTTACTGAATGTAGTGTTCCTGTGGTGGGTGAATAGATTCAGCCGAGGTCGGTGGTTCGTGTGGGCATCCCTGTAGCTGTAGGTCAGGTTGGATTGTGGTTTGTGGTCGCAGTTTCTGAAGCGTTGACGGCGCTTGGAAGTGGAACCGCTTAGCATAGGCCTAGGCTATTCAGCGCCGCGCATCTCTACAGGGATATTCTCACCGTGAGGTAAGGGTGCTAACATTTCTTATTTCAACCATAAGCTATCTAGGCTTATACTAGTCACCATGTCTGGAAAAGGGAAGGTGAGTAGTGAAATGATGAAGTCATATGATGGTAAGGGCGATGTGTTGGCGTGGCTAAAGAAGGCAGAATTGGTGGCGAAACTGCTGGAAATTGAAGACTTGGCTAGTTTTATACCACTGTACTTGGAGGGAGATGCGTTAGCCTTTTACCTTGAGATGAGTCAGAATGATCAATCGGATGCTAAGAAGATAAGTGCTAGATTGAAGGAGGCTTTTACACAGGGAATGTTTGATGCATATGGAAGGCTAAAGAGGGTGATATGGACAGGTGAGCAGGTGGATGTCTTTGCTAACGAGATAAGGAGGGTGGCAGGGCTAGCGGGGTGGAAGAGAGAGGGCCGTGAAGCTAGCTTTTATAACTGGTTTTCCGGACAGGATATCGATGGAGCTGCAGCAGGTTAAGGACGTTGAATCGGTGAGCGTGAGTGAATTAATAGTTAGGGCTAGAGTATTGGCGTCAGGAGGAAGCCAAGGAGTTGCAGCGGTTAATTTCTACTGGGGGGCCGGAAGTGGAGGCAAGGTGGCAGGCTCCACGGGGTGAGCCGAGTGGTAGGAAATGGGAGGCGCCGCAGGCACGTGGGTTCAAAGGTCGCTGCTTCAGATGTGGTGGCTCTCACATGGCAAGGGAGTGTAAGGAGCCGAAGCCAGCCATAACTTGCTATCGGTGTGGGAAGGAGGGTTACATAGCGAGCCGTTGCAACCAGGGAAATGGTCAAAGGGGAGCTGCTGCGCCGAAAGCTACCCCTTTAGTCGAGTAAAGGCGCTCCCAAGCTCCCTGCCAGTGGTGGAGGTACTGGTGGGGGCTAAAGGGGCAAGAGCCCTTGTGGATACTGGCTGTTCGACCACTGTGTTGGCCTCTCGTTTGGTAGGAAAGTGCGAGGGAGAGGACGCTAGTCTGGTTGCAGTCGATGGAAGAGAGATAAGGTGTGAGGGTGCCAGAGAAGTGGAGTTGACAGTGCGAGGAATCCGATTGTGGATCAGGGCCATAGTACTTGATAGAATAATTGACGGCATTGATGTAGTGATGGGGATGGATGTAATCAGCCAACTGGGTGGCGCTACGATTGTAGATGGAAGAGTACCGGTAACGTTTGGGAAGGTACTGGTAAGCCGTTCAACTGCCGAGAGTGGAGAGACCCAATGCGCTGTGGCCATAAAGTCGGAAGGGAGGGTTGTGAAGCTGACAGAGACTGAAGAGCTGAAAGATAAGTTCGCAAAGGCAGCCAGGGTTGTTGAGCCAAAGAGAGGGGTGTTGAAGACAGGCACCGAATGGGGGGCTGATCCATGCAAGATTGAGGATAAGGATTTTGTTGCGGTATTTGATGGTAGGAAGTGGGTAGTCGTGTGGTTGTTGAAAGGAGAGTTGCCTGTTTTGAAGAACAAAGTTGGTTGTTACGAACATGCTATGAAAGAGGGAGTGAGAGAAGATTTTGACAAGGAGGTGAAGAGGTGGATTGATGAGGGCATTCTGCTGCCGTGGGGGGGAGGAAGTGGAGAGTGGAGTGTTGCCGTTGATGGCGGTGGTTCAACCGACGAAAAACAAGGTACGGCCTGTATTGGATTTTCGTGAACTTAATACCCACGTGATGAGTCACACAGGCGATGACGTCGCGGATGTGTGCGGCGCGACACTCAGGGAGTGGAGGCAGATGGGTGGGGCCTCGACCATTGTGGATTTGAAGTCCGCTTATTTACAAATTCATGTGACAGAGAAGCTCTGGAAGTACCAGCTGGTGAGATATAAGGGGAAAACGTATTGCTTGACGAGGTTGGGTTACGAGTTGAATTCGGCTCCAAGAATCATGGCGAGGATACTCAAGACAGTGCTGGGGAAAAGGCAGGAGATGAAGGATGCCACAAATTCATATATTGACGATATACTGGTGGATGAGACTGTGGTGATGGCAGCCGAGGTTGTAGAGCACTTGGCTAGGTTTGGATTGGCCACAAAGGAGCCGCAGCCGTTGGAAGGGGGTGCGGCGTTGGGCTTGAGATTAGAGAGAGATAGAACAGGCAAACTAGTATTCCAGAGAGGTAATGAGGTTCCGGAAATTAGGGAGAATTGGAGTAGGAGAGAGCTATTCTCTGCTTGTGGAAGGCTGGTGGGCCACTATCCCATTGCAGGATGGCTTCGGGTAGCATGTAGTTACGTTAAGAGGAGAGTGGAAGGTGTAAGATGGGAAGACAAGGTCAGAAAAGAGACAGTCACGAACTCACGATAATGCAAGATGTCATAGAAAGAGTGAGACGCGAAGACCCAGTGAGAGGAAGATGGTACACCCCGAAGTCGGAGAAGGGGGTTGTATGGTGGTGATGCAAGTAGTATAGCGACAGGCGTGATATTGGAGATAGGTAATGTAGAAGTTGAGGATGCTGCGTGGTTGAGGAAGAAGCATGACTACAGTCATATCAACGTGGCCGAGTTATTGTTGTTGTTGTTGTTCCCCAAGCTGCCTGGCCGAACAGCCCCGAAGCCCAGAGCAAAGCCAAGGCCACAGCCGAGCGCCCCCACA
Source organism: Paralithodes platypus (assembly GCA_032716605.1). NCBI lineage: Eukaryota > Metazoa > Arthropoda > Malacostraca > Decapoda > Lithodidae > Paralithodes > Paralithodes platypus. The sequence continues at coordinate 3,479,710 of CM064577.1, forward strand.
GAACCCTCCCTGCTTACCACAATAAAGCCTGGGTGACCGAAGCCACTCCATGGCGGGGAGCTGAGGAGGGTGCGGAAACACCAGGGAAACCAAAGCCCCACCCAGGGCCCTGTGCCCCTCAGCAATTATGAAGAGAAAGTTGAGGGGCAAAGGAAAAATGTGACGCTTTCGCTTCCAATCTTGATAGATTGGGAGGTCAATCCACGGAAGAGATGCCGTCACTTGAGATCTAGAGAATATATTAGTAAAAGGAACAGTCAGAGTAAGCTATGGGTATGGCAGAAATCGCTCAGTTCTCACTCTGATAGACCAGCCCATCACCACATGACTAGAACCCAATCCTCTCAGCATCAGCTAGGAAAGGCCCTAGAAAGCTACCTTTGGCGAGGGGATAGCTCCCCTATTTCAACCCCTTTCGGGGTTGGGCACCCGCCACCCGCCACCCGTGGCCGAGTTGGATGCGGTGTTGAAAGGTATCAATTTGGCCTTGAAGTGGGGTTTGCGAGAAATCGGGGTTTGAACTGATTCTGCTACAGTGTTTGGTTGGCTGAAATCAGTGGTGACGGAAGAGAAAAGAGTTCGAACGAAGGGAGCCTCAGAACTGATTGTGAAGCGTCGTCTGGGAATTCTGAGGGAGTTAAAAGATGTGTATGGTCTGAAGTTGTGTGTAGTTTTTGTGCCAGCAGAGAAGAACAAGGCAGATGCCCTAACAAGAGTAAAGAAATCATGGCTTGGGGTGCCAGAGGAGACAAAGGAGGCGGCTATGGTGTGTTGCATGGGAGCACCAAGTGTAAAGGAGCTACATCAAATGCACCACATGGGAGTCGACAGGACGCTGTTTGTGGCAAGTAAGGTTGACCCCGCAGTCACGAGGGACAATGTTCGAGAGGTGGTGAGACGTTGTGACAGATGTCAGTCGATCGACCCTGCACCGAGCGTACATGTGTCTGGGGAGATTAGAGTGGATAATGATTGGAAAAGGTTGGCGGTTGATGTGACACTATCGGCAGGGGTTGTACCTATCTATGGTAGACTGCGGACCTGGACGGGTGGCTATCTGGACGGAATTAAGAGCAGAGAATGCGGAAGAGATTGCAGGTTTGCTGAATGAGATCTTGCTAGAGAGGGGCCCAGTTGATGAGGTGTTGATGGATAACGGTACTGCTTTTCGGTCGCAGGCTTTGAAGGACATGCTTGATAGGTGGAATGTCTGACGTTTCTTTAGAGCTGCGTATCGGCCAAGTAGGAACGGAAATGTGGAAAGACATCATCGGACAATCAAGACGATGGCAGAGAGGGGGCAGGTAGTGCCTATGGAAGCAATATTTTGGTATAATATGTCCCCTAGGTCAGGTCAGGATGAGAGACCCGTACCACAAAGAGCAGTATATCAGTATGAATGGCGACATCCATGTGCGGTGCCGATGGCCATTGGGGGGGAGGAAGGGCCTGCCTCTATCCAAATTGGGGAGGAGATTTGGGTGAAGCCCTCAAATGCAATTAAAAGTGTACATCCCAGTGGGGACTGACGTGACTTCCAGGAATAACCTCAGTGTCGACGGGATGCCACGTCACATCTTAGACGTCAGAAGAGTGGTAGAGTCTTCAACTGATGATGAGGTGGGGGATGACGAGCAAGAAGAGGTAGAAGAAAACGAAGTGGTACCACGACGGTCGCAGAGAGAGAGGCGACGGCCAGGGTGGATGGGAAATTATGAGACGGGAAGTGATTGTGAAATGGAGTAGGTGGGATAAAGGGACTGCGCGATGTCTAACGTACCTTAGTAGTACTAGGGCGGTATGCCATTAGGTATGGTGGAAAATTACTATGATTTCGTTGTTGTTTTTCCCATATAGTTGTCTTTTCTCGTTATTTTTTTTGTTTTTTTTTTGTTAGATTGATCTTGAGATCAGGGGGGCGTGTGATGTAATTTGATTATGTTGGGTAGGCTAGCTAGTTTTAGGCATATTTGGGTAGGCTAGCTAGTTTTAGGCATATTCGGCGAACGAACGCGAGTAAGGCAGACGCACGTGTGGGACGACTTTGGTGTGGAGGTTGTAGAGAGCTCCCGTTGTATTTACTGAGTGTAGTGTTCCTGTGGTGGGTGAATAGATTCAGCCGAGGTCAGTGGTTCGTGTGGGCATCACTGTAGCTGTAGGTCAGGTTGGATTGTGGTTTGTGGTCGCAGTTTCTGGAGCGTTGACGGCGCTTGGATGGGGAACCGCTTAGCATAGGCCTAGGCTATTCAGCGCCGCGCATCTCTACAGGGATATTCTCACCGTGAGGTAAGGGTGCTAACATTTCGTATTTCACCCACACTAATTGAAATGCTGGGTGTGAAGGGAATTTTTTGTCCTGACAACTCCCCCGGCACACTTAGGGTCAACCTTTCCTGGTGCCTGGCGTGGGGCTCGAACCTCTGAAGGGAGTTTAACCCTCCTAAAAATCCACAGGTTTTGAGATGCCTTGGGTGGGGTTCGAACCCTGGTTGGTTAGTGACCATGGCCATCACAGGTCAACCAAGCCCGCGCGCTAACCCACTGTACTACTACGGACGTACAAAAGTATAGTAACCTTAGTCCGATTTGTAAGAACCAGGTGATAGTCTCGTGGTGTTTCACGTGATGAGTTTATTGGACTTCCCATCAACGACTATTTTACACTATACCTGACGTCAACTCGGGTAGTACATTATTGGGGTTGCGGGATATTTTCGAGGGCATTACATTACATCCTTCTTTAACTAGGCTAGTCCCTAGCCTCTTTAAGGTCGTAAGGTATCGTAGCTGTATCACCTCAGCAATCTCAATATTGTTAGGTTAGTGACCATGGCCATCACAGGTCAACCAGGCCCGTGCGCTAACCCACTGTACTACCACGGACGTACAAAAGTATAGTAACCTTAGTCCGATTTGTAAGAACCAGGTGATAGTCTCGTGGTGTTTCACGTGATGATTTTATTGGACTTCCCATCAACGACTATTTTACACTATACCTGACGTCAACTCGGTTAGTACATTATTGGGGTTGAGTGATATGAGGTATGGAGGATTTTTTTTTTTTTTTTTTTTTAATGTGCTACTGGGGCCTTTTAAAATGTTTTTTTTAGGCCTTCCCTCTTAAGAGCTTTGCCGCCGTCGTCCAGTAAAACCTCTTAACCCTTTCAGACTCATATGACGCAGAGGTTGCCAGATTAGCAATAAGAAATAGAGTTCTCTCACTCTTATAATTACCTCTCCAAAATTAGTGTTCTGCCCACAGCTAACTCAAAGACAACTGCAGAGGTTGAAGTAAGTAAACTAAAGGTTTCTAAATACCCCTGATGGTAACAAAGGTTTTAAAGTATCCCTAATAGGCTCAAAATCGCGTCATATATCGGAGAGGGTTAAGAGCTTTCTCGCCGTTCCCGGGTTAACTGTCTTGGTAGTGTAATGGTTTAGATGCTTATCTTCTGGGTGTGGTGTCCCAAGTTCGGATCCCGGGAGGGCCATATGCTTTCATTAGTTTATTCATGTACAGTTGGGGAACTAAAAAACGAGGCAGAGGTTTATGGTGGTAGCTGGCAACACATGTTAGTAAACAGTGTAGTAACACATTCTTTATGAATGAACTAGAGGTGTTGCCTGCCTTATGTAAGGAGCAAGTTGATTTGTTGGCAAGTTGTCAGTTGTCTTTTTGTGAAAAGTGTCTATAGCTCTTATTTTCGTAACATTACATACCAAATGTGCCTTCTTATTACAATAATACATTGTGCAGATTTATGTGATACAGTTGATACGAATACAAATATTATTTAACACTTATGAAAAACTTGATATAATTAAAGGACACAAGCTATGTGGGTAGCACAGCTTCTACAGGGTGAGGGAAGATCACCCTGCACGGAAATGGTAGATATATAATTTCAGACATTGCATATATTTGTGTATACTATTATATTTACAGTTAATAAAATGCCGATTTATTCTGATAGTGTAATAAGTAAATTGTGTGTTAAATGTAAAACATGACAACCTTTTGGATAATCCATAAAGGATCGGTTTGCGCAACTGTTGAATGCGTCCGAAACTAACTGGAATGAAGCCCCCCCTCTCCTTCTCCCTCTCACACTCACACTCTCACTCTCACTCACACTCACACACACACACACACAAACAACACCCAGGCCTAGGACATCTGGGTACAGGAGTGTTATTTAATTCTCATATCGAACAGGTTCCACCTCAAGTTTGATCCCAAGCAAATACAGTAGAGAGCACATACTTACATTAATAACCTGTCGGCTTACTAACCCGTTTTTTATAATCTGTCTGCACACATATTTCTTAATATTTGTAAAATGCCCCAGAACGAGAAGCCCACCACAGAAGCCACGAGCGAACACCACACAGAAACAACCGAAAGAAAGGTCCACAGAACTAAAGGACCAGCTGACCGAGCCAGACAATTTAGACAGGCCCAAGCCCGCAGGGCTAAGCAGCTCCAAGCTGCACCTACCTACCCATTCTAAACTGACAATTTTTCCACACCTCACGTACACTACCCCCTCGTGTCATACACTTCTACCTACATGATGATGAACAGGAATATACATTCATATTAAAAACACCCATGCCCTGTCCCTAGATTGAGCCAATGCCAACAAATCAGACAGCCATATATCTATGTATGTTCTTACATCCGAGAAGTAGATGTTATATATATTAGAAGTTAATACACCCATGCTCTGTCCCTAGGTATAAGATATTAATATTAACATACCCTAACATACCTTGTCTTGCCAGACTAAGTTTCTGAAGACCCATCGCCCCCATAAAATCTATGTATTCAATCCCTAGGTTAAGTATTAGTATTAACCCTCTCACGTTCTTGACGCAATTTTGAGCCTATTAGGGATACTTTAAAGCCTTTGTTACCATCAGGGTTATTTATAAACCTTTAGTTTAGTTACTTCAACCTCTGCAGTTGTCTTTGAGTTAGCTGTGGGCAGAAAACTAATTTTGGAGAGGTAATTATAAGAGTGAGAGAACTCTATTTAGAATTGCTAATCTGGCAACCTCTGCGTCCTATGGTCGTGAGAGGGTTAACATTCCCTAACATCTTGTCTTGCCAGACTAAGTTTCTGAAGACCCATCGCCCCATAAATCTATGTATTCAATCCTTAGGTTAAGTATCTTTATCCGCCATTGTGTTCACCTTTTTCCATTTACTTTTCCACAATTGTCATACGTCTTCCACTTACCTCCTTCGTATCCACAGTCCACACTACGCCAATTTGCTTCGTGTCCTACACCTCTTACCCGCCCGATTCTACCTACATGATGATGAACAGGAATATACATTCATATTAAAAACACCCATGCCCTGTCCCTAGGTTGAGCCAATGCCAACAAATCAGACAGCCATATATCTATGTATGTTCTTACATCCGAGAAGTAGATGTTAAAAACCACATGTCCAAACTCATAAGACATTTAGATACCCACGGGTACACCAGGATATAGAACCATTGCCCCCGTAAGACTTAGACAGCCATGACTACAGATGTTAGCCGCCATGCTATAACATAATTCTTACCCCAACCAGAGATTGTATAGATAACCTTGTTACCAGTATCTGTCATAAGTACCTCGAAACAATAACGAAGTACCCCTACGAACTGCCGCTTTTCTTGGTATATATTTCATAGAAAACGCAGTTCCCAGGGACAACTAGACGTGCAAAAGCTTGTGCCAACTAATAGTATCCATAACCCCTCGTACTGACGAAGAATAATACACCATGTTTTTCCCCACTTTACCCACAGTCAAGCACACACCTACAGTTCACCTCCTTCTCCCCCCCCCCCAGCCCCACAGTCCACATAATTCTATCTTTTCCAGACTCATATACCACCCCATAGTTGCATTCCCCGGTAGCATTTGGCTAACGTACTTTCACTGCCTTTTCAAACTCCAATATCAACTGCAGCCTAATGCCACCCCCACGCCCAGAGACCTTAGGGTCAAATTTCCCTATAGCCCCCCTGAACTCCTCCCCTCTCATTAAAATACCCCGCGCTTCTCGACTCTTGTCCGACCTAGCCTCTCTCTCATACCTCTTGAAGATCCTTGATTTTTCCGTTGCTAACACTCTCCAACCTTTTATATATACTCCTATCCAGCCTGCCTTCCCTTAGTAGGCCAGAACAACATTATAACTTTACTAACCCCTTGCATGCCATCTATTCTCTTACAACCTATTCACAACCCTGCACCCAATGGTCGTCGGTGCGAGGCTAGCCGCCTCACCAGTAACTAACTTCTATTGCCATACTTCCAGATAAATGTGGCAGAGTTAGCAACCAGTCTCCACCACATCCAGCAAACCATCCGATTAACAACCAACCGATTAAAACCAGCTAGCCAAGGCACCTTCGGTTTGGATATTAAGAAGACCCACATCTGTCTCATAAACAGAGGGTTATTACAAACACTGGTGATATGGCAAGCCCCTAGCCACAGCCGCCGGACCACCATCCCAGAGAGAGAGCGCCCGGCTACCCCTTTTTTACCCACCCGAGGAGGGAGACCCCCACCCCCGCGGAGGTATACCTGACCCCTGTTTTGACTTCCGGGTCATTGCCAGGTAGCCCAGGAATTCTTCCTATCAATGAACTAACCATGCATGTCTAACCCCCTTACTCACCTCTTTTTACCCACAATCATCCATTCACCTTTCTTGCATACACGGATAAGCAAATTAGCACCGCAGCTATGCCATAGAATGAAAACTGAGCAATATAAGAGAGACGCCCCTATCACAGCTGTCCCAGCCCTCCCCGCAAAGTAGATCCAGTCTCCCTCCCATAAATACTTCCAGTATAGCCAAAATAGTACCTCTTACTAAGGCTCAGTTATATCACAATATGAAGGCTTCCTATAGCCATGTGTCACAAGAGTAATTACCATCTTACCTAGTCCCCATATCTATTGAGAGCTCCAATAAGTCCATAAGACTCAAGATCCCTATGGCCTACAGGGTCCAGAACCGAGCCTATAAACCCAGCTCCCGCCCCCAGTAAAATCAGTTGAAAGATAGACACCAACCAGTGGTACCCACCCTAAAGTTGACCTCTAGCTCTGCCCTTGTGTCGTTCCTGAGTTGAGAGATTCCCGAGCCGGCAGACTCCGTGGCAGAAGTTAAATAGAAGATCTGTCCACGTACAAGTACCAACGTGCACCTTATAACCTTCACACAAATTAGTGGGTATATAAGTGTGTAGCCAGCACCGATCGCCAAGAGATCCGACTTGAGAACTTCCTACATTTGGACCACCTGGACGGCCGAGGAACCAGTCGTTAGCCCCCAACATCACCGGAAGCAAGATAACCAGGTTAGGTTAGGTTAGGTAAGTTAGGTTAGGTTAGGTTAGGTTAGTTAGGTTAGGTAAGTTAGGTTAGGTTAGGTTAGGTTAGTTAGGTTAGACCAACAAATACTATTCAAGATTCACTTTATTAGTACTAACGTGTTATAGTACTAGTTCGACATTCACTTATTAACTTTTCTATGAAGTGGCTATAACTTTGCCCAGTGTAACTCATATTTAACCATTCCATTTGGGACGTACTAAGCGTATCAGTGTTCATTAATTAACAGGCGACATTGACTCTCGTAATTACCTTATTCAGATATTAAAACCCTAGTAATATCTAACGTTCGCCCACTGATTTGTGTTCTACGTATTTCTGCCATAAGAATATAAATCTTAGATCAGTACCCCCTTGAGGTTACTAGAATTTCCGTGTTCTAAAATATACGCGAGTCTAATTCTAACTGTGAGCCGCTACTTGGGCACCCGACCTACCAGTAAGAAATCAAATTAGTGAAAGTGAATACATAAGTACATTGAGGTCTTCCAGTATTATAAAACTTGCTAACTAAACCAGTGATCAGAAGAGTATACCTGAACGTTGGAAGTGAGAGACTAGGCTCCATCCAGATCCGCTAATGCTAGCAGTTCCCTTCTATTATTTGTTTTGTACGAGTATTACTATATTTCTATGCTCTTTATTCATCTACTTAAATAAACGTGATCGTGTGTCGTGTTACCGTGTGTTTATTTTGTGTTCTCTATTCCTCATACCTTGTATTGTGCATGCAGCCTTATATACCCAGTCAGATAGAGCCCACATCACCCAAGTTAATCCTGTAGAAAAACAGGGTATAACAATTTGCTTGCGAGAAGAATTATATGACACACCTGTACCCAAATGCCCTCGGCCTAAGTTAAAACAAATATGCTTTAAGGGATGCTTAGGATTTGAAGGGTGGTGGTGCAGCAAATATAAAACAAAACCTAGGGCAAACACTCCCATTGGTCCAGGTTCGATATTGATGTTTGGGATCGAACCTGGACCAGGTGAAGGGCATCTACTGGGGGCGAGGTCGGGGTTTATTTGAGAAGTAGATGCGTGTGGGGGATTATGTTGGGTGAGGGTGGTAGGTGAAATGGAAGAGGGTTTGGTGGGGGTATTTGTGGGGGTTCTCTCAGGGGGTGACCTGGTGGGGGGATTTTTTAGGGGTTGGTTGGGTGGGTGTGTGATGAGATGAGGATGGTGGTTGAGGTGGGGGGGGGGTTGCGGGGATAGTGGAAGGGAAAGGGGCGGATGCGGGGGGGGGGCTAGACGGGTGGGTAGGGAGTGGGGATTTAAGTTGGAGGGTTGGGGGTAGGGACGTGTGTGGGATGTGTCCTTTGGTGAGATCGGTGATTTGCTGGTGGTGGAAGTAGGCAGTTTTATGGGTGTTTGGTGGGGGGGTAGATCTAGCAGGTCATTCGGGGTAATGAGGTGGGGGTTGAGAGGGGATGAGGTTGAAGAGGAAGGTATGTGTTTTCGTGGGGGGGGTGGGCGTTGTTACTTCTGGAATATAGTTAGAGGGTTTATGGTGTTTATTGGTGATTATTCGTCTTCTTTCCCTTTGTGGAGGAGAAGTCGACGAAGAAGAAGAGGAGGAGGTTAGTGGTCTGGCAGCCCTACGGAACTTGGTTAGCAGGGTGTGTTTCCTGGAGGTTTTAAAAAGTTTTTGTCGTGGGCGTAGGTTGTAGCGTGAGGTTACTGAGGTAGATTGTGTGGTGTGTTTGGGTGTGTACTTGGTTTTGGGTGGGGGGTGTGGTTTTCTTAGTGTGGTGCCTGGGGAAGGTATGTCAGGGCTAGATGGAAGAGTTTCTGTTGTGGTGGGGGTTGTGGGGGGAGGCTTTCGTACTTGGATAATCGGGGGAGGTACTTGATTATCAGAAGTGAAAGAAGGTGTCATGGTGGAGGAGGGTGTGATAGTGGGGGCTTGGGGTTTGTGGAGGTTAGTTTGGGGGGTATGTTGAGGAATGATCTGTCTGTTCGGTGTCGGAGGGTTAAGGTCCTTAGGGGTTTGTGTGGGGATATTTATAGCTGGAGTGGACGGTTTAGTAGGGGTGTTTAATTCTGGTTCAGACGTGTGGGGTGGGGTATTGTCTTGTGGTTGGAGTGGTTTAAACGCTCGGACGAATCTAGTTCGGAACGTGCGAGTCACGCCGTGATAATCGATGGTGACTTGATAGGCGTTTGGGACTTGTATGATGGTGTAGGGCCCGACATAGCGAGGGCCTAACTTGTTGGTGATAGGGAGGTTGGCTACCATTACGGTGTCATGAATGGCGAAAGGGTTTTTGTCATTGGTGTTATCAGTTTTGGTGTCCTGACAGGTTTGGGCGGTATGGAGGGTGTTTTGCAGATGTTGCAATGGGTCAATTGTGGAAGTGGTGGAGGGGAGGTGAGCGTGGTGGTGGAACGGCAGTAACAGGGGGGTACGCCGTAAACACGTTCATGAGGGGAAATACCGTCTTCTCGGGGACAGGTGTTCATGCCCCATTGTATCATCTTTAGTTGTGATGGCCAGTCTGAGGTGTTAAGAGCAATCATTTTTGTCCGTATTGTTGATGGTGCGATGGCTGCGTTCGCATATAGCATTTCCTTGAGGCCAGTATGGGGATGAGTGTTTAATCTTAATACCACATTGTTGGGTGAACTGTTGCCAAACGTGTCCACTAAACTCGGGGGCATTGTCGGATAGAAGAGCAAGGGGCAGACCGAATATAGGGAATACTTCTGTGGCAAGCAGTGTGGCGACTGTGGTGGCTGTGTGGTCTTTAGCTGGGCAGGCTATTAAAAATTTGGAATAAACGTCAACAAATGTGACGATATAGCGTTTGCCAGCGTAAGGAGAAAATGGGCCCATGATGTCGAGGGATAGGACTTGGAACGGTTTGGTAGCCGACAAGGTACCAGCTGGGCCTGGGGTGCGTGATCTATCCTTCCCCAATAAACACAGTTTGAAGGTTTCTGTCACTCGTTGTGCAATTTTGGAGGGGTTGGGGGTCCAGGGAGGTGTGGTGGAGTGGTCTTGCCACTGGCCTGGTAATCCAAAGGTCCCGGGTTCAAATCCCGATGTATCAATGGGAAGATATTATTGGGATGGAATTTGTGCTGTACCTAGTAACAGTGCATTACCACAAAGCCCACCGAAACGTCAATAAAATACCCTCATTGTTCCCTGATTAAATAGCACTGTATGAATATTCCCATATTCAAAATATGCTATAGGGGTGCAATGCCTGGTGAGTTATCGCTCAACAGGTGGCGTTGTGTGTGTGTAAGTGTGAGAGTCCGAGTGTAGGGAGTGAGACAGTGAAGCACAGGAACGAGGTGGCTTCAGAGATGGGGTCGTTTCGGGCCATGAGTGAGCACCGTGCCTCATGTGAAGGCAAGATGGCAGTTGCTCGTTGTACTCTACGTGCTTCACATGTCTCACTCCCTAGACTGGAACAAGACCTCACAGGCTTCACTGTTCATTGTAAAGCGGTGAATGTTAAGGCTCTCAGCCTATGCCCGAGAGGATGTAAGTTGGAATATAGAAAAAAAAAAAAAAAAAAAAGTATTGGTCTGGGAAGATCTTCAACATCTTCTTTTGTCGAAGGTGTATGCCGTTTCCCTCGTGGATGGCAATCATGTAGTCGTGGGCAATGGTGAGGTCTAAGATTATGTGACCAGAGTCTGTGGCAAGTTGATCTCCTCAGCGAGTCAGTTTCCTGAAGACATTTAACGGTATCCAGGGGGGTCTGATTCTTGCTTCCCAAGATTGAATTAGGGAGGGGGCTGAGGGGGCATTATGTTGGGGGATGGGGTAGGTAACAACTCAGTGTTTTGTAAGGCGGCTAGGTTGGTGGGGGGTCTTTTGGTACTGGCAAACGTGACAGGGCGTCTGCATTGGTGTGGAGTTTGCCTGGACGATACTGTATTGTAAAGTCGTAGTCCTCTAGTGTCTCCCTCCAACGTACCAAAATGGCTGAGTTGGTTTCGCACTTACGCAGCCATTGTAAAGATTGATGGTCGGTTATTATATCGAGTTTTGCGCCCAACACAAATGACCGGAAGTGGCTGAGTGCCCAAATGATCCCTAAACACTCTCTCTTGGTGGCTGCATAATTCTGTTGTGCTTGGTTGAGTGTGGAGCTGGCATACGCTATAACATGTTCCTCTCCGTCTCTGACTTGACCTAAAACTGCACCAATGGCGTACAGGGATACATCGGTATAAAGACGGAACGGTTTATGGTAATCAGGGAAAGCGACAATAGGGGCTTGGATTAGCTTTTGTTTCAAAGTGTTAAACGCGAGGTCTCTTTCAGGTGTCCAGGTGAACAGGGTTTCTTTGTGGGTGAGTTGGTGGAGGGGTCTGGCTATGGTGGCGAAGTGGGGGACGAAACGTCTGTAGTATGTGGCTAAACCTAGAAACGAACATACTCCTTTAACGGTGGTGGGTGGGGGTTGGTTTTGTATGGCTTGCAGTTTCTTTGGGTCTGGTGCAATACCATGTTCAGATATTACGTGGCCTAGGAAGTCTACCTTATTTCGGGCAATCTCGCACTTTGAGGGTTTTAATTTCAACCCGGCGGCTCGGATTCTTTGTAGGACTTGTCTCAACCTGAGGAGGTGTTCTTCCCAGGTTGGTGAGTACACAATAATATCGTCCAGATAGGCTAGGCAGGTTTCCCAGGTGAGGCCATGAAGTACCGCTTCCATCAAACGGGAGAAAGTGGCGGGTCCGTTACAGAGGCCAAAAGGTAGGACGTTAAATTCGTAGTGGTGGCCACCACTAGTGGAAAATGCTGTTTTCTCTTGGTCCTCGGCCTTGATAGGCACTTGCCAATACCCTGCTTGGAAGTCGAGGGTAGTGAACCATTTGGATCCGTGTAGGGAGTCAAGGGAATCGTCTATTCGGGGTAAGGGCGTAGCGTCTTTAATGGTTACGTCATTCAACCTCCTGTAATCGACGCAAAAACGGGTTGTCCCATCTTTCTTTTTGACTAGGACAACAGGGGAAGACCAGGGACTAATGGATGGGGTGGCAATACCGGCCTCTAACATTTCCTGGACTTGGCGTTCCTCTTCCTGACGTTGTATGGGATTCTTTCTATGGGATGGTTGTCATATGGGGGGGCTGTGGTGTTAATGATGTGTTGTTCTACATCTGTCTGTCCGATTTCGGTGGGTTGTTGGGCAAACACGTCACTGAATTCTAGCAATAGGTCGTACATGCCGTTCTTTTGGTGGTCGGATAATGTGTCAGGGAGAGGGGGCAATTGGAGGCTGGTAGGGGTGTCATTAAAATCTATGGGGAGGTCATCGAAAGTTTCGAGGTCTCCTATAATGAGACCTTTTGGTAATGTCAGGGATTCCTCTGAGATATTTGCCACGAGAATGTGGTTGATGCGAGCGGAAATGATGGCGGGTTGTAAGAGGCAACGATTGGGGTTGGGGGACATGGTAGTGGGGGAAAATATCATGTGAGTTTGGGGTATGGGTCGCAGGTTCACCCATTTTTGATGGCGGGGGGGAATTTGGCATTTATCCTGAACTACAGCTGGGCTAATGATGGTGGGGGGTTGACTGGCGAGCAGGTGCTTGGTACTTATAAGGGGGGCAAGGTCACTTTGGTGGGGGTCACGCGTGAGGGGGGGATTAACGGCGCGTGTGGGAGGATCAGTGGGGTGCGGTGTGAGGGGGTTAGAAAACGGGATTTGTTGGAGGGACTGTGGAGGGTTGGTGGGGGAAGGGTTAGGTGTAAACATGGGTTGTTGGTGGAGGACTGATGTATTGATTTGGGGTTGTTAACAGGACGAATGTGGGGAATTTTTTGGGTGGCAGTCACGGTCTGATTAGAAGTTATCTGGGACTGGTGAGTTTGTTTGTCATGAGAGGGCGAGTCAAGGGTGGGGTTGTGAAGTATTTTAGGGGTGTGAATTGTGTGGGGGTGGAAGGGAGCTACTGACGGAAGACTGTCACAAGGGGAATTGGGGTGGTTGGGGAATAGCTGGACGTTTGTGGGGGCATGGTGGGAACATGGTTGTGTCCCTCGGTCGGCACGCGTGAGGGGGGGATTAACGGCGTGTGCGGGCGGGTCAGGGTGGTGAGAAGTGAGCGAGTTAGAAAACGGGATTTGTTGGTGGGACTGCGGAGGGTTGGTGGGGGAAGAGTGAGGTGTAGAACATGGGGTATTGGTGGGGGACTGGGGTATTGATTTGGGTTTGTTAGCAGGATGAACGTGTGGAATTTTCTTGGTGGCAGTCAAGGTCTGGTTAAAGGTGATGTGGGGCGGGTGGGTTTGTTTGTCATGAGAGGGTGAGTCAAGTGTGGGGTTGTGAAATTTTCTAGGGGTGTGAATTGTGTGGGGGGGAAAGGGAGCTACTGTCGGAAAATTGTCACAAGGGAATTGTTGTTGGTTGTGGGATAGCTGAACATTTCTGGGGGCATGGGGAAAACATTGTTGGGTACATTGGTCGGCATTTTCCCTGGAAACATGTGTACATAAACATTTGATAGAATTATGGTTACATATATCAGACTCTGTCCTGAAAACATGGGAGGATTTATCCGGGACAGAATTACGAGAATGGAGGGGATTACCGAGAGGGAGTTGCTTGGACTTGTCTTCTTTCGTTTGTTGAGGCATTTTGTTACTGAATGGGGTGAGATTTTGAGGGAACTCAAGGCAAGGGGAGGGTTTAGGAGTCATCTTAGTGCTAGCTGCAACTTGGTAACCCTGACTCAGAGTTTGTTGAGGGGGAAGGTGTTTTTTCTTCTTATGTCTGGGTTTGTCAGAGGCTTTGGGTTGGAATTTATTTTTGAATGATATCAGCCTTTGGCTGCAGTCGACCTGGGCCTGGAGTTTTTGAAGGAGGTCAAGTCCAAGGAAACCATCGTAATGTTTACAGTGGGAGGAAAATACTGTGAACGTGTGATAACAACGAGCATGGGGGGCAGGAGTAGTTACTGATAGTGGCAAAGTGTCTCCTAGGAGATTTAAGTAAGTATCAGCAGCTGAGATTAGTTCTGTTTTGGTGGTTAACAAGGGGCCAAATAGTCGGTGGTGTTGATCATAGTAAGACTTGAACAAACATGACTTGGCAGCTCCCGTGTCGATTAACAAGCGGACAGGAATGTCCATGATTTTGGCCATGTAATAAATGGGGGCAGTGCGGTCAGTTATGGCGTCCCCCGCTGAGGCCATCTTGGGCAGGGGGTACTTTAAAAATCCTGGGAATCGGTATCTACCTCCTCCAGGGTTTCCTCGGTATCCTCTGAGGTCATGTTAGGGGCTATTTCTCCAGTGTGTCTTTCTTCCATCTCTTCCTCTTGTCCCAACTCCTCATCATTTACAGAAATGCGAGGAGTAAAGGGGCGAGGTTTGGCAGAGTCACGAATTTGATGGAAAGCACACTGAGCATTACAGGCAGGGAAATCATAGGGGTTGATAATTACTAAGGTAGGGTTTTTACTTTGGTAGGTGTTGTAGTTTCTGTTCCGGTTGAAGATTCTGCGTGGCTGGGTAGGTTGGAACCGGGGTATACTGGGTTGGGGCTTGCCGGAAGGGTAGGTGGGTCTGTTGTGGAAGGATGAGGCTGGGTAGGAATTCTTGGAGTTTTGGTGGTCGGGTTGCTGCGGGTGCGTGGGAAACCTCTTGATTGCAGCGATTTGGGTGGGTGTTTCTGTTCGCACGGCCAAAATATGTCGGATCGTGATGAGATCTTTTTGGTATCCGACGAAATCGTGCACACGGAAATGGTCTTTTACTGCTGAGGGCAATATAGACACAAGGTTGACCAGAATTTGCTGTTCTTGTTGGATTCTGGTCAATGTGGGGAAAGAAACTTTTATGTGTTGGGCAATCTTATTCACTGTGGCATCTAGATCGCCTTCGAATTTAGTGTCTTGGATACGGGTGTGGGCCACAAAAACGCCCAACGAAGGCTAAATGGCTTCTATCACTATTGGGCGAAATTCGTCCCAGGTGAGAGCAGGGTGCACTTGATAGGCAACCAGGGAAACGGCTTTTCCCAGGTGCGTTAATGTTACGGCTATTTTTTCTGCATCCGTGGAATAAACTAGGTCAAGTACGGGTTTCACTAAGTCCATGAATGTTTCGATCTCATAAGTTTCTCCATCATAATGTGGGATGGGAATGTGAGAACGGTGCGCCATGATGTTATCGTGTTCTGGCTGTTCCAAACTTGCAATGTAATGCAACCTTTTATCCGAATCAAGAACCACCGCTGCCGCCAATGTTATGCCCTGTTTTTCTACAGGATTAACTTGGGTGATGTGGGCTCTATCTGACTGGGTATATAAGGCTGCATGCACAATACAAGGTGTTGTGGATGGAGGGAGGGAAGGGTCACCCACTGACCCACTGACCGTGTGATAAATGATTGGAGTCACAGTGAGAGGGGCAATTTTGGTGAGTGTTTGGGCAATTTTTGAACAAATAAAGTTCTATAATTACTTTGTTTGACAGAGAGAAAGTCTTATATAGTTTTGCATGATATGATTGATAATCCCATCAATTTACAAAAGTAAATTGGTGGGATAAATATTTTTTTTGTGTATATTGTCATCTCGATTGTAGACACGAAGATTTGAGTGACATATTGTATGAGCTGCTGTGGCCTAGTCAGTAAGGTGACGGATTGGAAATCAGAAACTATGGCAGGGCAGTGGGTTCGAATCCAGGAGGGGGTTATGGGGAAGGTTTTATACTGTTTAGAAAAAAAAATATATATATTTTTTTTTACAAGATCATGTCATTGTATTCAAGCAATATGAAATATTCATAGAATATATCATATTGCAAGAATACAATGACATGACCTTGTATTTTTTTTTTTGTATTATCATCTTATAAGTAGGTTGGACATGATTTATTGATACATAATGATTTTTGTACAATTCATTTGAGGTTAACATATATAAATATTGGGTATAGAAAACATATATATTGATATAGTGAAAAAAAAGCATATCACATGTACAGCTTTGAAACATAGGAACTAAATAATGAAAGACATATTTATATAATGAAAAAAGGCATATAAGAACATATTACAGGGACATCTTTGTAAAATATATATCTAAAATTATGAGGTAGCGTGTTCAGTTAGGTCAGGTAAGGTAGGGCACGAGTCCAGGGCAGGGGGCGGCACTCGGTACTGCTTATACATGTGGTAGTCCCTGAAGCAGTCCCCCAAGCAGAGTGCAACCTTGCACTCGTGGCACATTGTGGTGACTTTCTTGGTTGTTGGGGCTCTCCTGGAGGTGTTCAGGCAGACGTAACACTTCAGCTGCCTGTGACGAGTGCCAACCAGCTCCATGTGGATTGGGAAGTGTCTTTCCACCCCCACCTGGATACGGTCTGGGACGTGATCCCCACGCCATGCCGTACGCCTGTGAGTGGGGGTGCCATACTTCGTCAGGAGTTGATATGATACGTTGTACACAAATTCCCTGAATTTGAGTTTTTGATTGGGTGCCATAACTCTTGACCAACCACACGTTGAAGGCATTGAGCATCGTGATGTCAACTAGGTGGAGGAAGAGCTTGTGATACCACTTCACAGTCTTCCTCAGACACTCAACGCCTGCCAGTTGACAATCCGACTTGTCCACCAGGCGCATGTTCTTGGTGTAGTCCACTACCAAGTCGGGCTTATAGATGGTCTTCTTGGTTCGGTAGTGGACTTTACCAGAGTCCACCTGGGCTGTCGAAAGCAGGTGAACGTCTCTTTTGTCTTTCCACTTCAGGGCTACCAGTTTCCCGGACTTTTCCAGTTGCTTGTACTTCTGCCCCCTTCGTCGCCTTCTTCGGACATGCCTCTCGCGGTGTTCCTGGACCAGTTCGTCATCAGAAGGTGTGTCGCTGGAGGAGGGATCTGAAAGAGGAATGACATTACCTGCGAACTTGGGCATAAACTTTCTTGTCTTTCTGACAGTCCCACATGACCCCGTTTGGTTGTCATGAAGAAACTGGCAGAGAGCAGGAGAAGTATACCAATTGTCAGTGTACAAGACATGGCCATGGCCCAGGTAAGGTGCCAACATTTTCCTGACGATGGTACCTGACATGCCCATGGGGTCATTGGCAGCGACTTTTGGTATGTCAATGTCAGTTCCTGTATACACGATCATGTCCAGCACTATACCTGTCTCACAGTCGCACAGCTATCCATCTTGGTGGGGCAAGCGAGTAGAAATAATAGCACAAACACAGGGATAATGTCCAGATCGGCGCACAACGCTTGGGGCGGACCACCTGATTGGAAGTAAACAATACTTTTGGCGCGAATAGAAACTTACCCACAATTCTGTTCGGTCCGAACTCGATGTTTTTTCCCCCCTGCCATTCGGCCTTGTCTGAATGGCTTGGGCATATGTCCAAACCTGAATGGCTGTCCGAAACTCATGGGTTTCCGGATCTGAGAGCACCAGATCAGCGGGGTTCTACTGTAGTGTTAAATTGTATATTTGATTTATTTATTTATTTGTAGAAGGTAAAAATCAAGTACATCTATCTATCTATAAGGCAGCCTCCCAGAAGCTGGGTGTGCTCAACCGCCTCAAGGGGTTCTTTACCCCTGCGCAGCTTCTTGCTCTGTACAGGGGCACAGTGCGTCGTTGTATTGAGTATTGTTCACATGTGTGGGGAGGATCCTCTCACACACACTCCCAGAGAAAGTAGAAAGGAAAGCCTTTCGTATCATTAACTCCCGTCCATTCACCAACTCTCTGCAATCTCTTTCTCTTCGCCGCAATGTTGCATTTCTCGCTATTCTATCGCTACTACAATAATCAGTGTTCCTCGGAGCTTTCCCAGTGTATACCACCTCCTCTACGTAGGGTACGTTGTACCCGCCTTGCAACACAATCCCACCCCTACTCTGTGCAACTCTCCAACCCAAGAGTGAAACGTTATTCTCAGACTTTCTTCTATTCAACTGCTGAGCTTTGGAACTCTCCCAGAATCAGTCTTTCCCTCTTCCTATGACTTAAATTGCTTCAAACTCCGTGTGTCCAGGCATTTTAGCTCGAACGTCCCTTGATTTTGGCCCTGTCACTCTTTCAAATCTGGGGGAGGCACTCACTGCAGGCAGTTATGCCTTTTGTCTCCCTCATTCACATAGGAAAAAAACAAAAAAATCTATTGTCTGATGCTGTGATCCCCGAAGGGGTGGGGACGAACAAAACGCCCCCATGCACCTCTGTCCCCAGTCAGTCGACGCCCCTCCTCCCAACCACCACCACCTTCATCCATATACTTCTTCACTCCATCCTTCCACCTCTCTTTCGGTATAGGCCTACCTCTCCCTCTCTGTCATTCCACCTTGCTCTCGTACACCCTCTTAGTCATTCTCTCGCTTCCCATACGTTCCATTTGGCTGAACCATCTCAAGGTGTTTCTTTTCACACTTTCCAGCACATCTACCTCCACACCACACCTCCTTACTTCCTCATTCGTCTGTCTATCCCTCCATGTAACTCCGCATGCACTTCTCAAGTACACTCATCCCTCAATTATCGCGCCTAATTGGTGCCGTTAGCAGGCTGCGATAATGAGAATCGCGATAACGAAACTTAATAACTTATGGGGAAAAATATATTAATTCCCAGGTCCCAACTTTTCGGAAGTTTTCACCCCCAGATTCGTCCAAACAGTCACCCCAAGTAACTATCCCCCCTCCCCAAATAAACCTACATCTAATTAATATATATCGAGAATATATGAAAATACATATTATGAAGATATTGCTTACCACATAGACTTTATTTGAAACCATAGTCATATTTAGCATAGCCTAACTCATCGTCATGTTTCCGCGGCGGCCTTCATCAGACATGATAGCCGGTACGCACACTTGACTCGACTCTGTTTTGATGGTCCCAGCCATTCAATTCCTTCATCATTAGCACCACACCCAACATCCATATCACTGAATGCAATAGAGGCCATAATAATTGCAAGAGATATGAGGTTCAGGCAAATACACAGGCCTAGTTTGCCTTTTTCCAGAGGATCTACTGTAAGAAACTGTAAGAAATATAAGCACGTAAAAGGCGGGTGGACTTAGAGCGTCTGGCTAGTGTTGACATTAAAGATGGTGACCGTACCTTGCGCAAGTGACTCTCGCATTTTGGATTCACCTGATTCACTTTGACAATGGCAGTTTCTTGGAGTTCAGTTCACTTGCTTTTGTTTTGTGTTATATAGTTTGATGTCGAGTCTTTCATTATTTTTTTTCTCCACTGTATGATGATACAACATGATGAATAAATATAAGAAGGAACAAAAACAGCCAATAAGAGCCTCACCTCGCTCTAACGTCAAGCCAATCAGCTGCTGAATCACTCCACGATTGGCGGTGATGTAGACAGGTGGGATTTTCGAGTTTTCCCGGCAATGAGGCACCGCGATAACGGATCTAGGACCCGCGGTAACAAAATAGTTTTTTTTTTTGGGGGTATGCACGATAAGAGTAAAACGCTATAACCAAACCCGCGATAACGGAGGGATGATTGTAACTCATTTCCACCCCTCTTACTCTTGGTCTGAGTTTCTCCACCAACGTCCGTGCTTCGCTTCCGTAAGTCAGTGTTGGGATTACCACACGGTCATGCAAGGACTTGTTCACTTCCATGCTGACCACCCTATTTCTTGTTACTGCTTTCAGCATTCCTACAACCCTCTCCTGCACCTCTTCATCCATACTCTCATCTTTACTCAGCACACTGCCCAGATACTTAAATGAGCTGACAATCTCCATAGCCTGACCGTTCAACTTAACCTCATACTATGTGGTTTCACCCCTTTCAAAGACCATAACCTTACTCTTCCCCGCATTTTCCTTCAGATTCCGTTTTTCGCACACTGTTCCACACATTTACCAGACCCTGCAACTCCCATTTATTATCGCTCATCAGAACTGTATCATCAGCAAACATCAGTACAGCAGTACACATCCACTGCTCTTCCTTGTACAGTATTTCTTTCGTGACTCCATCCATATATACAGTAAACAACCACGGGGACATCACACACCCCTGTTTCAACCCAACATTCAGATCAAAGAACTCTCTCTGCTCATTCTCCACACCTACTGCCGCCTTTGCACCCTCATACATGCTCTTCTGACTAATAATTAGGAGAATAAAATTAAAAAATCTAATAACAAGTGAACAATGCAATAAGTATTAATCCGTAATGTTATATGTTAAAGCCATTGTCATCAATGGATTATAATATGTAAATCCTATACAGTCAAATTCCTCTGGTTCGGCACCCAATAATTCGGAAAACCTGACGGTCCGCCATTTTTAATCAAAACAACAACAGGTCCACCATTTTTAATCAAAACAACAACAACACACAATATACATTCAGTCAGTCAGGTGTCTTATGCTTGTGTAACAGCCCAAACTAATCGATCGATGATTTTCTGCATTTTAAATCGATGGATTAAAGCAGTGGACAGTGACATAAGAATTGTTACAATGGTGAACACAATAATACATACTCCAATATCAATAATCAATAGTTGAACGAGAGTAAACAAGCAAGAAGTCGGCGCTGGTATGGCAATCGTGGGGCCAAAGCTCCCCTTATATTTTCCATCTTAAACGAGACTAACTTGGGTTACAATGTTATAGCCTTTACCATGAGCAAGATAATTACTTGATATTGCTTGGTATTCTACTAGGTTGTAATGAAAATTGTAGTGTAAATAGTATTTATTACCAATTTATTAAACAAATAACTTGTTTTCTATAGTTTGTATCATTAAAAAAAAAAAAAAAATACTCAAGGTCTCCTGAGGGCGCCTAACGGTTTCATCATGTTGGCTAGCTATCTGGTTGAGTTGCCTATATTTAAGTAACACCCCATTCTTTAACAACAAATACAAACCCCAATGTACCTGAATAAACTAATGAAAGTAAAATACCACAGGAACGAAAAATCTGAGAGCGAAACCTCCAACCCTAACGAGCCACAGGAACGAAAATCCTGAGAGCGAAACTCCCATCCCCAACGAGATCCCAGGCCCCTTTTCCATTCCCGATTTGGTCTCTCTCTCCCTCTCAATTCATTCCACATATTATACGTCTCTCAATCACTGTCTTCTAATATACAAACCACAATACTTTACTCACTGATATTCTTGATGTACCACCTAAGTATGTATTTAATTAGGTAACCACCATACAGGCTATAATACTTTCATTGTGTAGGTTCGAGGCGATCTAAGACACCTTAGTTTCCATTTCACACCAAATCAGATCGTGATTACGTCAGCCCTGTATTTAGTTATATAACAATCAGAGTCCCTCCAATTCTAGCAATTCTATGTCTCTAACCTCCCGTTGTTTTATCCACTAACTATAGATTCCCAACCTTTAACCACGACTCTATACACCCGATAACCCTATGCCAGTTATTGTATTGATTTAGGCCTGTTAATTCGGATAAACTCACTATGACCAATCTGCAGACGATTATCAGGAGAGATGCAGGAAAGCTACCTCGTATCTCCCTTTCCATGACGAGTATAGACATATGTACCCCCGTGGTCAGTCGCTCCCCCTTGCCTTGTTCTTCTAGTAACTAAGTGTATATATAATATTAACCGGAGTATGCCACCAGTATTGATACGACATAGCGGTACTGTCCTTGTGTCGTATTGTGCCACGTGCATACCAACCCGGTTTCATCATCTTATTAGGACGACGGCTATAATGTCGTCATTCATGCATGTATTCAATCCTTAGGTTAATTATCTTTTATCCGCCATTGTGTTCATCTCTTCCATTTACTTTTCCACAATTGTTATACGTCTTCCAATCACCTCCTTCGTATCCACAATCCACACTACTCTACTTTGCTTCGTGACCCTATGCAGTGGTACCCTGTTTTGGGTCATCCTGTCCGCTTATCCTTCACGCCCCGCTGCACACACCAGCCTACCTGTTCGATCGTAGGGATATGCCACCCCTATGTCCAGCGCATTAAGGGTCACTATCCTAGGTCACGAGCGGCGCGGCGCCTAGCCTCAAACCACCCCTTTACAATTCACAACCCTCCCCCACCTCGCGTATCCACTACCCCTCGTGTCCTACACCTCTTACCCGCCGGACTCTACCTACATGATGATGAACATAAATACACCTTAATTTAATACACCCATGCCCTGTCCCTAAGTTAGGATATCAATGTCAACATACCCTAAAATACCTTGTCTTGCCAGACTAAGTTTCTGAAGACCAACCGCCCCCATAAATCTATGTATGTTCTTCCAATCGAGAAGTAATATGTTAACCCCTGTCTTGCCAGACTAAGTTTCTGAAGACCAACCGCCCCCATAAATCTATGTATGTTCTTCCATCCGAGAAGTAATATGTTAACCCCCTAAAATACCTTGTCTTGCCAGACTAAGTTTCTGAAGACCAACCGCCCCCATAAATCTATGTATGTTCTTCCATCCGAGAAGTAATATGTTAACCCCCATGTCATAATTGATAAGGAACTATGATACCCATGGGTACACCATTGTATATATAACCATTATTCCTGTAAGACCTAGACAGAGATAATGACTGAAGATGTTAGCCACCATGCAGTAACTCTAATTCTTACCCCAACCAGAGATTGTATAGATAACCCTTTTTTTACCATTGTCTCGACACATATCTACCACGAAACAATAACGAAGTACCCCTACGAACTGCCGCTTTCTTTGGTCTATATTTCATAGAAAACGCAGTTCCCAGGGACAACTAGATCAGCAAGAAATTGTGTCAAATAATAGTGTCCATAACCCCTCGTATTGACGAGTAATAATACACCATGTTTTCCTCTACTTTTATCCACAGTCAAGCACACACCTACAGTTAACCTCCTCTTCCCCACAGCCCCACAGTCCACATGATTCTATCCTTTCCAGACTCATATACCACCACATATTGCTCATCCCCCGGTAGCGTTTGGCTAACATACCTTCCCTGTCATTAACCCCCAGGCTACGATACCAACTGTAGTCTAATGCCACCCCTACGCCCAGAGACCTTAGGGTCAAACTTCCACGTAGCCCTCCTTAACCCTCTCCCTCTCGTTAACCCCCCACGCTCCTCCACTCCCTCCTAACCTAGCCTCTCCACCACACCCCCTTAATATCCTTAACTTTTCCGTTACTAACATTCTCAAACCTTTTGTATATATACTCCTATCCAGCCTACCTTCCCCCAGTAGGAAGGAACACCATTAGAATTTTACTAACCCTTTGCATGCCATCTATTCCCTCACAACCCTCACAACCCTGTACCAAATGATCGTCAGTGCGAGGCTAGCCGCCGCGCCAGTGACTAACTTCTATTGCCATACTTCCAGATAAATGTGGCAGAGTTAGCAACCCAGTCTCCACCACATCCAACAAACCATGCAATTAACAACCCAAACAATTAAACCAGCTGGTCAAGGCACCTTCGGTTTTAGTATTACGAACACCCACATCTGTCTCATAAACAGAGGGTTATTACAAACACTTGTAATATGGCAAGCCCCCAGCCACAGCCGCCCGGACGGGCATCACAGAGAGAGGACGCCCACCTCCCCCTTTTCACCCACCCGAGGAGGGAGACCCCGACCCCTGCGGAGGTATACCTGACCCCTGTTTTGACTTCCGGGTCATTGCCAGGTAGCACAGGAATTCTTCCTATCACTGAACTAACCATGTATAACTAACACCCTGACTAACCTCTATTAACCCACAATAACCCATTAACCTTTCTTGCACACTCCAATAACCAAATTAGCACCTCAGCTATACCATAGAATGAAGACTGAACAATCTAAGAGGGACGCTCCTATCACAGCTGTCCCAATCCTCCTCGCAAAGTAGATCCAGTCTCTCTCCCCTAAATACTTCCAGTATAGCCAAAATAGTACCTCTTACTAAGGCTCAGTTATATCACATTATGAAGGCTCCATATAGCCATGTGCCACAACAGTAATCACCACCTTACCTAGTTCCCGTATCAATTGAGAGCTCAAATAAGTCCATCAAAACTCGAGATCCCTAAGGCCTACAGGGTCCAAAACCGCCCCTATAAATCAAGCTCCAGCCCCCAGTAAAATCAGTTGAAAGATAGACACCAACCAGTGGTTGGTCACCAGAGTTGACCTCCAGTTCTATCGTTGTTGGTTGCTGAGAATTGAGTTCCAGAGCCGGCAGACTCCGTGGCAGATTTGGATAGAAGGACCTGTCCACGTACTTGAGAACTTCCTACATATGGACCATCTGGACGGCCGCGGAACCAGTCGTTAGCCCCCAACATCACGGACGCAAGATAACCAGGACCAGACCAATCAAATACTACCCAAGATTCACTCTATCAGTACTACAGTGTTACAGTGCTATTTAGAGATTCACTTATTAATATTTCTATGAAGTGGCTATATCTTTGCCCCAGTATAATTCATATATAACCATTCCATTAGGAAGTGCTAAGCGTATCAGTGTTTATTAATTAACAGGCAATATTAACTCTCGTAATTACCCATATATCCAGATATTATTACATAGAAGTGAAACCGTAGTGATATCTGAATGTTCGCCCACTGATTTGCGTTCTATGTATTTCTGATACAAGAATATAAAACTTAGATCAGTACCCCCTGAGGTTACTAGAATTCCCGTGCTCTAAAATACGCGTGTCTAATCTAGTCTGTGAACTACTCCTTGTGCACCAGAGCTACCAGTAATAAATCTAACAGTGAATTTGAATCTATAAGTAATATTGATGGTCTCCAGTATATCAACTTGTGAATAAAGCCAGTGATCAGAAGATTAATACCTGAACGTTGGAAGTGGGAGACTAGGCTCCATCCAGATCCACTTATGCTAGTGTTGTCCAATTCTATCATTTGTGTTGCACGAGTATTCAGAAGTGTGTATATCAATAAACGTGATCGTGTGTCTTGTTACCGTGTGTTTATTTTGTGTTCTCTATTCCTCATACCTTATTTTGTGCATGCAGCCTGCTATACCCAGTCAGTTAGAACTCACATTACCCAAGTTAAACCTGTAGAAAAACGGGGCATAACATTGGCGGCAGTGGTGGTTCTTGATTCGGATAAAAGGTTGCATTACACTGCAAGTTTGGAACAGTAGAAGCATGGGAACATCGCAAAAATGGCAGCTCGCTATGACACTCACACACATTCCCAAGTATGATGTAAACACGTATGATATCGCCACTTACTTAGACATAGTAAAGCCAGTGTTAGATGTGGCACTTCAAAATGACCGCGACAAAATCGCCGTTGCATTATTGCACATTATGCAGTTGGGAAAAGCCGTTTCCCAAATTGTTGAACAGGTAACGCCAAAGCTTACCTGGAACCAGTTTCGATCCCTCGTGATCCGGACCTTAGGGCCACTTTTGGGTTCCCTCGTCGCCCCCAAAATAATAAAAGTCGACGAGATCAAGTATGAAGGGGATATCAATGTGACCCTCATACAACTCTACAGATACGTGAGGACCACGTATAGCTCTCAAGATGACGAGCAACAAAATGAACTCTTATTCACCGCATTGTTAGACATCCTCACACCCCACCTCACCGCCCGTCTCGACCCGTACGGCTCATTCGAAGAACATATGCTCTCCATCAGAGAAAGATGCCAACTCAGTTCGGTGAATCCCCTATCCACCCCTTCAACCCCTATCCATGAAAGTAAAATAATGTATTCCTCCACCGAACACTATCATCAATAAGTCCCTCCATTCCCCTAAGGAATCAAACTCCGTGCACCCTTCCAAAATGACTCCCGATGAAAGTCCAACCCCAGTGCACTCTTCCTTGCCTCTATCCTCTCTGACCATCCCTAAATTTTTCCCTGCCCAGCCATCCACCAACGATAATCTTCCATCAATTGTGTTACCCCATAAACCCCATCCTTTTTCTATGACTGCCAACAAACCACAGCACGCAGAAATGGTCACCCCCACCGTAACCAATTCTCTTTCAATGTCACCCCTGAAAAATGCTGGTCAGAAAATGAGCCCCCCCTCCACTCTCTCACATGCCCCTGTCACCCAAGACCAACCTTCACCCCCGTCAATCCCTCAACAACCTGTCACGCCTCTCACTTCCTCATATTCATCACCTGTCCCCCCCTCAAAACTGTCAACCTCACCCCCCCCCCCCCACCATCATCTCCCTACATGCCCAACCTCGGTGAACCCCTTCAAACACCCGCATCAACCAAGAATGCTACAGCTCTGCCTACCTCCTATTCCCCCCCTCCCTTGTCACCCTCTCCAACATTACCCGAACCGCTCTTGAATCCACCTCCAGTAACACCCCCGCTCGCCAACCTACCTCTGCCCCATAATCCAGCACCAGAACCAAAATCTCCATCAATGTCTCCTTCATCCATCGTACCAACTTCCATTGATGTCCGAGACAAATCTCTTCCGCAACAATCTCTCCAAACTGACCTACTCACCCCATCCCCATAATTTACCTGTCAATCACCCAGACCCCCATCTGTCCAGGATCAATCCTCCCATGTTTCCAGGACAGACTCTTATGTATGTAAAAACCGTTCTACCAAATATTTATGTACCCATGTTTCCAGGGAAAATGCCAACCTATGTACCCAACAATGTTTTCCCCATGCCCCCAGAAATGCTCAGCTATTCCCCGACCAACAAAATTTCCCTTGTGACAGTTTTCCGTCAGTAGCTCCCTTCCACCCCCCACAATTCACACCCCTAAAAAACTTCAAAACCCCACACTTGACTCACCCCCTCATGACAGACAAACCCACCAATCCCATATAACCTCTAAACAAACCGTCACGGACACCGACAAAACTCCCCAAATTCGTCCTTTTAACAACCACAAATCAGTACATCAGTCCTCCCAATAACCCATGTTCTATGCCTAACTCTTCCCCCACCAATCCTCCACAGTCCCACCAACAAATTCCGTTTCCTAAATCACTCACACGTCACCACTCTGATCCTCCCACACGCGCCGTTAATCCCCCCCTCACGCGTGACCCCCACCAAAGTGATTTCCCCCCCCTCATGCGTACCGAAAACCTGCTCACCAGTCGGTCCCCCACCATCATTAGCCCAGCTAAACTCTCAACCTCCACCAATTCCCACCCGGCCAGCCTAACCTCTCACGACCACATTCAGAACGAAAAATCACCCCCGTACGTAACCCCTACCTCCTCTTCCCCCCCTATCTTACCCCCCTCTTCACCGTTACCCCATCCGCCCCAAATTCCACCCCCAAAGATCCCGCTCGACAAAATACCACGCCCATCCAAATCCAACCACAAAACTTTTTCCACCTTGGCTAACCCCCAAAATACTACTCTCTCTCTCGCCCCAAACAACATAATCAACCTCTCAACCTCAACCACTCCTCGAAATCCCATCCACGTCTCTCCCGAAAATAAAATCAGTCCAAATTCAACCCCTCTCAAACCACAACCCTGCCTGCCCAGACCCCCCCCACCATCTCCCTATCAAATCCCCACACTCCAACCCTCCAAACCACCCGATCATCGTAAACTCTCAACCTCCAGCCTTACTCACCCTTCCCCCAACCCCACTCACGACCACAACTCTCTATACAATTCATCCCCTCCCCAGCACCAACCTCTTCCGCAACAACAGCCCCGACTCGACCTGCCCGTTTCACCTTTAAACCCCCCCTATCACTACCCCCGACCGCAACCCTTTAAACCTCCCTCCAAAACTGGCCCAGGGCCAGCTCTCACCCAGACCCACATTCCTAACGGCAGACCTAACGGTATATCCACCCCTCCCTTCCAAAGTGAAAGCGAACCCCCAAGGTCAAAGCCACAACCACCACCACCACCCCTACCAATAAACCAGACCTTCACCAAGTCTAACGGCGACCCTAAATACCCCCCCCCCCCCCCTGATGATGATGAGGATGTTATTGTACTGGATTTTCCATGGGATTTTGTTTTGTATTGTTCTCAATTCCTAAGCGATTGGGCATGATTCTATAAATTTACATGTTTTCCATATACTGTATATATTATATTTTTTTTCCTTAGTCATACTACCTTTCTTGTTAACCTACACTTTTCTGACTATCTTTTAAATTTGTTTTATACATTGTTAAACACTTTAGCTCTTCTTAATTTTCCTGTGTTCTTAATTATCTGTTCTTTCGTCAAGTTCTTTTATCATCTTTTCTCTCCTTTTCCAACATCTATGTATTTTCTTCCCTCGTTCCCTTCTTTCTTGAATAGTAACTCTCCTATTAGTTTTCAGTGTCTTAGATATATGGCCTGAATAATCTTGTTATTTTTTTTCCTAATTTCATTATATTATTCACATTCCAGGATAAAATGTTTTAAGTTTTTGTCTCTCTTTTCTGAACAGTCTGTTGCTAGTCGGGATGACAGTAATCTTCGTCCTCAGCGACAGGCTGCCATTTCCCTCCAACCTAACCCCCTCACCGACCTGACCTGGCCCCCCTAAACAAACCTACGTACTCCAACCTTGAGGTACGAGGTCGTACCTAATACAAAGGCGACGGAAGTAAAATACCACAGGAACGGAAAACCTGAGAGCGAAACCTCCAACCCTAACGAGCCACAGGAACGAAAATCCTGAGAGCGAAACTCCCATCCCCAACGAGATCCCAGGCCCCTTTTCCATTCCCGATTTGGTCTCTCTCTCCCTCTCAATTCATTCCACATATTATACGTCTCTCAATCACAATCTTCTAATATACAAACCACAATACTTTACTCACTGATATTCTTGATGTACACTCACACGTACTAAAAGCTGCTCAGGGGTGGGCCCTTCCTTCCCCTACCCAACCCTGGGCAGGTGGAAGGGGGGAGTCGTGTCCAAGTCCACCCCCAACTGCCCTACCTTCCTCCTCTGGCTGCTAGTTAGTGATCAGCAACGTATGTTCTCATGTATTGTAAATTATAGCTAAACCATCATTGCACAGGCCTACATTTAAAATGTATTAGGAATTCAATACAATATATGTTGTTATTCTAAAAATTAGTTTACATACAACGTCGGCTTCAATTTCGGTTGTTGGGGTCTTCTGCCTGCCTGCTTGCCTGCCTGCCTCTCTCTCTCTCTCTCTCTCTCTCTCTCTCGACCAAGGTTTACTGTGATTTGAAAATGATGATACCATAATTAAATCCAATTTCATACAGTATTTAGGATGATATATTCACTATCATTGCCATACACATCAACATGCCCTCTACCATGAATGAGCGGGTGCCCAACCCCGAAAGGGGTTGAAATAGGGGAGCTATCCCCCCGCCAAAGGCGGCTTTCTAGGGCCTTTCCTAGCTGTTGCTGAGAGGATTGGGTTCTAGTCATGTAGTGATGGGCTGGTCTATCAGAGTGAGAACTGAGCGATCTCTGCCATACCCATAGCTTACTTTGACTGTGCCTTTTCGTTGTATATTTTCTATATCTCAAGTGACGGCGTCTCTTCCGTGGATTGACCTTCATCCCAATCTACCAAGATTGGAAGCCAAAGCGTCACATTTTTCCTTTGCCCCTCAACTTTCTCTTCATAATTGCTGAGGGGCACAGGGCCCTGGGTGGGGTTTTGGCTTTCCGGGTGTTTCCTTACCCTCCTCAGCTCCCCGCCATGGAGTGGCTTCAGTCACCCAGGTTTATTGTGGTCGGCGGGGTGGGTTCTGTGGGGGGCGCTCGGTTGTGGCCTTGGCCTTGCTCGGGGCCTTGGGGCTGTTCGGCCAGGCAGCTTGGGGAACAGCAACAACAACAACATGCCCTCTACCATCTTATCATATGTTTTCAAGTAACTTACGGCAGTCGGGCCTATTTACCAAATACGGAAAGGACAAACGGCAAATATTAGCTGGAATAGTGTTGCGACTGTTACTGATTGTTTTGTTATCATGTCATTCAGATTGTTCCATTTATGCAATACAGTGCATACTATAAACGGTCTATGTTTCATTCTACGTTTTCTATAAACTCATTTTGCAATCAATTATGTCTAGAACTCGATGTTAATTACAGTAAAAGCCGGAGTTAACTTATAGTAAGGTTGAATATCGAGCCCCCGAGTAGCAGTTCTCGCCTTCTCACTTCCCCCTCCTCTGTCTCTGTCTGCAATCCCAGCTTCTCATCTCTACAAACGCCCAACTAAAGATTAAGGTTTAATAGACAGTTCTACCATCAACTCTCTTCTATTGTTTATCAAATGTAGGCAACATTCATCACACACACAGATGAAGGGATATATATACCCCATTCAGACCTGTTACATCTTGGTATTGGAGAAAGTGTATGCTATGAGAGACAGTGAGAGTCACAGCCGTATTCTAAGCGTGTGGGGTGGGTGTCATCCAGCCTATAATTAACGAATATATTGAAATTGAGTATCAATTAATGAAAGAGAACTTGAAATCTCCGAAGTTTTAATAGCTAACCATTTATCTCGTCTTATTTCGTTCATCCAAGTGTAGGGTTTCACGGTGGGAAGGTAAAACATATTTTAAAAACTTCAATGAGCTGAACTCGTAGGAGAGAGAGAGAGAGAGAGAGAGAGAGAGAGAGAGAAAGAGAGAGAGAGAGAGAGAGAGAGAGGCAAAAGACCCCAACAACCGAAATTCAAGCCGACTTTGTATGTAAACTAATTTTTAGAATGACAATATATATTGTATTGAATTCCTAATACATTGAATTCCTAATACATTTTAAATGTAGGCCATTGTAAGAGTGTGCAATGATGGTTTAGCTATAATTTACAATACATGAGAACATATTGCTGATCACTAACTAGCAGCCAGAGGAGGAAGGTAGGGGAGTTGGGGATAGTTTGGGCGTGGAAGGTGGGGGTAGACTTGGACACGATTCCCCCCTTCCACCTGCCCAGGGTTGGGTAGGGGAAGGAAGGCCCCACCCCTGAGCAGCTTTTAGTACGCGTGAGTGTACCACCTAAGTATGTATTTAATTAGGTACCCACCATACAGGCTATAATACTTTCATTGTGTAGGTTCGAGGCGATCTAAGACACCTTAGCTTCCATTTCACACCAAATCAGATCGTGATTACGTCAGCCCTGTATTTAGTTATATAACAATCAGAGTCCTCCCCAATTCTAGCAATTCTATGTCTCTAACCTCCCGTTGTTTTATCCACTAACTATAGATTCCCAACCTTTAACCACGACTCTATACACCCGATAACCCTATGCCAGTTATTGTATTGATTTAGGCCTGTTAATTCGGATAAACTCACTATGACCAATCTGCAGACGATTATCAGGAGAGACGCAGGAAAGCTACCTCGTATCTCCCTTTCCATGACGAGTATAGACATATGTACCCCCGTGCTCAGTCGCCTCCCCTTGCCTTGTTCTTCTAGTAACTAAGTGTATATATAATATTAACCGGAGTATGCCACCAGTATTGATACGACATAGCGGCACTGTCCTTGTGTCGTATTGTGCCACGTGCATACCAACCCGGTTTCATCATCTTATTAGGACGACGGCTATAATGTCGTCATTCATGCATGTATTCAATCCTTAGGTTAATTATCTTTTATCCGCCATTGTGTTCATCTCTTCCATTTACTTTTCCACAATTGTTATACGTCTTCCAATCACCTCCTTCGTTTCCACAATCCACACTACTCTACTTTGCTTCATGACCCTATGCAGTGGTACCCTGTTTGGGGTCATCCTGTCCGCTTATCCTTCACGCCCCGCTGCACACACCACCCTACCTGTTCGATCGTAGGGAAATGCCACCCCTATGTCCAGCGCATTAAAGTTCACTATCCTAGGTCACGAGCGGCGCGGCGCCTTGCCTCAAACCACCAATTAACAACCCTCCCCCACCTCGCGTATCCACTACCCCTCGTGTCCTACACCTCTTACCCGCCGGACTCTACCTACATGATGATGAACATAAATACACCTTAATTTAATACACCCATGCCCTGTCCCTAAGTTAGGATATCAATGTCAACATACCCTAAAATACCTTGTCTTGCCAGACTAAGTTTCTGAAGACCAACCGCCCCCATAAATCTATGTATGTTCTTCCATCCGAGAAGTAATATGTTAACCCCTGTCTTGCCAGACTAAGTTTCTGAAGACCAACCGCCCCCATAAATCTATGTATGTTCTTCCATCCGAGAAGTAATATGTTAACCCCCTAAAATACCTTGTCTTGCCAGACTAAGTTTCTGAAGACCAACCGCCCCCATAAATCTATGTATGTTCTTCCATCCGAGAAGTAATATGTTAATCCCCATGTCATAATTGATAAGGAACTATGATACCCATGGGTACACCATTGTATATATAACCATTATTCCTGTAAGACCTAGACAGAGATAATGACTGAAGATGTTAGCCACCATGCAGTAACTCTAATTCTTACCCCAACCAGAGATTGTATAGATAACCCTTTTTTTACCATTGTCTCGACACATATCTACCACGAAACAATAACGAAGTACCCCTACGAACTGCCTCTTTCTTTGGTCTATATTTCATAGAAAACGCAGTTCCCAGGGACAACTAGATCAGCAAGAAATCGTGTCAAATAATAGTGTCCATAACCCCTCGTATTGACGAGTAATAATACACCATGTTTTTCTGTACTTTTATCCACAGTCAAGCACACACCTACAGTTAACCTCCTCTTCCCCACAGCCCCACAGTCCACATGATTCTATCCTTTCCAGACTAATATACCACCACATATTGCTCATCCCCCGGTAGCGTTTGGCTAACATACCTTCCCTGTCATTAACCCCCAGGCTACGATACCAACTGTAGTCTAATGCCACCCCTACGCCCAGAGACTTTAGGGTCAAACTTCCACGGAGCCCTCCTTAACCCTCTCCCTCTCGTTAACCCCCCACGCTCCTCCACTGCCTCCTAACCTAGCCTCTCCACCACACCCCCTGAATATCCTTAACTTTTCCGTTACTAACATTCTCAAACCTTTTGTATATATACTCCTATCCAGCCTACCTTCCCCCAGTAGGAAGGAACACCATTATAATTTTACTAACCCATTGCATGCCATCTATTCCCTCACAACCCATTCACAACCCTGTACCAATGATCGTCAGTGCGAGGCTAGCCGCCTCGCCAGTGACTAACTTCTATTGCCATACTTCCAGATAAATGTGGCAGAGTTAGCAACCCAGTCTCCACCACATCCATCAAACCATGCAATTAACAACCCAAACAATTAAACCAGCTGGTCAAGGCACCTTCGGTTTTAGTATTACGAACACCCACATCTGTCTCATAAACAGAGGGTTATTACAAACACTTGTAATATGGCAAGCCCCCAGCCACAGCCGCCCGGGCGGCCATCACAGAGAGAGGGCGCGCACCTCCCCCTTTTCACCCACCCGAGGAGGGAGGCCCCGACCCCTGCGGAGGTATACCTGACCCCTGTTTTGACTTCCGGGTCATTGCCAGGTAGCACAGGAATTCTTCCTATCACTGAACTAACCATGTATAACTAACACCCTGACTAACCTCTATTAACCCACAATAACCCATTAACCTTTCTTGCACACTCCAATAACCAAATTAGCACCTCAGCTATACCATAGAATGAAGACTGAACAATCTAAGAGGGACGCTCCTATCACAGCTGTCCCAATCCTCCTCGCAAAGTAGATCCAGTCTCTCTCCCCTAAATACTTCCAGTATAGCCAAAATAGTACCTCTTACTAAGGCTCAGTTATATCACATTATGAAGGCTCCATATAGCCATGTGCCACAACAGTAATCACCACCTTACCTAGTTCCCGTATCAATTGAGAGCTCAAATAAGTCCATAAAAACTCGAGATCCCTATGGCCTACAGGGTCCAAAACCGCCCCTATAAATCAAGCTCCAGCCCCCAGTAAAATCAGTTGAAAGATAGACACCAATCAGTGGTTGGTCACCAGAGTTGACCTCCAGTTCTATCGTTGTTGGTTGCTGAGAATTGAGTTCCAGAGCCGGCAGACTCCGTGGCAGATTTGGATAGAAGGACCTGTCCACGTACTTGAGAACTTCCTACATATGGACCATCTGGACGGCCGCGGAACCAGTCGTTAGCCCCCAACATCACGGACGCAAGATAACCAGGACCTGACCAATCAAATACTACCCAAGATTCACTCAATCAGTACTACAGTGTTACAGTGCTATTTAGAGATTCACTTATTAATATTTCTATGAAGTGGCTATATCTTTGCCCCAGTATAATTCATATAAAACCATTCCATGAGGAAGTGCTAAGCGTATCAGTGTTTATTAATTAACAGGCGATATTAACTCTCGTAATTACCCATATATCCAGATATTATTACATAGAAGTGAAACCCTAGTGATATCTGAATGTTCGCCCACTGATTTGCGTTCTATGTATTTCTGATACAAGAATATAAAACTTAGATCAGTACCCCCTGAGGTTACTAGAATTCCCGTGCTCTAAAATATGCGTGTCTAATCTAGTCTGTGAACTCCTTGTGCACCAGAGCTACCAGTAATAAATCTAACAGTGAATTTGAATCTATAAGTAATATTGATGGTCTCCAGTATATCAACTTGTGAATAAAGCCAGTGATCAGAAGATTAATACCTGAACGTTGGAAGTGGGAGACTAGGCTCCATCCAGATCCACTTATGCTAGTGTTGTCCAATTCTATCATTTGTCTTGCACGAGTATTCAGAAGTGTGTATATCAATAAACGTGATCGTGTGTCTTGTTACCGTGTGTTTATTTTGTGTTCTCTATTCCTCATACCTTGTTTTGTGCATGCAGCCTTCTATACCCAGTCAGTTAGAAGTTACATTACCCAAGTTAAACCTGCAGAAAAACAGGGCATAACAGAAAGCATATGGCCCTCCCGGGATTCGAACTCGGGACACCACACCCAGAAGATAAGCATCTAAACCACGACAGTTAAAGGTTGAGTACACGATCACGATTAATATCCATTTTCGAATTTTGGATATCAATCTAATCATGTACTCAGACCCAACTGCATTATGGAAAGCATAATGTTTTAGTGAAAGGAAAGAACATAGAATGGGGCCAAGATCACTAACGACTGGCCTCGCTATACTAGTTCCTGATCCTATAGAAATAATGAATACCCCGTAATTAACATTAATTTCAAATACAAACTCCAATGTACCTGAATAAATTAATGAAAGCATATATGGCCCTCCCGGGATTCGAACTCGGGACACCACACCCAGAAGATAAGCATCTAAACCATTACACCACCAAGACAGTTAAAGGTTGAGTACACGATCACGATTAACCACTTAACCTCTGAACTGCGCATGTGGGTAATTAGAAACGTCTGCCTGTGCTGACGTATTTGAGCTGTTTCCATCACTAAAGTATTCATTTTACCATAAATAGCATTAATACTTATCCATATGCGCCTATTATAGGTTGATTATAAAGGTATTAACCTGCAACAACAATAAAACGAGTGAAAACAGCGTTTGGATGGTCAAAATCGGCGATTCAGGCCGCGAGTTACATAATGTATGGGTGAGGCAACCTGCTTTCCCGCCAATTTCCCCCAAGGCCACTGAGACACTGTCGATCGATACTCTCTCTCTCTCTCTTGCACGCGCTTGCTAACAGTGATGACAATGCCCTGCTTACAACTTGCTAATGTTAGCACAAAAATATACCTCAGAATAAGGGAATAACAGGGAAAATAGGTGATAACTGAAGGAGGGGAGGAAAGTGGGGAAGGAGGGGAGGTAGAGGACTGATGTTTTGCATGGCCCAAGGGCAAAAAAAAAAAAAATTCGATGTTTAAATTTTTTTCTTTTCTCTGACTCTTAACCCTTAATTAGCGGCTCACCACATAAGTCGTATTTAATAAAGCTGGACTATGTGGCGGCGCTCGACATAGGTCGAGTGGCAATTTCAGCACATAATGTTGCTGAGAGAGAGAGACAAGAGGTGGCAGGAGAGTAGCGAGCGTATGACTGCTCCAGACCACCGCGGCGAACATACTGACACGAATCCCAGCTCCCTCCTCCCTCTCTCACTCGCTATATAAGGAATTGTATCGGGAAAGTGGCTAATTACATGCTTTTTGCACTCGCGTTGCACGGTTATTGCAAGAAAACTAGCCATCATAAAAGGATCGTTATGGTGTCATTCGAAAGCTCTGTTTATGCCCTTTCAGGGATAGGTACTTGTTTTACGTTCTGGGTCTTATTTAGGCATGAAAATGATCACGTAAACAGCCCTATTTTGGCTAAAAACACCCCGCTGGGCGGTACATATAAATAAACCGCATAGGCCGCTCGTAAGGTGTTAAGAGTCTTCCCGCAGTCCGCCGGGGGAACTCTTAAGAGTCTTCCCGCAGTTCCCGGGTTAAAGGTGAGCTGTGTGTAATGGACACCTTACCGCCAGGCGACGAAATTAGGCCCTATTCCCACCTAAAATCATAATTTTACGATAAATATCGTTATTACTTATTCATATGTGCCTATTTTACGTTTAATATGAAGATAGTAACGTGTAACAACAATAAAATAAGTATGAATAGTGTTTGGATGGTCAAAATCGTGAATTATTCCCGACCGGTCCATTCATGAAATGTGAAGCAGAGCGAGGCAAACTCTCCCCTCGCGAGGCCTGAATCCTGACTGACTCACTCACCCACACTCTCCCTTACGCAACACACCCGCTAGTCACATGACCACACCATAGAACCGGCTTGTAGATGTTGACACGAAAATATACCAATAAATAAGGGAATAACAGGGAAAATAGGTGATAACTGAAGGGGGGGGG
Source organism: Paralithodes platypus (assembly GCA_032716605.1). NCBI lineage: Eukaryota > Metazoa > Arthropoda > Malacostraca > Decapoda > Lithodidae > Paralithodes > Paralithodes platypus. The sequence goes on from CM064577.1 coordinate 3,516,965, forward strand.
GAGGAGGGAACTTTGACAGGTACGGCACCATCTTTAATGTCAACACTAGCCAGACGCTCTAAGTCCACCCGCCTTTTACGTGCTTATATTTCTTACAGTTTCTTACAGTAGATCCTCTGGAAAAAGGCAAACTAGGCCTGTGTATTTGCCTGAACCTCATATCTCTTGCGATTATTATGGCCTCTAGTGCATTCAGTGATATGGATGTTGGGTGTGGTGCTAATGATGAAGGAATTGAATGCCTGGGACCATAAAAACAGAGTCGAGTCAAGTGTGCATACCGGCTATCATGTCTGACGAAGGCCGCCGCGGAAACATGACGATGAGTTAGGCTATGCTAAATATGACTATGGTTTCAAATAAAGTCTATGTGGTAAGCAATATCTTCATAATATGTATTTTCATATATTCTCGATATATATTAATTAGATGTAGGTTTATTTGGGGGTGGGGCGGGGTGGGGGGGTGGGGGGGGGGGGTGGGGGGGAATAGTTACTTGGGGTGACTGTTTGAACAAATCTGGGGGCAAAAACTTCCGAAAAGTTGGGACCTGGGAACAAATGTATTTTTCCCCATAAGTTATTAAGTTTCGTTATCGCAATTCTCATTATCGCAGCCTGCTAACGGCACCAATTAGGCGCGATAATTGAGGGATGAGTGTACTTGAGAAGTGCGTGCGGAGTTACATGGAGGGATAGACAAACGAATGAGGAAGTAAGGAGGTGTGGTGTGGAGCTAGATGTGCTGGAAAGTGTGAAAAGAAACACCTTGAGATGGTTCAGCCAAATGGAACGTATGGGAAGCGAGAGAATGACTAAGAGGGTGTACGAGAGCAAGGTGGAAGGACAGAGAGGGAGAGGTAGGCCTAAACCGAAAGAGAGGTAGAAGGATGGAGTGAAGAAGTATATGGATGAAGGTGGTGGTGGTTGGGAGGAGGGGCGTCGACTGACTGGGGACAGAGGTGCATGGGGGCGTTTTGTTCGTGCCCACCCCTTCGGGGATCGCAGCGTCAGACAATAGATTTTGTTGTTTTTTTCCTATGTGAATGAGGGAGACAAAAGGCATAACTGCCTGCAGTGAGTGCCTCTCCCAGATTTGAAAGAGTGACAGGGCCAAAATCAAGGGACGTTCGAGCTAAAATGCCTGGACACACAGAGTTTGAAGCAATTTAAGTCATAGGAAGAGGGAAAGACTGATTCTGGGAGAGTTCCAAAGCTCAGCAGTTGAATAGAAGAAAGTCTGAGAATAACGTTTCACTCTTGGGTTGGAGAGTTGCACAGAGTAGGGGTGGGATTGTGTTGCAAGGCGGGTACAACGTACCCTACGTAGAGGAGGTGGTATACACTGGGAAAGCTCCGAGGAACACTGATTATTGTAGTAGAGATAGAATAGCGAGAAATGCAACATTGCGGCGAAGAGGAAGAGATTGCAGAGAGTTGGTGAATGGACGGGAGTTAATGATACGAAAGGCTTTCCTTTCTACTTTCTCTAGGACTGCGTGTGAGAGGATCCTTCCCACACATGTGAACAATACTCAATACAAGGACGCACTGTGCCCCTGTACAGAGCAACAAGATGCGCAGGGGTAAAGAACCCCTTGAGGCGGTTGAGCACACCCAGCTTCTGGGAGGCTGCCTTATAGATAGATAGATGTACTTGATTTTTACCTTCTACAAATAAATAAATAAGTCAAATATACAATTTAACACTACAGTAGAACCCCGCTGATCTGGTGCTTTCAGATCCGGAAGCCCATGACTTTCGGACAGGCATTCTGGTTTGGACATATGCCCAAGCCATCTCTAGTGCATTCAGTGATATGGATGTTGGGTGTGGTGCTAATGATGAAGGAATTGAATGCCTGGGACCATCAAAACAGAGTCGAGTCAAGTGTGCGTACCGGCTATCATGTCTGACGAAGGCCGCCGCGGAAACATGACGATGAGTTAGGCTCTGCTAAATATGACTATGGTTTCAAATAAAGTCTATGTGGTAAGCAATATCTTCATAATATGTATTTTCATATATTCTCGATATATATTAATTAGATGTAGGTTTATTTGGGGGGGGGGGGGGGGATAGTTACTTGGGGTGAATGTTTGGACGAATCTGGGGGTGAAAACTTCCGAAAAGTTGGGACCTGGGAACTAATATATTTTTCCCCATAAGTTATTAAGTTTCGTTTTCGCGATTCTCATTATCGCAGCCTGCTAGCGGCACCAATTGGGCACGATAATTGAGAGATGAGTGTACTTGAGAAGTGCGTGCGGAGTTACATGGAGGGATAGACAGACGAATGAGGAAGTAAGGAGGTGTGGTGTGGAGGTAGATGTGCTGGAAAGTGTGAAAAGAAACACCTTGAGATGGTTCAGCCAAATGGAACGTATGGGAAGCGAGAGAATGACTAAGAGGGTGTACGAGAGCAAGGTGGAAGGACAGAGAGGGAGAGGTAGGCCTAAACCGAAAGAGAGGTTGAAGGATGGAGTGAAGAAGTATATGGATCAAGGTGGTGGTGGTTGGGAGGAGGGGCGTCGACTGACTGGGGACAGAGGTGCATGGGGCGTTTTGTTCGTGCCCACCCCTTCGGGGATCGCAGCGTCAGACAATAGATTTTTTTTGTTTTTCCTATGTGAATGAGGGAGACAAAAGGCATAACTGCCTGCAGTGAGTGCCTCTCCCAGATTTGAAAGAGTGACAGGGCCAAAATCAAGGGACGTTCGAGCTAAAATGCCTGGACACACGGAGTTTGAAGCAATTTAAGTCATAGGAAGAGGGAAAGACTGATTCTGGGAGAGTTCCAAAGCTCAGCAGTTGAATAGAAGAAAGTCTGAGAATAACGTTTCACTCTTGGGTTGGAGAGTTGCACAGAGTAGGGGTGGGATTGTGTTGCAAGGTGGGTACAACGTACCCTACGTAGAGGAGGTGGTATACACTGGAAAAGCTCCGAGGTACACTGATTATTGTAGTAGCGATAGAATAGCGAGAAATGCAACATTGCGGCGAAGAGAAAGAGATTGCAGAGAGTTGGTGAATGGACGGGAGTTAATGATACGAAAGGCTTTCCTTTCTACTTTCTCTAGGACTGCGTGTGAGAGGATCCTCCCCACACATGTGAACAATACTCAATACAAGGACGCACTGTGCCCCTGTACAGAGCAAGAAGCTGCGCAGGGGTAAAGAACCCCTTGAGGCGGTTGAGCACACCCAGCTTCTGGGAGGCTGCCTTATAGATAGATAGATGTACTTGATTTTTACCTTCTACAAATAAATAAATAAGTCAAATATACAAATTAACACTACAGTAGAACCCCGCTGATCTGGTGCTCTCAGATCCGGAAACCCATGACTTTCGGACAGGCATTCAGGTTTGGACATATGCCCAAGCCATTCAGACAAGGCCGAATGGCAGGGGGGAAAAAACATCGAGTTCGGACCGAACAGAATTGTGGGTAAGTTTCTATTCGCGCCAAAAGTATTGTTTACTTCCAATCAGGTGGTCCGCCCCAAGCGTTGTGCGCCGATCTGGACATTATCCCTGTGTTTGTGCTATTATTTCTACTCGCTTGCCCCACCAAGATGGATAGCTGTGCGACTGTGAGACAGGTATAGTGCTGGACATGATCGTGTATACAGGAACTGACATTGACATACCAAAAGTCGCTGCCAATGACCCCATGGGCATGTCAGGTGCCATCGTCAGGAAAATGTTGGCACCTTACCTGGGCCATGGCCACGTCTTCTACACTGACAATTGGTATACTTCTCCTGCTCTCTGCCAGTTTCTTCATGACAACCAAACGGGGTCATGTGGGACTGTCAGAAAGACAAGAAAGTTTATGCCCAAGTTTGCAGGTAATGTCATTCCTCTTTCAGATCCCTCCTCCAGCGACACACCTTCTGATGACGAACTGGTCCAGGAACACCGCGAGAGGCATTTCCGAAGAAGGCGACGAAGGGGGTAGAAGAGGAAGACTGTGAAATGGTATCACAAGCTCTTCCTCCACCTAGTTGACATCACGATGCTCAATGCCTTCAATGTGTGGTTGGTCAAGAGAGATATGGCACCCAATCAAAAACTCAAATTCAGGGAATTTGTGTACAACGTGTCATATCAACTCCTGAAGAAGTATGGCACCCCCACTCACAGGCGTACGGCATGGCGTGGGGATCACGTCCCAGACCGTATCCAGGTGGGGGTGGAAAGACACTTCCCAATCCACACGGAGCTGGTTGGCACTCGTCACAGGCAGCTGAAGTGTTACATCTGCCTGAACACCTCCAGGAGAGCGCCAACAACCAAGAAAGTCACCACAATATGCCACGAGTGCAAGGTTGCACTCTGCTTGGGGGACTGCTTCAGGGACTACCACATGTATAAGCAGTACCGAGTGCCGCCCCCTGCCCTGGACTCGTGCCCTACCTTACCTGACCTAACTGAACACGCTACCTCATAATTTTAGTTATATATTTTACAAAGATGTCCCTGTAATATGTTCTTATATGCCTTTTTTCATTATATAAATATGTCTTTCATTATTTAGTTCCTATGTTTCAAAGCTGTACATGTGATATGCTTTTTTTTCACTATATCAATATATATGTTTTCTATACCCAATATTTATATATGTTAACCTCAAATGAATTGTACAAATATCATTATGTGTCAATAAATCATGTCCAACCTACTTATAAGATGATAATAAAAAAAAACAAAAATACAAGGTCATGTCATGATATATTCTATGAATATTTCATATTGCTTGAATACAATGACATGATCTTGTAAAAAAAAAAAATTATATATTTTTTTCTAAACAGTATAAAACCTTCCCAATAACCCCCTCCTGGATTCGAACCCACTGCCCTGCCATAATTTCTGATTTCCAATCCGTCACCTTACTATCTATGCCACAGCAGCTCATACAATATGTCACTCAAATCTTCGTGTCTACAATCGAGATGACAATATACAAAAACAAAATATTTATCCCACCAATTTACTTTTGTAAATTGATGGGATTATCAATCATATCATGCAAAACTATATAAGACTTTCTCTCTGTCAAAAAAAGTAATTATATAACTTTATTTGTTCAAAAATTGCCCAAACACTCACCAAAATTGCCCCTCTCACTGTGACTCCATTCATTTATCACACGGTCAGTGGGTCAGTGGGTGACCCTTCCCTCCCTCCATCCACAACACCTCTCTCTGTCTGAGTTTGGCTACCAACTAAATTCGTATAAATACAGCATGCATAAAATAATCTTCACAAATACATTTGTATTGTGTAATCTTGTAAATAATGAATAACAACTGTGTGGGTGTCGAAAATTGCTCAACCATCTTTCTTATATCTCGCCTACGCCCTTACGCGCATATATTTGATTATACATAGTCATGACTATCATACAAATACTTCAAGTAGGTCTCGAATATACATTTAGATTGCATATTACTTGCAAATAAATATATCTAAGTGTTTCTGATGGCAATCTGCCCTTCCCTTTCACAAGCGTCATTCGACACCAGTCTAAATATAGCTCAGTTCCCAAAAAGGTTATCTCCTTCCCTCATCTGTGACCTCCCTCGTTCTATCTACCCCTCCTCAAAACTACTCTAATAATATCGAACTTTATTTACAGTCAATGGCCTAGCTATTTCTGTGCATACTTCACATGTGTCTAAAATGCAATGTCTACATACATACATACATACATAACATTTTAAGACTGAGTGTTCCACACATAAGTGCAGTTTCAGTCTCTTGTCCTAATGGCGGCGTTCCAGGCAACCCTGTTAAGGGCTGCTTCACTTGTCAAGTTCTTGGATTTGAGATCGGCGCGTATAGTCCGATCCCAGGTCTTCCTCGGTCCACCCCGTGGTGCAGCTCCCTCCACAATCACAGACCTGCATTTTTTCACCCAATTTTGTTCATCCATTCTCTCCACATGTCCATACCATCCCAGTCTACTTGTACGCATCACCTCGCTAATACTCTTTATACCTAAACGTCTCCTCAGCTCAACATTTGTTATTCTATCCTGTAGCCTGGCCCCACACATCCATCTCACCATTCTCATCTCATTACGCTCCATTCTGTTGACATCCTCTACTTTAACGGCCCATGTTTCTGAGGCATACGTCATTGCACTTCTAACACATGAGGCATACACCTTTCCCTTCAGGGGGAGAGGCATTCTTTTCATGGTCAGGATTGGCATCAATTCTCTGAACTTCCCCAAGCCACACCTAATTCTAGCAACAGTGGCAGCCTCGGCCCCACCACCGGCAGAGATGGTATCTCCTAGGTAACAAAACTTGTTCACCAGCTCCAAAGACTCATTTCCCAAAGTCACAGCCACAGGATCATCACTTAACACAAGCTCGCCTTTGCACACTACGCACTCAAATTTCTCTATTTCTGACTTATCCTTCGGCAGGGGCCCCTTTATTCTACTACAGCGCTTACTCCCATGGTGTACCCAACATCGACAGATGCTACATTGAATTGAGTTAACGCCCACTCCCTTTCCACACACTGCACATGGGTATGCACCGCTCTTTTCCACATTGCCTCGTCTCAAACTACAATGCATAACCTTGGTTTTGTTAATATTGACTCTTAAACCCTTGCTCGCCATGCCCTCTCTCCACTTTCTGAATTTGGCCTCAGCATCCTGCATACTGTCAGCTATTAGGACTAAATCGTCTGCATAAAACAGTTCCAACGGGAGTCCGCCTCTAAAAACTCTAGACAGCGCCTCCAAGACCATAATAAAGAGGAGGGGGCTTAACACTGAACCCTGACGGACTCCAACACGGACTGCGAACTCATCACTCAGTACACCCTTCACCCTCACCGAACTTCGCGAATCCTCATACATCTTCATTATCACACGCACCAGCCACTCTTCCACACCAAGTTTCCTCATAGCCCACTGTACAACATCTCTAGGTACCCTATCAAAGGCCTTCTCCAGGTCCACAAACACAAAGTAAAGATCCCTGCCTTTTAGTAGGTATCTTTCCTGTATCTGCCTGACTATGAAGACAGCATCGGTTGTACCACGTCCTGGCATAAAACCAAACTGCATATCATCAATAGAGATGCTTTGCCTGATCAAACCCTCAAGGACTCTCTCACAGACCTTCATGATTTGGTCAAGCATTTTCAGGCCCCTATAATTTCCTCTATCTAGCACATCCCCTTTTCCTTTGTATATATTTACTATTACACTTTTGAGCCAATCCTCTGGGATTTTCTCATCTTTAATAATGGTGTTTATCAACTCAGTGACTAAGTTTACACCAATCTCCCCTGAGGCTTTTATCATCTCAGCGACAATGTCGGAGCAACATGGAGCTTTAACGTCCTTCATTTTATTGATTGCGTCGCTCACTACAGCTGGTGCTATCAAAGGAGGGGGCCCAGATATTGGTTTTTCGATACTAAGCTGTTCCTTATCCCATTCAAACTCTACATTTAGCAATCGTTCATAGTGTACCTTCCATGCTTCTCTGATTTCATTTTCTGCATACACAATCTTCCCATTATCATCTGCTTGCATAAAAATGCAATTCTGAAAGCCATCTATACGAACAACATACGCATGTATCACTTTCTCTCTCTCTCTCCATTCATGACTCATGTTTCTAAGTAAATACTCTCACTCTCTTTCTCTACCCTGTGGGCTCCCGGATGGCAACAAACATCAGCCACATGCTAGACTATAAGGTTGAAAATCCCACGACATCCATATGCCTCGGCCGCCTCCAGATTGTACACACAGTCTCCCGTCTCCATAAACACATTCAGAATTTGCGTAAATGTCGCATCAATTGGTCTATATGCGGTATATTCCTTGTTATATGGTACGCCTACATACGTACATGTCTTTATTATAGCATGACAGTGCTCTAAATACGAGATATACGTGATATTATGGCGCAACACACCCTCTCCTCCCCTTCCTTCCCTCCATCACTCCGTCCCTCCATGCCCCCCTCCCTCCCTCCCACCCACCCACCTTTTGTCTCCCGTTTCCATAAACACATTCAGAATTTGCGTAAATATCGCATCAATTGGTCTATATGCAGTATATTCCTTGTTATAAGGGACGCCTCCATACGTACACGTCTTTATTATAACATGACAGTGCTCTAAATACGAGATATACGTGATATTATGGCGCAACACACCCTCTCCTCCCCTTCATTCCCGCCAAACCTCAACCACATCTTTGTTCCCGGCTAGAAACTCGTTGATAATTCGCTTATATATTGAAATATTTGGTCTATATGCGGCATATTCCTTGTTATATGGGTGTCCTACATACGTACACATATGTGCACATACGTACACGTAGTCTAAATAGCATAAAAGAGCTCAAAAAAGGAGAGATACGCGATATTACGCGCTATCCCACCTCCTGGGCGCGGGAATATTCGCCCGGGAAATCTCGCCGCTCGATGACAATCTAGCCGCGCGGTGCCATTCGCTCCACAGTTTCCAACTACGGACCGCTCCCCCCCCCCCCCAGACATTTTTTCGGGGGTCAAATATATATGGGCCGATGCACGCTAACATTCCCTACACGCTGATGTAGTTTTTATCGATATTGGCAATGGGTCCCAAAATCATCATACGTGCGCACAGGGGTGTGGTGTCTATTACCCCCTGTGCGTACGTCTTTGGTTAACCAGAAGTTTAGCCACCTTGTAGGCAAGGATGTAGCATTCGGGCGTACCACCCGCCTTGTTGTTGTTCCCCAAGCTGCCTGGCCGAACAGCCCCAAGGCCTCGAGCAAGGCCAAGGCCATAACCGAGCACCCCCACAGAACCCTCCCTGCCGACCACAATAAAGCATGGGTGACCGAAGCCACTCCATGGCGGGGAGCTGAGGAGGGTGCGGAAACGCCCGGGAATCCAAAGCCCCACCCAAGGCCCTGCACCCCTCAGCAATTATGAAGAGAAAGTTGAGGGACAAAGGAAAAATGTGACGCTTTGGCTTCCAATCTTGGTAGATTGGGAGGTCAATCCACGGAAGAGACGCCGTCACTGGAGATCTAGAAAATATATAAGTAAAGGAACAGTCAGAGTAAGCTATGGGTATGGCAGAGATCGCTCAGTTCTCACTCCCACCTTGTTTAACTTACTGTACTTACCAGTATAACTATGCGAGAAGAATTACACTACGCGGACGCTCCTGATCACGTTCTTGTCTACTTTGACTGCCGTGGTATATAATATTAAGTTGAGGAGGGGCTTTGCCTCCCTCACCCCCCCCCCCCCATGACTTATTGTCATCATATATATTGGCAGCAGGGGCAAATAACAGATAAAATAGCCTTCAAAATAAACGAGAACTAATTAGGCTAACCGCGAGTGATCGACTTATATAAATTTGACGATCGTACGCCTGTATACTACACCCTTGCCATCCACAGAATTGATAAATTACCCCTTAAAATTGCTGAACTTTATGCATGCCTAATTCCAAAGACCGTAAGACAAACTATTCATCAACACAATTAAGAATAGCCCAGGTCTAGGTGTATAGAACCAAATAATGGTATCCTATTATATTTTTTGGCAAGGGTTGCGTTAGCAGGCGTACTGTCACTTAGTAGCTTGTTATACACCGAGTCGTACATTCGCAGCTAGGCCTAGCCTATGTTCGCGTCTAATTTGTCTGCCTTTTCTTACAAAATTATCTCACAGCCAGCTGTTATTTGCTCCTTGTTGATACTGTATGATGATAACAATAAGTTATGGGGGGAAATCTCCCCCCTACCTTTTCTTGTATCCCACTGCTAAATTACTCAAAAGGTGTACATTCCTGATGCGATACCTGTCGGTGGCCCAGGATAAACCAAAGCTAGCCTGTGTAGCTTTACGACAGAGGGTCTCATGAGTCATTGTGCTATTAGTTACTAATATATAATGGGTTGCTCCCTCACCACCTATGATTTTTTTTTTTTTTTTTTTGTTCTATGTGATTGAGGGAGGCAAAAGGCATAACTGCCTATAGCGAGTGCCTCCCCCATAGTTGAAAGAGTGACAGGGCCAAAATCAAGGGACGTTCGAGCCAAAATGCCTGGACACACGGAGTTTGAAGCAATTTAAGTCATAGGAATAGGGAAAGACTGATTCTGGGAGAGAGTTCCAGAGCTCAGCTGTTGAGTAGAAGAAAGTTTGAGAGTAACGTTTCACTCTTGGGTTGGAGAGTTGCACAGAGTAGGGGTGGGATTGAGTTGCAAGACGGGTACCACGTGCCCTACGTAAATGAGGTGGTATGCACTGGGATAGCTCTGAGGAACACTGATTATTATAGTAGCGATAGAATAGCGAGAGAGATGCAACATTGCGGCGGAGAGAGAGAGATTGCAGAGAGTTGGTAAGAGGACGGGAGTTAATGATACGAAAGGCCTTCCTTTCAACTTTGTCTAGGAGAGCGGTGTGAGAGTAACCTCCCCACACATGTGAACAATACTCAATACAAGGGCGCACTATGCCCCTGTACAGAGCAAGAAGCTGTGCAGGGGAAAAGAACCCCCTAAGGCGGTTGAGCACACCCAGCTTCTGGGAGGCTGCCTTAGCAAGACTGGTAATATGGTCCTTCCAAATGAGAGCAGAAGAAAAAGAGACACCAAGAATATTGAGAGAAGGTGAAGGGTTGATTTTTGTATTGTTGAAGAATAAGGGATAGTCCGCTGGGAGACCCTGACGGGTAGATAGCTGGATAAATTGGGTTTTGGAAGCATTAAAGTTAACAAGGTTTTCTCTGCCCCAATTGGAAATAGTATTTAGATCAGAATTTAAGAGTACTATGGCTTCATTACGTTTGTCGTTGAGGGATTGCTGGCTGGGGCATTCTGAAAAAACTAATGGAGTAGTGCAAGGTTGAGTCATCTGCATATGAATGGATAGGAATTAAGGTACAGTTACGGAGATCATTTATAAAAATTAGAAAGAGAATAGGAGATAGGACAGAGCCCTGAGGAACACCGGAGTTTATAGGGTGAGGAAGTGAACAATGGCCGTCCACAACCGCGGCTATGGAACGGCCGGAAAGGAAATTGGAGACAAAGGCACATATGGAGGGATAGGAACCGAAGGAGGGTAGTTTAGAAATTAAAAATTTATGCCAGACTCTATCGAAGGCTTTCGATATGTCTAGTGCAATAGAAAAAGTCTCACCGAAGTCCCGAAAGGAGGATGACCAAGAGTTAGCAAGATATGAAAGAAGATCATCAGTAGATCGACCCTTAAGGAAGCCATACTGGCGATCTGAGAGCAGATTATGAGAAGAGAAATGCTTAAGAAATTTGGAAGCAAGAATAGTTTCAAAAACTTTAGAAAGACAAGAGATGAGAGCAATTGGACGATAGTTGGAGGGTTGAGAGCGGTCACCCTTCTATGGGACAGGTTGAATGTGAGCAAACTTCCAGCATGAAGGGAAGACGTTAGAGGATAGACAGAGACGAAAGAGTTTGCCTAGGCAGGGAGTTAGCACGGAAGCACAGTTTTTGAGAACAACAGGAGGAACACCGTCCGGACCTTATTGTCATCATTATCATCATAATTATATATTACCACCAGGGGGCATATTAACACCTTCTGTACTGGTGACGTCCTCCTCATTATATGCTGGCAAAATAATTATTATTTTATTCAGCTTAGGAATGACCTCTAGCAATTCATAGGCTATATATATACAGACTATCTCATTTAATCCTTTTGGCTATCACAAATCCTTCCTAAGCTGAATAAAATTGTTTAATAGTTTCCAGAATATAATGAGAAGGACATCACCGGTAATGAAGGGGTTAACAGGGTATGCCATTAGGTTAGGTTTGGAGTTTACATTTGGTTAGGGGCTTAGGTTAGCCTATGTTACCCTGCCCCTGTCCTGAGGTGGGCGGCAGTGCCCATATTGAATACCGGTTATACTGGGATAGGTTAGGACAACACTTTAATATAGGCTAGGCTAGTATTGGGATTTCTCATCAATTATCTCAGAGTGGATTATGGTCCGGTTGAGAAAACCTAGCATTAGGCCTATCACTCCCTCCCAGAGTCCCCTAATTGGTTAGGATTTCCATAAAGCTTTATTTTCAGAAATACATGTAGGCTACAGTAGATCATAAGCCTAACCACAATTTTGCTTTTCCTTCCTGTCCTTCACTTCCAAATTTAATTTACTTTCTAGGCCTAGGCCAAAATATATATAGGCTTTTGGATAGGCAAAGAAAAATATTGAAGTAGGCTAGGCTATTTAGGCTTCCTTCTAGTGTCCTTCACTGCCAAATTTAATGTACTTTCTAGGCCTAGGCCATAATATAGGCTTTTGGATAGGCAAAGAAAAATATTGAAGTATGGTAGGCTAGGCTATTTAGGCTTCCTTCCTGTGTCCTTCACTGCCAAATTTAATTTACTTTCTAGGCCTAGGCCAAAATATAGGCTTTTGGATAGGCAAAGAAAAATATTGAAGTAGGCTAGGCTATTTAGGCTAGCCTATGACTTGTAACCCTTAAAATTACCTAATCCCGTTTCAACACTAATTATCGAAATAATTATCTAGGCATGTTAGCAGCCTATTTAAGGACTTGGGAGTCATGTTACAAGAGCCTATGGGCCTAGGCAGCCTATCATCGCTTTATGAAATTTAAGTCTAGGCCTAGGATAATTGGCTTCCACATTTATATTTGTATAGGAAAATTAAACACAATTATTATATTAACTCCTTCAGACTCATATGACGCTAGAGCGTCATATGGAACTTATGCCAAAATACTCATATGACGCTAGAGTGTCATATGGACTTATCTACATAGCTCTCTAATAAGTTATATGACGCTCTAGCGTCATATGGAGCTCAGTAAGTCCGGTAAGTTAGATGAAAATCTGTCGGTTGGTGGCAACCCCAGGTTTCTCCGACAATTCTAACGGTCAGCAGTGTGCTTTGACAGTTGTGTGGTGCAGTGGCAATGATACCGGGCTCCCGCCTCCGTGGACTTACTGGAACATAATATGTCTGAAGGAGTTAAGAACATAAGAACATAAGAAAATGGGAGTCTGCAAAAAGCCGGCCCACACAAGGCAGATCTCTGTCACACCCAACCCCAATTACAAGGCCCAATTATAGGCCCAACTCACTAATACCTTGAGTACTGCCCCCACCAAAATGGTCAGGGATTAACACAAGATTACGGAGGTCTGCTGAGCGCCGATTGGCCCACACCTGGTAGATCCCCCTCACACCCAACCCATCTCGTCCATATGCCTATCTAATTTTATTTTAAAGGTCCCTATCGTTCTTGATCCCACTATATCACTTGGTAGCCTATTCCACCCATCTACAACTCTGTTACCAAACCAATATTTGCCTATATCTTTTCTGAAACAAAATTTATCTAATTTGAAACCATTTGTATGAGTTCTTTCGCTATCACTGAGCTTTAGTACATTTTTCATGTCCCCTTTATTAATCCCACTAACCCACTTGAATACCTCTGTCATATCCCCTCTAACTCTGCGTCTCTCTAACAAATGTAAGCCTAATTTCTTCAACCTTTCTTCATACGGAAATTTCTAATATTATTGATAATTTTTGTCATTCTACGTTGTACTCTCTCCATTGAATCTATGTCCATTTTTTTTTTTTTTTTTTTTTGAGACAATGAACGGAGGAAGGAAAAACACAGACAAAACAAAAAGGTCCATGTGCCTAAAGGCATCCTCCATTCATAAAATGTTTGTAACAACTGGATTTAAACATTTGTAGATTGTAAGTTTGTGGAAAGCAATTCGAGGGAAGTAAATTCCAAAGAGTAGTAGCTCTGGGGATAAATTAATTCTGATAAGCAGAAGTTCTGCATTGTGGAGGAGAAAGTGTAAATTCATGGACGCTCTCAGCTGCCCTAGTTCTACGGGGAAAGATGTGGAGAGGCGGCACAATTGAAGCAAGTTCCTCGGAACAATTGCTGTGAAAATATCTGTAGAATAATGCAAGGGATGCAACGTTTCTTCGTATGGATAATGTAGGAAGGTCCTGTGTGATTGCAGGGTTATTGATTAATCTAATAGCTTTATTTTGAATTTTGTCCAACTGCCTCAATGCAACCACTCCACTTCCACCCCACAGAGGTGAACAGTAATCTGTAATAAGGACACCAAAATTGAACAGCATAATCCATATGGGGTCTCACTAATGACAAGTAAAGTTTTAAGATAACATCAGCTGTTCGACCGTGGTGATTGTCATCTAAACATCTACAAAACAAAACAAAACAAAACAAAACAAAGTTCTGTTACTCACACTCCTAGATATGAACCCGAGAATCCTGTTTGCCTTGTTATGAACGCTTATACATTGTTTTCTAGGCTTCAAATCATTGCTAACAAACACACCTAGATCTTTCTCACAGTCTGAGTTTTCTAATTCCATATTATCTAGTTTATATTTAACATTTGTATGCATCTTCCCTATTTTTAATACCTTGCATTTGTCAATGTTAAACTTCATCTGCCAATTTACTGACCATTCGTGTAAGGTATCTAGATCCCTTTGCAGACACTATATCTCTATCTGAATCAATTTTTCTCCCCATTTTGGTATCGTCTGCAAATTTACTTATCCTACTAGTTATACCTAAATCAAGGTCATTTATGTATATAATAAACAACAGAGGACCTAATACAGATCCCTGGGGGACACCACTTTTGACTGCTCCCCATTCTGACTTGGTACCATTTATGCTGACTCTCTGCTTCCTACCAATTAGCCATGACCTAATCCATCCTAACAACGCCCCACCTATTCCATGTTCCTCAACCTTTCTCATCAATCTCTCATGAGGGACTCTGTCGAAAGCTTTACTGAAATCTAAATATATAATATCATATGACTTGTCATTATCTACTGCTTCATATACCTCTGAGAAAAAACTAAGCAAATTAGTAAGGCAAGACCGTCCCTGAGTGAATCCATGCTGAGAAGAATTGATTAAGTTAAATGTTTCTAAGTGGTTTCTCATTTTCCTAGCAATAATTTACTCTAGTAGCTTTCCTATGATTGAAGTGAGACTAATGGGACGGTAATTGGATGCTATTGATTTATCACTTTTTTTGAAGATCGGAACTACATTTGTAAGCTTCCAAGCTTCTGGAACTATACCTGTTTCTAATGACTTGTTAAATAGAAATGTTAATGGGTAACTTAACTCATCTCTGCATTCTTTTAATACTCTAGCATATACCTCATCAGGACCAGGCGATTTATGAGGTTTCAGTCTGTCAATTTCCTTAACTCCTTCAGACATATTATGTTCCAGTTAGTCTACGGAGGCGGGAGCCCTGTATCCTTGCCACCGCCTCGCACTACACTCACAACAACACTGCGGCCGTTAGAATTATCGGAGGTGGCTGAGGTTGCCACCAACGGTTTTATCGTAAGTTAACTTATCGGACTTACTGAGCTCCATATGACGCTAGAGCGTCATATAACTTATTAGCGAGCCATGAAGATAAGTCCATATGACGCACTAGCGTCATATGAGTTTTTGGCGCACTCGGCCATATGATGCGGTAGCATCATATATGTCTGAGGGAGTTAAGCACATAATTTCTACTTATAGTAACCGTACTTAACCTATTTTCTATACTATCGCTATATACCTTACAGATTTCTGGAAACTGCCAAATTTTCATTAGTGAAAACGGAAAGAAATTGACTATTTAATGTACTGCACATTTCTAAATCATTTTCTGTCATTTCTCCTATCAAAGTTTTAAGGGGACCAATTACATCTCTAACCTTGGATTTATATAGTTGGTAAAAAGCTTTATGATTATTTTTTGAGTCTTTGGCAACCTTAATTTCATAATTTCTTTTTTCTTTCCTAATATCCTTTTTTACCTGTCGTGATAGATTCTGATAGTAAGCAAGTAGGTGAATTTCGCCGTTCTTAATTTTTCTATATATTCCTCTCTTTTTTCCTAGAAGATCTAATAGTCTATTATTCATCCATTTGGGTTGGTTCTGTGTTGATCTAAATTTTCTTTTGGGGATATATTTATTTTGCGCATTGAATACTGACTTGATAAAATTATCATATGTATCTACCAAGTTTGATGTCTCTTCCTGACTTAAGATGACAGGTGCCTGAGAAGGGATACACTCATTTGGACACATGGATCGACTTAATTTTTTGACCATAGGGTCCGCTAATATGGCTCTTCTTAACCCACCATAATTGGCTTTTCTGAAGTCAGGTATTAATGTTGTATTCTCTCTGGTATTACCTTTCCATTGTATGTTAAAATACACAGAATTGTGATCACTATTTCCTAGGTGGTCCCCGATTTCTACACTATTTATCATATGTTCATTGTTACTGAAAACTAAATCGAGAATATTATCACCTCTAGTCGGCGTATCTATGAATCGAGATAAAAAACTATCTTGTACTACCTCAATAAACTCCTTTGAATCAGAGTCGCCTATTTCTTGCTGCCAATCTATATTAGGGAAATTAAAATCCCCCATAATGCACACATTGCTAAACCTTGATGCTATTTTAATTTCCTCCCATAATGATGTTCCGTCATTTCTACTCATATTTGGCGGCCTATACATAACTCCAATAACTAAGGTCTCACTACCTTCGTTAACCTCTACCATGCACAATCAGTAACATCCAACTCTAATACTCTTAAGGTGTTTTATGTAAATGCTCGTAGCACACGCAATAAATTTTCAGATCTAGAGGAAATCGTGTTTACAGAACATTATGATATAATCAGCATTACAGAATCTTGGTTAAATACGGAAGACAGAGACTTTTTAGCCGAATATACGCTTCCTGGTTATACAATGTTTGAGAAAAGTCGGATCAATAGAAATGGAGGAGGAGTTCTGTTTTTTATAAAGGAAAGTCTTAATCCCGTCTTAATGTCAAAACCTCAAATTGCGAATATAGACATATCTTATGTACTATTAAATAATAAACGAGGAACTAAAATAACACAAGCTTTATTATACAGACCCCCAGCTCAATCAGTGCAAACTGACAGTGAAATTTATGAACAAATTGCAGAAATAACTAACATACAAGATAGGCCTACCGTAATTCTTGGCGATTTCAACTTACCCGGGACTAAATGGGGCGATATTCTTACTTCACACTCTGGACACGACCTCTATGCTAACTTGCAAGAGAGTTAACTTTTTCAATTTGTACAATCTCCGACCCGTGGTAATAATGTGCTTGACCTTGTACTCGCAACAAAAGAAGAATTAATAGAGAATTTGAATGTTGGTGATGAATTCAGTAACAGCGACCATTGTACGATAACTTTCACTTTTAAGTTTACTAGCAACAAATCAAATAGCAGCATTGAGAAAGTCCCTAATTTCAAGAAAGCAAATTTTCATAAACTTAAATCAAAGCTTAAAGAAACTGACTGGAGCTATCCGACTAACAATAACGATATAAATACATCTTGGGAGTGTTTCACAACCACTTACCTTAAGGCAGTGCAAGACTGCATACCATCGAACATACGGCGTCCAGGCCATAATGATAAGCCCAAATGGTGGAATAAAGATATTTCAGACTGTCTGCTTGCTAAAAAATTTGCTAATGATAGATTAAAATCCTCACAAAATGACGAAGAACGGGTGAAATTTGTAGAGCTACGACGCAATTAAGCCAAAAAGTTAATTAAGCAAAGAAAAAGACCCTGGAGTTACATGTTGCGAATCAAAGTAAAACAAACCTGAAAGAATTCTATAGTTATATCAGAAAGAAAAAAGAAGTTACTTCAACTGTTGGACCGTTAGTCGATGAAAATGGAGAATACACCAAAGACAAAGTACAAATGAGTAATGCCCTCAATACCTTTTTTGCATCAGTTTTTACAACCGAAGACCTCAGTGATATCCCTACACCATCGTCGATTCAGATTGATAATTCAGATGTTCTAAGCAATATCACCGTTACAGAGAGAAGTATTGAATTGTTTAGATAAACTCAAGGTAAATAAAACGCCTGGACCTGATACAATCTCGCCTAGAGTTCTAAAGGAAGCTAAGGATGAGCTCTCCAAACCACTGACATTGCTATTCAATGAATCCTTGCAGTCTGGGACTATGCCTGATCAGTGGAAGCTAGCCAACGTAACACCGATATTCAAAAAAGGCAGCAAATCCCTACCCAGTAACTATCGTCCAATTAGCTTAACCTCAATTGTATGTAAAATGCTAGAAACGGTTATAAGAGACAGACTCGTAAATCACTTAGAGGCAAATAACTTACTTAAAGATACTCAACATGGCTTCAGTAAAAAACGTTCCTGTTTAACAAACCTCTTAGACTTCTTCCACGATATCCTCAACCTCTACGATGAGAGTAAAGCTGTTGATATTATATACCTTGATTTTCAAAAGGCCTTTGACAAAGTTCCCCACAAACATTTACTGCTAAAACTAAAAGCGCATGGAATACAAGACGGTGTGTTGAAATGGATAGAAAATTGGCTCAGCGACAGAAAGCAAAGAGTAGTCGTAAACGGTAAGGCATCTAAATGGACCAATGTAAGTAGCGGGGTACCCCAGGGATCGGTACTAGGACCATTTCTCTTTCTAATTTACATCAACGACATAGATGAGGGTCTCACCTGTACAATCTCAAAATTAGCTGACGATACACAAATTGCAAATAGAGTACTCTCAAAAGAACAAGTTGACGATATGCAACACAATCATAAATTGTCATGTTGGGCCCAAATTTGGCAAATGAGTTTCAATGCGGATAAATGTAAAGTACTACATATCGGATACCTAAATGAGAAAGCAAACTATTCGATGAATGGCACTTAGCTTAAGAATGTAAACAGAGAAACCGATCTGGGAATAACAATATCGAGTAACCTAAAACCGAGTCAACAATGTTCAGAAGTTGTTAAGAAGGCAAACAAAATAATTGGCTTTATAGGCAGGTCATTTGAGCATAAATCCAAAGAAGTTATCGTAACCCTTTACAATTCCTTAGTCCGCCCTCTTCTGGAATACTGCGTTCAATCCTGGTGCCCTTATTACCAAAAAGATATAAACAAGCTAGAACGAGTTCAACGTAGAGTTATCAAAATGATACCTAGCCTAAAGAACAAACCATACGAAGAGCGTCTTAGAGAATTAAATCTATTTCCTTTAACCCAGCGCAGATTAAGAGGTGACTTAATTTAAGTGTTCAAAATCATCAAAGGCATCGACAATATGAACTGTAGTAAGTACTTCACTATCGACCAATCTAATTACATGCGGGGAAACGGTTGCAAAATTATTGGTAAATCTTTTAACTCACACGAATCTAAGAATTTCTTCTTCAATCGGGTTGTCAACTTGTGGAATGGGCTTCCCCGAGACGTTATAGACTGCAGCACCATTGATTCATTTAAACTCCGCTTAGACAAATATCTCGCACCAAACCCACGACTGACTGCGTTTGTAAATGAATAACTTTATTTTATCCCCCCCTCAGTTACTTCCCATCTGTCCCCTACTAACTTCCTAATCCTGCCACGGACATTAGTTCCAGGGCAGTAGTTCCCTTTCCAATGTTCCCTTACCCACTCTAAACCACTGTTTGGACACTTGATCCTCAGTGTTTTGGAAGACAAGCAGCCTAGAAGGGTCACTAGACCTGTTGTTGCTTGATTTCCTTTGTACCCAAACACTTTCATTTTAATTATTTACTCTAATACCTGATTTAATACAGCTTTTTAATGAACTCCTGACAAACACTGCTATACCGCCGCCCCTCCTACTTGTTCGGTCATATTTAAACAAACTATATCCCGGTATATCAAACTCTGCTAAAAAATACCTGGTTTCTGTATTAATCCATGTTTCAGTTAGCGCTATTATTATGTCTATTATCGTATAAATACGATAGAATATGACTCTTTTGTGATCTCGTATGTCTCTGTGACGTCACGATCTCTCCTACAGCACGACGTAGGACGAGTAGATCGTATATTATAAGATTGTAAATAAGTTAAGTTATAAAAGGCCTAATATGTTATTAAGCAATATTGCCATGGTCTTATGTAGTATATATGAATTTATCGTATATATTAATATAATTTATCGTATAGAGCAACCTAAATGCGGTACGATAATTTGGGCTCCTGGCGGTTTGCCAAGGCAGCAAGGTGTGCTTTTGAGGTACGCCAGAGCCTTCACGAACACCAACCAGTTAACATCTAAATTTTCCGCCCTCAGTTGATCGAGCTTTTGTGCCTCTATCACAATACACATACAGCAATACACACAGCTACACCATCACGACGCTCTCATCGACACCATGACTGACTGATAGATAAGCATATTATTCATGTCCATTCCCATGTAATCATTTATTCTTTCTTTAACTTTACTCGAGTCTTGGGACCGAAGTCTCGCTCCCCATTGTCCACCGCCATATTGGATAAAACGTTCTCCCTTGCCTCATTGCCACGTGGAACTATTGGTGAGTTAATTCCTGGCTAATATTAACCCTTATAACCTTACCCTATATATACATTTATTATGTGAGACCTTTGGATATAAATTAGCTTGTTTCAGATTGAATTCAATTTAGATATAGAGTAGTTTTCATTTAGATTGATTTTATTTGATTCATTATAGCTTAGTAATATTTAACTTCCATTGATAGTTTACCACATTGGTGCCCAGACCCGGGAATTAGCTACCAGTAAGGGATTTTAAGGCAATGAACATGGGGACATATAACAGGATGCAGGAACAACTCTATGATAAACTGGCAAGGCTAGCCAAGCGATGGTTAGAGCCGGAATGCAGGGTCACATCGTTGCACCTGCCTAAGTCCTGCATCCCACCCATCATCTTTCCCCAATAATTTTCTTTTCCGTTTTAGACTTCCTGTGACATATGACCTGACCTAAAAAAAAATCTTATTCAATATGATCCATTAGTAGGTAGGCCTATTGCTATTTAGTGTACTATTTTTTCTCCATAACATAGAAGTCCGCCGGTTGGCGTCTCTTAATTAGACTATTATTTGGCCGTTGTCTTTGTAACGTAACATTTAGATACATAGCCTATAGGCTCACATGCAAAATGGATAAAGACCAGACAGAGACACCGTCTAGTGGGGTGCTAAGCAATGCCCCTAAAAATCAAAGGGCGGGACTTCGGGGAGTATTAAATGGGCTAATTATGGACGTCAACACTTTCATCACTACTGCTGAACTAGAGGAATTGGAGGCTAGATTAGAGAACGTCCAAGCTACCCACGGTCCGTATTACAGCTCTGAGTGAGGTGATTGTGGCTGACATGAAAGAGGAGGAAGAGATAGTTACAGAGTGTGATACTCCCGCCCTCTATGACGAACCTGTCTTTAGAGCGAAGTACCTATTACAGCGTGCTGTCGCGAGTAAGAAGGGAGGCGATAATGAGGCCCATAGAAGGGCTGACCCAAAACATACTGTACACCTCCCAAAGCTCAATCTTCCTACATTTGGGGGCAAGTTGACTGAGTGGTTAGCTTTTTGGGACGTATTTCGATCTACGGTTCATGAATCCTCTTTGGATAATGTCCGCAAGTTTCACTATCTGAAGGGACAAATGGAAGGAGAGGCCTTACATTGAATAGAGGGTTTTGCAGTAGTGGGTGGTAGTTATCTTGAAGCGGTACACTTATTAGAGCCCACATACGGGGATAGAGAGCAGTTGAAGATGGCCCATGTCGTTGCCTTGTTGGGGCTCGCAGAACCACAGTATAAGGTTGATGAGTTGACAAACTTCAGGGCAAATATGGAGTGCCATACTCGATCGCTAGACACCCTAGGGCTTACCACGCAGGAAATGATAGTCATTATCTTGCATCAGAAGCTTCCTATGGCAATACTTGATAAGGTAAGATCATTTGAGCTGGGGGAGTTCAAAACTCAGTTCAGCAAGGAGATCAATAATCTACAGTTGAACAAAGGGAGAATGTATGTGTCAGGAGGGAGTGAGAATGTGGAGAAGAGGGGAACAGTAAGCATGCCAGTGGGGACTAAAGTAAAGAAAGAGGGTGCGTATAAGAAACCTGCTCAGATTCTATGTAAGCTATGTAACAACAAACATAAATGGAGTTTCTGCGTAAAATACCCGACAAATGAGACAAAACTAGCACAGGCGAAAAGATTGAAGCTATGTGTAGGTTGTCTAAGTAAAGAACATGGTAAGCAGGGACAATGTACTGCTACATACTTAAGGCCCTGTCGCCACTGCAAAGGACATCACTTTGATAAGTTGTGTCCTACAGCAGATAAAGTCAAAGACATAAAAAAAGAGGGTACTACTACTGTGGCACTAGGTAGCACGCAAGACACCACTATATTGCCCACAATACAGATTCCCATGGAAGGTAATGACAGTAACAAAGTTTGTCGGGTACTTCTAGATCAAGGGTCTCAACGTTCCTTTATAAAGAGGTCCGTACTAGTGGGACTGAAGCACCGAATCGTAGGGGCTGAGACTCTTCGATTACAGGGCTTCACAGGGGTTACTGATAAGCAAGACTACGAGATAGCGGATATTTCATATTTCTACCGTAAAAACCGGTACTTTATGACTTGTATCGTAGTAGACACCCTACCAGAATATGTATCTGTGGGTGTGAAGAAGGTGGAAGACGCATTACGTAGCAAGGGGGTTAACTTGTCAGATACCATGGGAAATCAGAGTGAGGTGCATGTTCTACTTGGTGTGGATCATTATTATGAAGTAGTATACCCTGGATTTAAAAAGATGTGTGGTGTAATTTTAATCCCCACTAAATTTGGATACTGCATGAGCGGAAAGGTGCATACTACACAGTCAAAGGTCCTGGTCGACACGGTCTCGATATATAGAGTCAATGTAACCGCGGCAGAGGAGTTGGGAAGGGAGGATTCCCAACCTAGTGACCCTAAGATGGCTGCCGAGTTCGACCTGGAACGACTGTGGAGATTGGATCACATAGGCATTAATCCTATGGAGACTGATTATGACTCGGAAGTTGCGCTACAAAGGTTTGACGAGTCTGTGTGCTACTGTGCCTCAGACAAGCAATATAAAGTTAGTTTACCCTGGAAGAACAGTGAGATAATCCTGCCTACCAACTATGGTTTGGCATTAGGTCGCTTGCGCGCATTGCAGCGGAAATTGTCTAACGAACCGAGCACGCGCCAGGCGTATGACGATGTATTTCGGAGTTATGAGGATAGGGGCTTTATAGAGAGAGTCGATGTCAAGGAACCGTGTAAGAAGGGTAGGGTTCACTATCTGGCCCATCATGGGGTAAAGAAAGACAGCGTCACCACACCAATACGGGTGGTGTATGACTGTTCTGCCCACCAATGTCAACAACCCAGTCTGAATGACTGCCTGTTGACAGGTCTGTCCATGGTGTCGGACCTGTCCCAACATCTATTGCGGTTTAGGCTGGGAAAGTACACCTATACCAGTGACATCGAGAAAGCATTCTTGATGGTCAAGCTAAAGGAGGAAGATAGAGATGTTACCCGCTTTCTTTGGTTCGGCGACATTAGCGACTCTGAAAGTCCCATCATAATATACCGTTTTCGGGTTGTACTCTTTGGGGCCACTTGCTCGCAGTTTTTGTTAAATGCTACAATCAGAAAACATTAGCTGACACTCATGAGGACACAAGTAAACTATCTCACGGATTATACATTGACAATTTGCAGGGTACTAGCGATAGTCAAGATGATGTGTTATATGCATACTGGCAAGCACGCAGATTGTTTGCGGATGCACATCTATTTCTCCGCGAGTGGGTTACTAATAGTGAAGATCTTCAGAGTTTAATACAGGTGGATGGTACGGCATCTCTTAACCAGGAAAAGTCCAGAAATTTGGGGATGATCTGGCAACCTAAACATGACATACTAACTTTTCAAACAAGGTCTTTTGCTCAGCAGACAGGAGCGCACACCAAAAGAAATCTGTTGAGCAAAGTTGCGCAATTTTTTGATCCTTTGGGTCTAGCATTACCCGTTACCATAAGAGCTAGGATTCTAATGCAGGAAGTTTGGAGACGTAAGATAGGATGGGATGAGAGTTTGCCCGAGGATCTGAATGACCAAGGGACATTGTTGTTGAATGAATATGTCATCCTATGTACTAAACCTATACCTCGTAAAGTGGCGGCGTTCGGTGACGTTACGTTACACACGTTTTGCGATGCTAGCGCCACGGCATACGGGGTAGCCATATATGTTGTTACTTCATTTGGGGCACATTTAGTTACAGACCGGGCCAAGGTAGCCCCGGTTAAAAAGGTAACTATCCCTAAAATGGAATTGACTGCCATGCTGCTATTAGCACGTCTGGTGCAACATGTACGCGCAGCATACGAGAGCGAATTAAATATTGAAATCGTTCATGTATGGTGCGATAGTCAGGTCGCACTCAACTGGATACATAGCAAGAAGTCTCTGCCAGTTTATGTGCAGAATAGGGTAGATGAGATTAGAGCCCTTTTGCCAGACGTTGCTTATCATTATGTAAATACAAAAGAAAACCCTAGTGATCTCATAACTAGGGGTATAACAGCTAGCCAGTTAATGAAGTCCGAATTGTGGTGGCATGGTCCAAAGTGGCTGCTCCATGAAAGTGAATGGACGATATGGCATGCTGTTGGTGAGGGACTTCTGCCACTGGAAACAGTGGCAGTTACAGCCCAACCAAATGAGCCACCGGGTCCTATCATGAAGTGGGCAAGATTCGGTGACTATAATAAACTAGTCAGAGTTGTAGCTTGGGTATTGCGATATGTATCCAATCTCAAGCTTAAAGTAACGGGCCAACTCTGCAACAGGGGTCACAACATTGATGCTCGTGAATTTAAAGCAGCTGAAGTAACTTTGATCAAATGGGTTCAATAGAAACCTTTTCCAATGAATTAGAATCCTTGAAAAGCTTGAATAAGACATTAATGCCTAATATAGTGCGTCAACTACGGTTGCACCTAGACAATGGCCTCATCAGGTGTGAGGGTCGCCTGAAGTGGTCGGGTGTACCAGACGGCACAAACCGCCCTATACTTATGCCAACAAGACATCACGTTACTGATCTATTGATCATACGTGCACATAGGGAAGTAAAACACTACAGGGTATGTCATATTATATCAAATTTACGTCTCTCATGGTGGATACCCAGAGTTCGACAAGTAGCTCGACGCGTAGTGAGAAAGTGTGTAATATGCCAGAGACTAAAGGGTAAACCATATGCAACTTGACCAGCTCCACCTCTATCTGAATGCCGTGTAAAGCATGTAGAACCTTTCCAAGCGGTAGGATTAGATTACACAGGGGCATTGAAGACGAGGGAGAGTGAGAAGTTTATATATTATTGTTTACGGTACCTGTGTAACATCTCGAGCGGTACACCTAGAACTATGTGATAATATGTCTAGCGAAGAATTTATGCTGGCGTTCAGACGGTTTTGTTCCCGTCGTTCATTCCCTCAACTCATTCTTAGCGACAATGCTCCCACTTATGTCCAAGCATCAAAATATCTAAAGGATATGAGTAGTGATCCTACTATCATCACTTTTTTGGGAGAGAAGAAGTGCGAATGGAGGTTCATTCCAGTTAAGGCACCTTGGTTTGGTGGAATGTGGGAATGGTGTGTCGGCATAGTAAAGTCAGGACACAGAGCGGTTGTAGGACGTGCTCTATTAAAGAAGAGTGAGTTGACGACAGTCCTCACAGAGATAGAGGCAGTCGTGAATGATCGCCCGCTTACATATGTCTACACCGACCTGCAAGAACCACTACCATTAACGCCAGCTCACTTGCTATATGGGAAACCATTGACTGCGTTTCCATCTGATTTCCAATCCATAGTAGAGTTAGAGGATCCCTCGTTGTACTCTGAGGTAGCGGTGTCTAAGAGATACCAGTATATATCCAGGATAATCGAGGATTTTAGGAAACGGTGGATTAGTGAATATCTGCTAGCATTGAGGGAAAGGAGTGTTACTCCCTCTGGTAGACCAACGGCACCTACAGTTGGCGAAGTTGTTTTAATTAAAGAAGATAGTCCTCGTTTATACTGGAAATTAGGCCGCGTATTGGAGGTATACAAGGGGGCAGACTCTGTAGAGCGGGTGGCACTATTGAAGACAGCCACTGGAACTACTGTTCGTCCTATCGCACGTTTGTACGCTTTGGAGCTCGATTCCGCATTGCAATCTGATGCTCCACCTGTTATTGCTGGGTCCGAGGATTCTCAAAGGAACGACTCACCTCTTACTGATGGTGATCATTCTCGGACCGGGACGCGTCCCAGACGCGCTGCTGCTGGCGCCGTCGACTTGTGGCGTCAGAAGATAGCCACTGGGCAACTTTAGGTTTAAGGTGGGGTTCAGGTCTTTTTTGTGGGGGGAGTGTATCGTATAAATACGATAGAATATGACTTTTTGTGATCTCGTATGTCTCTGTGACGTCACGATCTCTCCTACAGCACGACGTAGGACGAGTAGATCGTATATTATAAGATTGTAAATAAGTTAAGTTATAAAAGGCCTAATATGCTATTAAGCAATATTGCCATGGTCTTATGTAGTATATATGAATTTATCGTATATATTAATATATTTTATCGTATAGAGCAACCTAAATGCGGTACGATAATTTGGGCTCCTGGCGGTTTGCCAAGGCAGCAAGGTGTGCTTTTGAGGTACGCCAGAGCCTTCACGAACACCAACCAGTTAACATCTAAATTTTCCGCCCTCAGTTGATCGAGCTTTTGTGCCTCTATCACAATACACATACAAGCAATACACACAGCTACACCATCACGACGCTCTCATCGACACCATGACTGACTGATAGATAAGCATATTATTCATGTCCATTCCCATGTAATCATTTATTCTTTCTTTAACTTGACTCAAGTCTTGGGACCGAAGTCTCGTTCCCCATTGTCCACCGCCATATTGGATAAAACGTTCTCCCTTGCCTCATTGCCACGTGGAACTATTGGTGAGTTACTTCCTGGCTAATATTAACCCTTATAACCTTACCCTATATATACATTTATTATGTGAGACCTTTGGATATAAATTAGCTTGTTTCAGATTGAATTCAATTTAGATATAGAGTAGTTTTCATTTAGATTGATTTTATTTGATTCATTATAGATTAGTAATATTTAACTTCCATTGATAGTTTACCACATCTATATTTTCTTTGCTAACCAGTGCTCTAAGTTTGTTCATTTTGTTACATAAACTCCTACAATATGTATAATAAATCCTCAAACTATTAATTGTATTTGCAACTATTTTTCTATAGTTTTTAACTAATTTATTTTTACCTGTTGAACTACTAGACCTAGATGGAAAATCTACGCTATCAGAATGTTCGTTATTACTATCAATTTCATGTGGCTGGGATTCTATTTTACTTACACACCTATGGTTTATTAACAAAACCCCGCAACAAACTTGTCGAGTGAGCTGGCTATGGTCGAAACTCCTAGTCGAGAGAGATGTACTCCATCCTGGGCATACAGTTCATCCTTACCATAGAAGAGGGTCCAGTTATCCAGGAATGGAATAGTATTTGCCTTGCAATACTTCTCCAGCCGGCTATTTACACCAATAGCCCTGGAGGACCATTCCTTCCTTACCCCTCTTCTTGGTAGGATACTGTGTACCACAGGAACTCCACCCTTCTCCTTGATCCTCTCCAACATTTCCTGGTACGTGGTGAGCAACTCCTCAGTCCTGCATTTCCAAATGTCGTTTCTCCCTGCGTTGAGGAAGATGATGGGGTCCTCCCTGTTAACTCCAGTTAATACTCACCAGACATATGTGTCTAAACTTGTCCAGGGTTGGCTATCTTCCGTATGTTGTTTCGACTCTCTCGTGATGGGCTTCTCCTCGTCTTGTCATCATTAGATATCAAGTCATCCAATACTATGATCTATCTACTTACGCCTACTTACATCATTATATAGTTTCACCACTAGAAATCACAGGAGACTTCAATACTGTCTTCTGCTCAGTTGTGCCCATCACCGGTCGCTCAAGTCTACTGAGCCCCACTCAGTACTCACCGGCTCTCTCTCCTGCCACTCGTGGCTCGCCAGATGACGCCACATATATTGGTGACGTCATTAGCGTGACGTCATGGGCGCCATTCGCTACGCGTTTCATTGTCACTCACACTCGCTTAATTACTCATTTACTTATATCGCATATACATGAATCAATACTATATGGTACTATTTTATATACGATTTCATAATTATAATAACCCACCACCATAACATGAGATATACAGGGTGTCCATAAAGTCTCTTTACAATTTAAAATATTTATTACAAAAGCAAATGAACAGACAAATATGTGGAAATTATTACAAAATGAGGAGTAGATATTGAAGTTTTTTTTGCCTCATTTAGTACACCTCTACATGGGCACCATTAGTTGCACGAAGCACATCAAGACGGTACTCAATTTCTTGCCATGTTCGCTGTAGCATAGCCTCATCAATGGTCGCAATGGCATCAGTGATCTTTTGCTTTAGGTCAGTGATGTCCCGTATCTCTGTTCGATACACGATATCTTTAACATAACCCCATAGAAAGAAGTCCAGGGGAGTGATATCTGGTGAACGTGGTGGCCAGGGAATCGGGCCATCCCTTCCAATCCACCGGTCTGTGAATGTTTGATTTAGGAACTCACGAACACGCAGTCCCCAATGTGGTGGTGCACCATCTTGCTGATAAATGATGGTTGGTTGAAGGTCATCTAGTTGTGGTGCCACATATTCAGTCAAAAGGTCAAGGTAAACATTTGCAGTAATTGTTTTCTCGTGGAAGAAAAATGGACCAATGGACAAATGCAATGTTATTAAAAACTTTGATAACCACCGAGTACATACAACAAATCTGATTAACATATCTCATCAATTGCCTTGGTAATAATTGTTTTAAATTGTAAAGAGACTTTATGGACACCCTGTATATATAATATATAAACAACACTAAACTTAACACATTCCCACATTTTTTTTTTTTTTTCATTTATATTCTGTTTGCCATACAGTTATCTATTCATGTTCGTTCCTCTTGCCTCGGCTGACTGCTCCATGCATCCACTCCGGTTTACTTAACCCCTTCATCAGCAACACCGGTGATGCACCTTTCTTTGTCAGGCAGTCAGCTAGTTGTTTTGCGGTTTCAACCCATTCCACGGTCTGGATATCTCCTCTTGTTATCATGTCCCGAATAACAGCCAAATTGATCCTTATACTTCTGTCCTCTACCAGCTTAGTGGACTTCAAACTATCAACCAGAGACTTGTTATCGACAATGCATCTCACTGGGATGTCATATCGGTGTCCTAATATGATTTTCAGTAGCCCTGCCAAATACATTCCATTCTCCGCTGCATCAAGTAAGCTCAGTGATTCAGCTGCCAAAGTGGATTTCACAACCCTTCTCACATTTCTTGATCTCCAAGCAATTGGACAGCTGTTTCCATTTTTACCCCTCAGAAAAATTATATGACCACCTTGAGATCCATGGTCTGTCAAATTTCCAAAAGCTGCGTCACTGTAGCATAGAAGTGTGCATTCGTCCAGTTTAACCTTACCAAACCAAAGTGAAAGAGAATTATCTTTCACTTTCTTTACAACTTTATTGGCTCTTATTACATCACCCACATTTGTTCGACTAAATGCCGAGCTTAACTCACACACGTCATATGCCACATCCGGCCTTGTCTGTGTCGCTATCCAGTTGATTTGACCCACAAGAGATCTGTAATTGGTTTTCTCTTTTTCACTCACTTCATCATCTCTCCTGTTCTTATATGTCTTGGCCATATTTATTTCCTCGAGTCCGTGCTAAATATAGCTGTCTTGGTTGATCATGATGCCGTTCTGTTCCTGTTCTATCATTATACCCAGGTAGTACCTGAAACAATTCTTCTCCTCAGAACCGGTAAGAAACAGCTTCTCCAATCTATCGATCACATCTGTCTTGAAGTCCTCTGATCCACTCCAAAAGAGATCATCCACATGAGTACAAATTATGCCTTGCAAGTGTCCATTCTGATGCCAGTAAAACAGCGCAGGTTCCTATCCACATAATGACATACCCAATGCGATCAGTTCTTTTTTCACTCTCTCATACCACGCTCTTGCTGCATCGTTTAAGCCATATACAGTCTTTTTCAACTTCCACAAGGATCCACTATTGAATTCAACGGGAGGCCGTAGATACACTTCTCGGGTTATAGGATGTCCTTGTAAAAATGCAAATTTCACATCTAGAGAATGACAATCCCAGTTATTTCCTGTCGTGATACTTAGAGCCAACCTGAATGCCTCTTTGGAACATGTTGGGGAGTCAACAGGAACATCGCACAATTCCTCTTCAAAGCCTCGCGCTACCAGTCGTGCCTTCAAGATTGTAGTGCCCGCTCTCACTTTCTGGATAATTATCCACCTCTTCGATATGGCTTTCTGGCCCTGATCCTCCACTTCTTCAAACACATCATTGTCCGTCCAATTTTTCATTTCTGTTCTTTTTGCCTCCAAACATTCATCTCCGGAGCAAGCTACTAACACCTCCTCTTCGTCCCTCACTATACGCCAGTTGTACAAATCTTTATCTACATCTATCCACCTTACTGTGTCATTAGACTCATCCTTTACGTTAAAGTATGATTTGTATTTTCCTGTTGCTTTCCCAGCTCTACTCATAACAGTGATGTTCACCTGTTCATCATTCTCCACCAGGTATCCTTCTATCCTGTCTCCTTTTTTAGGTATTTTGACTGCTGTAGAAACCTCCTCTTCATTTCTATCTTCAATTTCATCTTCCTCTTCCTCGCTCTCTGTGTTTCTCTCTATATCAACTGTCCCGTCCCTGTTATTGGTGCCTTCCACCGGCCCATGCGAATCTCCTATCTCTCTTTTGTCACCGTTACTGTCATCCGGTTCCTGCATCTGTAGGCTCTGTTCTGGGACTGCTTGCAATCGACAGGTGTGAGCTCGTACGTACGTTCCTCCCTGTCTCACCAATACCTGCTTGCCATCTCTTCCGATCACTATTCAAGGGCCTCTCCACTGATCCTCATTGTTCCATTTATAATATACCTGATCTCCGTTTTGTAAATCTTCCATGTTGTCACCTCTCACATTATGCAGCAATGCTCTCCTGATCCGCTCATTGGAGTCGTTCTTAATGAATGCTTCTCTTGCCACACGCATAGCATTAAGGTTGTTTGCCACTACTTCTGAAGTTGTCTTATTCTCCAAGGCAGTAATCTCGTTACTCAAAACACTGGGCAGACTTGGGTTAAATCCATATACCAGTTGGTTTGGTGAAAATCCATTGTTGTTTTGAAGTGCATTACGAGTCGACACCGCCCATGCCAATGCTGTGGATACATCACACTTTGTATCAGCCATAATTTTCGCCACGTTGTCACCAAGCACTGCGTTTAGCCGTTCACATATCCCATTACTCCAGGGACTTTCCGCCGCTGTGCAAATCACTTTCACGTTGTAATTTTCAGCCATGCTCTGAAAATCTCCATTATTGAATTCCTGGCCATTGTCAGTCAGAAACTTGCGAGGCGCACCAAATCGACTGATCCACTGCGTTATCACCTCCTTAATTATAGTCTCAGATTTCTTGTTGGGTATGACTGTAGCCACACAATACCCTGTACCCAAATCCACCATGACAAGGAAATAAATACTTCCCCATACCTTCAGATCCATACCAACTGCTTCATTAAACACCTTACCAACAGGAAGACCTACCACAGGGCGGGGAGGCGCTCTTTTAAATTCCATGCAAATTTCGCAGTTGTCACTCACTTTCTGTAAATCCTGTTTCCATCTATCATCCAACAATCCAGCCTCTTTAACCAACTTCATAAATTTATCTGCAGAGGGATGTGAAAATTGCCTGTGCAACTTTAATGCTTTCTTAGGTATCTCTCCCTGTTCTGTAAACAGCACCCACTTCACTGATTCCTTGCTCGGTGCATTTATGATAGGGAATACATAATGTCCTGTTGAAGTAACTTGCAACTTTCTCTCCCGTCCAAACATACACATTGTATCCTTCTTAAAGTTTAAGATCATGCCTCCACGTTTCATTGCTGATCTACTCATTAACAGTGGGATGAGGCAGTCTACCACTTCAGTGCAGATCATAACCTTAACCCTGTGTATGTAACAAGGAATATGGACAATCCCCTTGGACATTACTTGTCTCCCATCACCAAATCTAAAGGATGTATCAGATTCCCTTCTAGTTATTAGTCCTACATCATGCGGGGACAATGTGTCGACATACGTCTGCAGCCAATCTTCCCAACAAACGGTTGTAGCACAACCCGAATCCAAAACAATAGCACCAAGAGCTTCCACTAGCAATTTCTCTCTCCTATCGGCATGGCCAGATAGCAGTGTAAGCTGTACCTCCTTATGATCGGTGTCACCCATCACGTCATGATTATCGCCTCTCTCCGGACAATCACGAATCCAGTGCTCTGTGGAACCACATCGAAAACACCTTGAGGGACCAGTACCCTGTCCTCTGGACCACCTACTACGAGTACCCCGCCTGTAACCATATCTAGGCCTATATCCTCTATAACGGCTGTCGAACTGATCCCTACCAGCCTGCAAAATAGGTTCACACTTCACTACTCCGCTCTGAACACTTCCACTCAGATTATGATCCATGATACCATCACCAAACATTCTTTGCAACGTCTTTTTCATCTCATCAAATGTAATTGTTGTCGTCGTCGACATTGCTAGCTGAAAATGTATGTCAGAGATATCACAACTTTTCAGCAGCCTAAATGCTAACACCTGGTCAGGCAATTCCATTCCGTGTTTCTTAAACTTATAATATCTCCTATCAAACTCTATCAAATATTCAGGAATACTCATCTCACTAGGGTGCTTGAACATTTCAAACTCTGAATATGCCACAAAGGCCTGTCTATTTTTATCTAACATGAACACTTCATCCAATTTCTTCAACAATATTTTCATTTCCTCACCACTAGCCAACTCTGCTGTATCAATTTCACTGCTCACATCTCTCGCCTTGACGGAAAGTGTTAAATGTACCGCTAATGCTTGCTTGTCGGGAGCGACACTTGTTAGCTTCTGCCAAATTTCAATGTCCTTTTTCCATCGTTCATAATCCTTCTCTGAAGTCATATGTGGGGGATTCTTGATAACTGAAGCCATTTTAACTAACTACGCTCTGCTACCAGTGTTAACTCCAGTTAATACTCACCAGACATATGTGTCTAAACTTGTCCAGGGTTGGCTATCTTCCGTATGTTGTTGCGACTCTTTCGTGATGGGCTTCTCCTCATCTTGTCATCATTAGATATCAAGTCATCCAATACTATGATCTATCTACTTACGCCTGGCCAGGTCTTACATCATTATATAGTTTCACCACTAGAAGTCACAGGAGACTTCAATACTGTCTTCTGCTCAGTTGTGCCCATCACCGGTCGCTCAATTCTACTGAGCCCCACTCAGTACTCACCGGCTCTCTCTCCCGCCACTCGTGGCTCGCCAGACGACGCCACATATGTTGGTGACGTCATTAGCGTGACGTCATGGGCGCCATTCGCTACGCGTTTCATTGTCACTCACACTCGCTTAATTACTCATTTACTTATATCGCATATACATGAATCAATACTGTATGGCACTATTTTATATACGATTTCACAATTATAATAACCCACCACCATAACATGAGATATATATATAATAATATAAACAACACTAAACTTAACACTCCCCACGAGTTCGCTTCCATGACACCATCTAGCTTTTCTGCCACCCTCTCGACTCCGGCACCAGGCAGACAGACAACTTTACCAACATGTGTGTTGGTAGCCCTGCCAAGGTATTTAACCATTGAATCCCCTGCAATTAAAATAGACTTAGCTGTTTTCTGTTGCCGGCCTGTAGCAGAAGTAGTAGAAGTAGTAGTAGCAGCAGAAGTAGCTGCAGATTTCCTCCCCTCCCCTCTCACTGCCCCGCTGTAAGACGGGTCATCTCCTTCCTCTTTTCCCCCTTCACTGCCATCACACTCGTCATCCAGGGCGCTATACTTGTTTTTAACCGTCACATACTGCTTCTGGAAGGTTAATTTCATTCCTCTTGAAGATGCCACCTTCCAGGAAGAGTCCGGTTTTCCTACACCAGTGGCATTTTTCTTTTCCTCTAATGCCATCTTCAATGCTAAGTTCTCGTCCTTGAGAGATTGGACCTCGAGCTCAACATTCTCCAGCCTATTTCTTGCAAAGCAAGACAAAGCTGGAGACCATGGGAAGAGGTGACAATCTCATCACCCCAAGCCATCACTAAGAATGTTCACCTCACTAGGGGATAAACAGGTATGTCACGAGCGGTCACTGGGTACGTCCTCACTGGTCAAAGGTCAGGAGCCATTATGTTTCTTTTATTCAAAGCTATGATCGTATGTGACAAGTATACAAGGTATACTGTAGGCCTACGTCTCTCGAATTCGGAAAGGCCTTGAACACCCTCCTCCTAAGTCTGTAAACACAACTCTGAGTTAGTGAGTTTGTTGTTGTTGCTTGCTGTTCCCCAGGCTGCCTGGCCGAACAGCCCCAAGGTCCCGAGCAAGGCCAAGGCCATAGAGCGCCCCCACAAAATCCTCCCTGCTTACCACTAACAAAACCCAGGTGACCGAAGCCACTCTAAGGCAGGGAGCTGAGGAGGGCGCGGAAACGCCCGGGAAACCAAAGCCCCACCCAAGGCCCTGTGCCCCTCAGCAATCACGAAGGGAAAGTTGAGGGGCAAGGGAAAAATGTGACGCTTTGGCTCCCAATCTGCCAACTTTTAGGTTGGCAGTAGGGAGGTCGATCCACGGAAAAGACGCCGTCACTTGAGATCTAGAAGATATATAAGTAAAAGGAACAGTCAGAGTAAGCTATGGGTATGGCAGAGATCGCTCAGCTCTCACTCTGATAGACCAGCCCATCACCACATGACTAGAACCCAATCCTCTCAGCATCAGCTAGGAAAGGCCCTAGAAAGCCGCCTTTGGCGGGGGGATAGCTCCCCTACTTCAACTCCTTTCGGAGTTGGGCACCCGCCATTAGTGAGTTAGTGAGTTCTTCACGACGGTGATGGTCCGGCGCGCGCACGATCGAGTTGGTGGTGAGTGACATGCGTTATATTAATATTTCATTTATTCTCAGGTCTAGCATTCTGTTTACCTACTGACGACCATTAAAGCATTATAATATGCAAAACTGTAATACCAAAGAGGAAATTTCAGTGGTATGGGCTGCTACACTAGTTCTTTTTAATCATATCCCGTATTATAATCCATTGAATCTGGCAACTCCAAAATCATCTCCGTGAGAAGAGCTGCCTGCGCGCACAACTGACTACATTTTTTCCCGTGTTAAGAAGTAGCTGGAGACCTCCTTTTAGTACGATACATTTTCCGGACTTTTTACGTGTCTATGTGGATGCGCAGAAGCTTCGCGTCGACGACTTTTAATTGTTGTTGTCGTTGTTTTAATGTAGTCGATGCCGGAGATACCGTTATAATAAACCCCTATAGGCTTCAAACGAATTTGGGAAAAAATAATTAGCTGCTTTGGTAACAGTGTCAAAAGTAGAATACAAATATTTATGTGTAACACTCCCGTTTCACTTTCATTACTCTCCCATGGGCCATGTCATCATAAGTGAAATACCCCAGGAACGAAATTCCCGAGAGCGAAAACCCCATCCCCAACATCACCCCCAAGAACGAAGGGACCCGGCGCCACAGGGAAGGATAGCTATAATTATCCCCAACTTCGTTTTCCTCTCTTCCACTTAACTCCACATGATATACGTCTCTTAAATCACAGTCGTCTAATATACAAACCACATTACCTTACTCATTGACATTCTTGATGTATGCTACCAACTAAGTATGTATTTAATTATATAACAACCATGCAGGCTATAATACTTTCATTGTGTAGGTACGAAGGCGATCTCAAGACACCTTAGCTTCCATTTCACAACAAATCAGATCATGATTATGTCAGCCCTGTATTTAATTATGTAACCACCATCCCCCCCCCCCCCTATTTATAACTATAATTATCCCCAACTTCGTTTTCCTCTCTTCCACTTAACTCCACATGTTGTACGTCTCTTCAATCACAGTCTTCTAATATACAAACCACATTACTTTAATCATTGACATTCTTGATGTACCAACTAAGTATGTATTTAATTAGATAACAACCATGCAGGCTATAATACTTTCATTGTGTAGGTACGAAGGCGATCTCAAGACACCTTAGCTTCCGTTTCACAACAAATCAGATCATGATTATGTCAGCCCTGTATTTAATTATGTAACCACCATGCCCCCCCTATTGATACGACGTAAGCTATAATGCCCGCGTCATGTGCGTGTTCACTGTGACTGTTGTAAGTATTGTTGTATTTATTTCGTGTGCGTTTAACTACGGCCTAAACTCAGTACAACTGCCTCAATTGTTACCCCGTGAAAATCCGTTTTTCTATGATGCCACACTCCGCAGAAAACTAACAATTCCACCCACACTATTCTAATATCAAGATATACTTATATTGTTAGAATGTGAGTAGGTCCCCAGCTATGAATAATAAGATCTCAAATAACCATACCGAGATCTGATCCCTTAGGACTATAATTCACCTTGTATCCCCCTCCCCCAGAAACCTCCCTCCTTCCCCCTAACCTAACCTCTAAACGTAATACTAACCATATGCCCAGTTATTGTATTGATTTATATCTGTTGACTTATATATGTTTAATTATGAC
Source organism: Paralithodes platypus (assembly GCA_032716605.1). NCBI lineage: Eukaryota > Metazoa > Arthropoda > Malacostraca > Decapoda > Lithodidae > Paralithodes > Paralithodes platypus. The sequence continues at coordinate 3,553,913 of CM064577.1, forward strand.
CAATCTAGCTGCATACGATCATCTCAAGAGAGATGCAGGAAAGATACCTAGTATCTCTCTCCATTACGAGATAGATATATGTAGCCCCATGCCCAACTGTTCCCCTTCTAGCAACTAAAAGTATATGTAGTATACCCTTATTCATGCATGTATTCAATTCTTGGGGTAATCTGCATACGATCTCAAGAGAGATGCAGGAAAGATACCTAGTATCTCTCTCTCCATTACGAGTATAGATAGACGCAGCCCCCATGCTCAGTTGTTCCCCTTTTAGTAACTAAGTGTAGATGTAAGTTGAACTAGAGTTATTCAACCAGGTTCCATCATCTTATTATGACGACGGCTCTAATACCGTCATTCATGCATGCATTCATTTCTTAGGATAATTATCTTTTATCCGCCATTGTGTTCCTCTCTTCCATTTCTTTTCATGCCTATTATACATCTTTGGTCAATCAACCTCTTCTAGTATACAACACACACGATTCTACTTTACTTCATGGAGTCGATTATAAGAAGCAACCTTGTGAACCACATGATGCAAAATGATTTGTTTTGTGATGCCCAACACGGATTTGTACCAGGGAGATCTTGTATGACACAGTTGTTGGTCTCCCTGGAGCTGTGGTCAAACCAGATGGACAACGGAGATCCCATCGACGTGGTTTACTTAGATTTTCGCAAGGCATTCGACACATCAGAGGCTGCTGAAAAAACTTGAAGCGTATGGGGTATCGAGAATACAAGTCGGCTGGATCAGGAACTTCCTCTTTGGACGAAGGCAGAGAGTTGTGGTTAACGGCAAGATGTCTACTTGGGCTGAAATCCTAAGTGGTATTCCCCAGGGAAGTGTTTTGGGTCCTGTTTTGTTTGTCATTATTTATAAATGATCTGCCTGATGCTTTAAGGAGCTCTGTAAAGATATTTGCTGATGACACAAAGCTATTCCAAGCAATTAAGTCTCCTGAGGACCGGGTCCAGATGCAAGAGGACTTGGACCATTTGGCTGAATGGTCTCAGAAGTGGCAGCTGGGCTTCAATGCAGCAAAGTGCAAGATACTCCACATAGGACATTCAAACACAAAGCAGACATATGAAATGAACTCCACAATACTGGAAGATACCAAGAAGGAAAAGGACCTAGGAGTCATCATTGATGAGGAGCTAAAATTTCATCATCACATAATTCAAGCGGTTAGCAAAGCCTCAAGGATGCTAGGACTTGTCAGGGCCACCTTTGTTTGTCTAGACGAATCTACAATCCCCAGACTGTTCACCACCATGGTACGCCCCCACTTGGAGTATGGAAACATCATCTGGCATCCAAGATTTAGAGGAGACAAGCTAGAAATAGAAAAGGTACAAAGAAGAGCCACCAAACTGGTCCCATGTTTAAGAGATCTACCATATGAAAAACGACTCGAGACCCTGAACTTGCCATCGCTGGAGTATCGTAGGAAGAGAGGGGACATGCTCCAGGTTTACAAGATACTAAATTGTATGGACAGGCTAGATCCAGGGAAATTCTTCACCATCATTCAAGATGCATCCACCCTAGGGAACGGCCAGAAAATCTATAAGGAGAATTCAAGACTTTGTGGCCAACAAAATGTATTCAGCCAGCGTATAGTCAATGACTGGAATTCCCTACCAGCTTCTGTTGTTGACAGCCCCACTCTCAACATTTTCAAAACCAACCTGGACAAGCACTGGCAGAGGATAAGATATATGCTTCCATAATAGGCCAATAAAGTATAACCCCTAAAATTTGTGTTTGTTACCTACATATACAGTACTTGTGTAAACTTGTAAGATAGGCTACCTCGTAATGAGGAAGCAGTAAGGAAAGTATAAGATGACCATAAAATTTAGACCAGAATTATAAACAGGCATTATGCTTCATCTATTCTGTATATTTAGTATCTTAGTATCTTAGTGTCCCCATGCTCAATCGAAACGTTTTGGGTCACCCTGTCACTTTCTCCTTCACGCACCGCTGCACACACCACTCTACCTGTTTTATCGTAGGGCACTGCCACCCCTATGTCCCGCGCATTAAGGGTCACTGGCAAAGTTCACGAGCGCCGCAGCGACCTAGCCTTGCCCCACAGCCCTTCCAATTCACAACCCTCCCCCTGTAAAGACGCCATACGAACGTTATAACCTGCCGACTCAGTTCGTTCACTAGCCCCAACAAATAGAAGGTAAAGACCTATCCTTGTACCCCCCTTAACCCTTCCAGCCCGGGTGTCATTTTAAAAGGACGGCGCGGCAGATGGGCTGGAGCCCGGGTGTCCTTTTAAAATCTCTGTGCTTGAAAGCGTGCTTTAAAATTCGCGCGGGCAAATGTTACTTTGCAGGGGAGATCGCAGCACCACCAAGCCTCAACTACTACCGTTATCAGTTCCTACGTGGCCGCCATAGCGAGTTATAGGGAAATCATGAATTCCGACGCGTCCGATTCTGTGCAACCTCCCGCGCGCCCCAGTGCTACCCCGCTTGCAACTTCGACGACTGTTCCAACCGAGAAGAAGGCTAAACGAAAGAAAGTTAAACGTTTGTTGAGTGATAGTGCTATACAGCGAGAACTTTTTAACGTTGAACTGAGCAGTGACGAAAGCTCGGTGGACAAAAACATATTTATTAACAGTGGAAGTGGAAGCGAAGTTGACAATTTCATTGGCTTTGGAGAGGACGACAATGTAGATCTATTTGAGGGGGGAGACAGTAGTGATGATCCTGATGTGAAAGTGGTTGAGGAAGGTGCTACTGAACTTCCAAGTGTGCTAGAGCCAACCCCTTCGCCAAGTTTCGTAGGCCAGTCTAGGCCTAGGCCTAGCCCTAGCCCAGGACCTTTCCCTTTTCTTGCCCGTACGCCCTTGAAAGTGGGCAAATATTTTTATAAACAATCATTGGTGAAAAGTGCAGCTAAAAAAGCACGCAGGACAGCAGCAGAAAAGGCTAGGGAAGCGGAAGACAGTGATAGTGACGCCGACCCTGGTCTAGCAACCACCCGCATTCCTTTGTCCCGACGCCTTGACCCGGGACGCCGCATGGGTCACCCACAGCCCTCGGCTTCATCTCTCCCTCAGGATGACCAAAGGGTCTCTACAAGTGGTATTAGTGGTGTACCACAGCCCTCAACACACCGCAGAGCATTATTTGATGCGGAGAAGCCCTCGGCTCGGCGCAAAAGGAGCCCAACTCCCGAGGTCGAGGCTCCCATTGTTGAACCTCCCGCAGCCTCCCGTGCCCCACGCCGCCGACGCCCGGTCACTTCTTCCCCAGAATTGTCTCCTGAAGAGGATGCTGACGACCCCAACATTGTCCCAGATGACCTGATGTCGCCTGAGGTGGAAGAGGAAGAGGAAGTCCCGACAAGACGAGTTAGAGGGCGAGGTCGTGGACGTGGTCAGCCTGCCGACGCCGATGCCTCTGGGCCTGGGCGTGGGTTTGGGCATGCAGGGCGTCCGTGTGGCCAAGGGCGTGTACCTGCTGCAGCTGCACGTCCTCGAGCATCCGACCTGTTTGTGTGGACAGATGGGACTGATTTTGAGTCAGATTGTCCTGCCTTTGACGAGGTACAGCAGGGTTCCGGGGTGTCACCAGCATATCCCTGTTGCCCAAATGCTACCCCCAGTGAACTTTTCTGTGGCTTCTATGACAATGAAGTCATGGAATACCTCGTCGAAGAGACAAATAACCACCATGCTATCTGTTCCAACTTTCTTGGGAGGAAGACCAGTTGCCAAGATGGTGGCATGGAGTGCTCTCACTGTGGCAGAACTATATGTGTTCTTGGCACTCACAATGCTGATGACACATATAAAGAAGCACGTTCTGGCCGACTACTGGATCACTGGCGACCTCATAACGACTCCAGCATTTGGCAAGTACATGTCCAGGGATAGGTACTTCGACATCCTCTCATATATCCACCTCACAAACAACATGGCAGTCCACCTTCAAGACTCACTATGGAAGATCAGGAATCTGTATGACATGATACGTCATCGGTTTACCACCTACCTGATTCCTTTCCAGAAGATGTGCCTCGATGAGTCTCTGGTCCTGTTCCGTGGTAGGCTGCACTTCCGACAGTATATCCCGTCCAAGAGACACCGCTTCGGCATCAAGCTCTTCGTCCTCTGCGACTGCAAGATGGGATATGTGCTGGATTTTATAGTCTACAGCGGCAAGGGTGGCGAAATTGAGACTGACCCCCTCATTGGTTTTGGCGGCGCTGTAGTAAAGAAGATGATGGAGAGGTACTTCCATCAAAACCACATCCTCTACACCGATAACTACTACACGTCGCCTATCCTGGCCAAGTACCTCCATGACCGCAAGACCGGAACTGTCAAGGCCAAGAGGAAGGGCATGCCAACCTACCTAACGAAGACCAAGAAGACGGACGTCTTCCATAAGAAGAGTGGCCCCATCCTCTCCATCCACTGGCATGACCAGAGGAAGGTCAACCTCCTCATCACATGCCACAAGGCCGATATGGTCGCCACAGGGAAGGTGGACCGAAGAACCAAAAACCCCGTCCAGAAACCAGCTGTTGTCCTGGACTACAACAAAAATATGCGCCTCGTCGACAAGTCCGACATGCAGATGGGCTTCATCGACTGCCTGCGAACATCTTGCAGGTGGTACAAGAAGTTTATCCTGCATACGGTAGATATGTCGGTCCTCAATGCCTACAACATCTACCGTCTGAGGACTCCAATAGCCCCGAAGTACAAGTCCCTGCGGACATTCCACAAGCAGGTGATACTTGAGCTCCTGGCTAAACATGCGGGTACACCAGGGAGGCCACTACAAGGACCAGGCATGCTGGACAGAACGGGGTGTGCTGAATTTTTCAGGAAGCACCAACTCAACGCCCTTCCTTTCAAAGCACCAGGTAGTAGATCCATAATACAGAAGAGGTGCCATGTGTGCAGCCACACAACAAGAAGACCCCGCAAACCCACAAAAACCACTTTGGAATGCCTCGAGTGCCAAGTGGGACTGTGTGCTGGCACCTGCTTCAACGACTTCCACACTCTGATAAACTTTTGAAGTGGAAGTGACAACAGTGAAAGTGACACTCAAATGTAGGCTAAAAATAATAATATAAGTTATGTAACTAAGTATAAGTGAAAAGGACACACATAAGTAATAATAAGTGCCTTCAGAACAATATGAACAAGTGAAAGTGACACTATATATATTATTAGCTTACCTAACAATACATAAAAGTGAAAATGACACCATCAACTATCATAGTCCAGTGAAAGTGACACTATAATAATAATAAACTAAGTATAAGTGAAAGAGACACACATAAGTAATAATAAGTGCCTTCATAACAATATGAACAAGTGAAAGTGACACTATATATATTATTAGCTTACCTAACAATACATACAAGTGAAAATGACACCATCAACTATCAAAGTCCAGTGAAAGTGACACTATAATCATAATAATAATAATAAAACGAAGTAAAAAGTGACAGAGACACAAATAACTTCATGAAAATAACTGTATTGAGTGAAAATAACATAATAACTATAATAAATTGCATAATAAACAATAAAACACTATCAAATCGCTTCCCGGCATAATTGCGGGTGGAGTGACGAGTGGAACTGGGCGTCGTAGCTGGGGCCGCGGTTGAGTGTTCGGACACGCCGAGGTAAATACGCGGCAAAATTTACCTCCACTTCCATCACCATAACTCCGGAACCAGTTGAGCTAGAGAGCTCTACTCACCGCCATTCTACGCGGCAAGGTATGGCGCACATTTCGGTATCTCTTTCAGTAATGTAGGTAATATATTAAGCGAGATTAGCCTTAGTTTACTTTTGTTGTTTTTCAGCCAGATCGCCCGGATACGAGCTCCGTCATTTAGAAAGGCAGCCCGGGTCGGAAGAGTTAACTATCCTCTAACTCACTAGCCCAACTCACAACCTGAACCAGAGCAATAGCCGGCGCGAGGCTAGGGCGACCCCCTCTCACCCCCCTAAAAAATGTAGTTTTCCCACTGACTTGCACTTTCACAAAACCACTATTCTTAACACCCACGAGTGGTCCTTGTACATGAAAACTAGATGTAGTGATCAACCCTAACTAGGAATATACCTCCTGACAACCTGAACTCATATCTCAACCCAATTAACGTAAGAACTCCCTATAACCATATTCAGGGTGCGGCAAGCCCCCCCCCCGACCCCACGGGGACACCCCCAACCCCCTCGGAGGTTTACCATGACCCACGCAAGCTAGCAAATTCTTGCCAGACAACAGGTGAGTTTCCAACAGGTTATGAACTACAAATCTAGATACCTATCCAAATACCATCCTACCCCATCCTTATCTAAACCCAAAATCCCCCTTAGCCCATCCCAGATTCCGAATAGCATGTCAGCTAGACCAGAGAAGGATACTTATGTGAATTGAGGAATATTGCTTTCCTGCCTGGGCCCATATAGCGCCAAACAAAGTAGTACCGTCCCCTTGAACAAATCTTGCCCTAATCGACTCTAATAGTGACTTGCACTAGAGTAAAGATATCCACAATAACCAATCATATTGCAGACTACCTATTGTCAGGATAAAGACCCCCTCACCACCCCCCTAAGTTAAACAGAATAAATTAACTCCTTCATAACCCCGACATCCAGACTTCTAGAATATTCTATCCTTATATTGACCAAGCCTATAAATATACGGCAGAGGCAGCATTCGGCCAGTTCATCAGTAGACACCAGAGTAACGGCTGCGCCGCTCTAGTTGAAGTCTATTTGTGCTCCACCCCTCAAGATTCTCGATCATTCGGTGCCCGCGTAGTCTGAGTAAATCTGTGAGGAAGTGAATTAACCCTTGTGAGTGTTTTATTGCAATCGGGAGCTCCGAAGGTAATATTATATCTACAAACCACGAATTCACCAATTATTGATTGTCTGATAAACATATTGTAGTGTGTCCTCTTCTACTTGGGTTTACAAGCAATCATAACTCATAACTGGTATAGGAGAGAAAGATCTTGTTATGTTAGAAGGGATTATGTGAGAAACTCTTAATTGAGGACTCTGCAAGAATAACTCCTTGGCAACAATTGTCTGTTGACTAAAAGGCAAAAAGCCGCCCACGCCCCTTGAACCTTAAATAAAGACCAGGATAGATAAGAAAGTCGCTTCTCCCGACTGTCTTACGTTAATCCGATTCATTGTTACTCCGGTTGAACCTGAAACAGTGTAATTTAAGATCTCCAGCAGGAGTAACATATCGGGGCGTCATCACCGGCTAAACAAGTAGCCCATCTGTAACCCTTCTCTACACTACCGGACAATTTGGACGGCCGCAGAAGCAACTGTTAACCCCCGACATCACCAACTCAAGATACCCAGGAAAACTCTACCCCAGTGTTATTTCTCAAAGTGCCTGTGTACGGTACTACTAAATCAACCATCCAGTGTATTTGATTATGTCTCAAGTTTCTCTGATGTTAGGAAGCAAGTGATTATTATGCTAGTGTGTGTTAATATATATCAGTGAAATTTAACTTAGGCGAACTGATCCCGTAATTTTTCTTGCCATCAGGTTTAACCTCGCCAAAGAGGTAAGTCTTAACTAATTGGACTACGGCTCGAGTGAAAGCAATTCTGAAATAAGTGATTGTGACTGTTAACCCGAAACGTGATTCACCCCTCACTGATATTTTGGTCTTAAGTATTACCTAGACAAGTGAACATACCAGACCAGTGCAACTAGCTACGGTTATCCCTTTACATTAATTCTTGGGATATAACTATATTACTTCTATTTTCATCTTTGATTGCGAGTCATATTACCAGCGAGTTAATAAAACGAGATACCCAACCTGTGGGATTCGTGTACCCTACGTATCGTTGAAGTAATGTGATCAGAGGAATAATGCCTGAACGTTGGAAGTGGGAAGTATGTCTCTATCCAAATCCGCGATAAGTGCTGGGAGATTGTAATAAGTCCAATAACCTACCTGAGTGCTCCAACATCTATTGTGTGTGAATTCTATTACGTACCTTATACCTGAGTGTTATTTAGAATAAATCTGTATTACAAACCATTTATCCGAGATTATCTATGTCCTCTGTTGATTCTCTTTATGTATTTTGCATGAAATCCAATAAGCCAGTCTTGCAGAACTCACCTATACCAAGTTAATCCTGCATAAAATCAGAGCATAACAATAAGGTTATAAGTATTATTCTCCAATGGCTCATTGACCATAACTAGTACTATAGTTTTCCGTGACTGTTTTTAATATATAATGACTTTTCTATGCTACATAGTCTATATGCTGTATAGGCTACCGAGGTCATGTAGCCTAGTATCTTTTATGTCTTCACACATAATTTATGTATTATTTATGAGAACACGTAATGCAGGCCAAAGAGAATATAACAAATGTAGTTAATCTACCATACAAAACGAATTGGGAATAAGGAAATTTAGTTTTTCCCAGTTCTTTCCTTATTCCCAATTCGTTTTTCACAGTTTATGCGAATAGTGAATAAGGAAATTTCCTTTTTCCCAGTTCGGGCGAATAGTGAATAAGGATTTTTTTCCCCAGTTCATTCCTTATTCACTATTCGTTTTTCCCAGTTCTTTCCTTATTCACTATTCGTTTTTCACAGTTCTTTCCTTATTCCCAATTCGTTTTTCACAGTTCGGGCGAATAGTGAATAAGGAATTTTTTCCCAGTTAATTCCTTATTAACTATTCGTTTTTCCCAGTTCTTTCCTTATTCACTTCATTTTTCACAGTTCTTTCCTTATTGCCAATTCGTTTTTCACAGTGCGGGCGAATAGAGAATATAGAAATTTCCTTTCTCCCAGTTCATTCCTTAGTCACTATTCATTTTTCCCAGTTAGTTTATTCCCAATTCCATTTTCCCAGTTCGTTTGGTCTAATTCTGTGAAATAAATGGAGGGAACCGAACAGTAATCAGAGTCACAAATGGGCACAGAAGTGGAAATAACATTATTGTTCAAAAACGGTACGCAAACAATATTATTACTCTATTTTTTTTTTTTTTTTACTTTAGTTACCCATTACAGTCGTCTTCTATGGACGCATATTAGAAGAAAACAAAATTATTGGGGTATATATTCTGTTGGGCAAATTTGGGTCATCCAACCTGTGTAGGGAATATTGAAATTACTGGTTTCCCAGTTCATTCCGTATTCCCAATTTGTTTTTCCCAGTTCGTTCCTTATTCCCAATTAGTTTTTGACAGTTTGGGCGAATATGGAATAAGGACATTTCATTTTTCCCTGTTAATTCCTTATTCTACAGTCATTTTACCCAGTTCGTTCCTTCTCAATTAGTTTTACAAGTGTGGGCGAATAGGCAATAGGTCAATATACTTTTTCTCAGTTCATTCCTTATTCACTATTCGTTTTTCCCAGTTCTTTCCTCATTCCCAATTCGTTTTTCACAGTTCGGGCGAATAGTGAATAAGGATTTTTTTTCACAGTCCATTCCTTATTTACTATTCGTTTTTCCCAGTTCTTTCCTTATTCACTATTCGTTTTCCCAGTTCTTTCCTTATTCCCAATTCGTTTTTCACAGTTCGGGCGAATATATTGAATAAGGAAATTTCCCTTTTCACAGTTCGGGCGAATAGTGAATACATTTTTTTTTCCCCAGTTCATTCCTTATTCACTATTTGTTTTTCCCAGTTCTTTCCTTATTCACTATTCATTTTTCGCAGTTCTTTCCTTATTCCCAATTCGGGCGAATAGTGAATAAAGAAATTTCCTTTTTCCCAGTTCGGGCGAATAGTGAATAAGGATTTTTTTTCCCAGTTCATTCCTTATTCACTATTCATTTTTCCCAGTTCTTTCCTTATTCACTATTCGTTTTTCCCAGTTCTTTCCTTATTCCCAATTCGTATTTCACAGTTCGGGCGAATAGTGAATAAAGAAATTTCCTTTTTCCCAGTTCGGGCGAATAGTGAATAAGGATTTTTTTTCCCAGTTCATTCCTTATTCACTATTCGTTTTTCCCAGTTCTTTCCATATTCACTATTCGTTTTTCCCAGTTCTTTCCTTATTCCCAATTAGTTTTTCACAGTTCGGGCGAATAGTGATGAGATGCGGTCTAGGAACGGTGTTACCGCATCTCCAGCTTGTCACTGCCATGCGACAGAGCCAACTAAGCCTTCGGACAGCCTTCCCCCTGCCATCCAGACCCACGACAAACCTGCCCCTGCCCGTATCGCCAAGATAACGGTGGAACGAGTGGGACACGTCCGTCCCGAGTGGACCACACCAGTCACCCACGGCAAGTAATTTTCTTTAACCACCAGAGCCAAAGAAAATGACCATCGCAGGGGTAACCATTACAAACCCCCATCAGCCAGCCCAGTAAATCCTCAACCTAGCTACACAACCACAGGTGGTACCAGGTTGTTACCTAAATTACCTTTCATATCCCCTATCAAAGAACCTAAAGCTCTTTCAGAACCAAAACCTCTCTTCCCCAGATTGCCTTTCATATCCCCTATCAAGGAACCTAAAGCTCTTGCATCCATTCAATCTAAACCATTGTCCCGGGTTAAAGTCACTCATAAACCAAAACTTGCCTATCCTTCCAGCCAACAATAAGTCTTAACCCCCAGAATAAGTCATCATCCATTGTAAGAAACTCATCCGCTTCCTCTCCCACCAGGAAGCCATCACCCCATAATGTGTACAGATCTGCCCTGAGGAATCTTCCTCCAGCTACATCTACAAGGGCCAGCCAAAAGTCATGGCGCACCACTCCCAGGACTACAAGGACCTAACCACCACGCGCGGACACCACCCCAGCGCCTTTAATCCTCTCAAGCCGGGCGCCTTAAATCTGGGCATGAATATTCACAAGTACTCAGCCAGTCTGGACATCAGTAACTAAGCTTGCCTTTGGTATCTTTTTATCTGGGTAAAAGCAGCCAGAATAGCTGGTGTTCACACTTGAAGCTGTGTGCAGTGATCGGAGACGACCAGGTCGGGTTCCCCCCTTCAGGAAGAGGACTAGCTTGTGCAACCCACTTTGGGCCCCACTTTCCTGGCCTTCGATGCTGTGCCCAGACCAAGTAAATAAGGATTCCTGTCTTGTTCCTTTCAATGGATTATAAGGATAGTGCAGTACTTAGAGACGACCAGGTCGGGTTCCCCCCTTCAGGAAGAGGACTAGATTGTGCAACCCACTTTGGGCCCCACCTTCACTGGCCTCTATCTACTGTATTAGTCCTGTGGTTCCAGAGGAGATTGCAAGGGAGTAATTTAATTGTCCCAAACCTTAGACTAACCATAGTGTCACTGGATAGACTGCTTGCAACTCTATACAGACCATTATGCTAGTCGCCATAACCCCCCACCAAATTACCCTGTAGCAGAACTCCGGCATATCCCTACTCACGCGGAGTGCAAGAGGAACCCGGGTGTCTCCCGTGGTAGGCACAGAGGGGCAAGGAGCTGTAAGGACGTAGGAGTGCAGCCTAATCCCGGACCAACATTCGGAAGTACCACGCCCCAGCCGCCCTCCTGGACCACTGGATTCTCCCTCGATCTACGGCACCTCTTCACTCCAGCTCTCCTTTAAGTGCCTTATTACGGTTTATGGGTATAGAGTTGTCTCAGGGTAGTGGTTGAAGTTATCTTCAGGGGTTCTCACTAAATAACATATTGCGAGAGGGCTTTCCTCTCTCTACGTAAGTTGACGTTAATCTGCCCACTTGCCGGGACACATTAGACATAACTCTCAGGGGATCCTTATATCCGCACATTCCCGGGTTATTGGTCTCCCATAGCCTGTCAGAGGGGACGTGCCTATATAAGACCCACAGCATATGACATACACACCTATTTACACGTAACCTTGTTCCCTTGTATAACTTCTAGCCTCATTCACTTAACATTCTGTCAGGTTCATAACTCGAATAGATCTCACTCTATCTCAGCTCCCGACGATTGTTGTATCAGCCTTCCGCATCTTACTAGTTGCCCACACAAGTAGTTTTAGAATAAATAATCTTGCCAGGTGAGATCTAGCACACCTGTAGAAATCAGTTCATTTGTGAGCCTTTCAGAGCCCACCTTTTTGTTGATGACCACTTGGTCATTGTTGCTTTAGAGTCAGTTAACGCCACTATTGCCAGGGTCATCATAGTATGATCCAGACGACATCTGCCATTACTACACTCTTGTTACCTTGCTGAGATCTTGCTTGAGATCTAGTTGAGTGGGAGGTAAGCCTCCACTATTTTGGATATTCTATAATTGTATCCGAGGAGTTATTGTTAAATTGAGTCCGGACCCATTGTTCGACTCTTGCCTTATAATTGCTAATCATATTATTATTTGTATGCTCTATTTACCATTGTTGCCATTTTGATGATCTCAGTGTTCCAGAATTAAATATATTGCTCCTCCATGAACCAGGTGTAAAGTGAATAAAACCCATGTTAACTTGTCGCCTGTGTACTTATTCTCCTGCCGTGTTGTCTCTTTATTAAAGTTAAAGGTATACTTCTCCAGTTAGAGAGTTAATCATTGCAATCAGAATATCTCGCGTTCCAATTTGGACCGGGCATAACACTGGTGGCAGTGGTGTCTCTTTCTCGAGGGTAGCCTTTCAGGGTTTTTTTCCTGCTTTAATATTTCTGAGAGTAGCACGACAGGGATAAGTAGTCAGGATGACGGGGAGAGCACTGGATATTATTCCTTTCAAACCGGAGGAAAATGACATAGCCACCTATTTAGAGGTCGTCAAGCCAGTTCTTGACATCATATTTAAAGATGAAGTGGCCCCTAAAATTCGTACAGTAGTAATGAAGCTAGGGCGACACATGGCCCTAGTTTCCAGTTATGTGAAAGAAAACCCGGGGATGACCTGGGAACAGTTTGAGACCTATACTAAAGCTGCCATTAACCCCGTCTTAGGTACCGTAATAGCTGACCAACAGTTCCATGCTATCACATACGACGGGGACCTCGACGCCACCATCAGCAAGCTCAACAGGCTGGGTTCCACCGCTTTTACGACGGCTACAGCTGCGGAGAAGAAAGAAAACGTCCAACGTACCCTCATGAGGATCCTCCCTATTGCAGTCCGGGACCACTTCGCCATTACAGAACCGGCCGGATATGACGCGGATCTCCCTGTCATACGCCGCCTTCTGGCCCTGCAGAAGTCCCGGGAGCAAGGGAAAATCGCCAGCATTAACAGAGCTCCGACTAAACCCCAAGGAGCTCCTTCCGGACCAATTTTCCACCCCAACCGCAGCCCGGATAAACCAGAAGAGTGGGCCAGGATCAAGCCTGGAGATTGGAAGCCCTGCGGATCCCAGTGCCCTATCAACGGGCTGAAACGTTCCTTCTCCGAATTGTTGGCCAAGCGCTCAAGGATTCCTTTATTCTGGGGACAGATTCCCTGGTTGAAACCATCCAGACGAGTTGCCACAATCCTGGAGGACGGCACTGCAGGAGCTGATGACCACAGCGAGGAAGCTGCAGAGGTTGGTGACCCGGACGACCACAGCACAGTCGAGCCGGAAGTCATCCGACCGGGTTTTTAGATCGCCCCCGCCCACCAACTTGGAGACTGGCGGGGGCTCGAGATAAGGGTAGCTCTACTATGATGAAACCTCCCATTTACACCCACCTCACCATCCAAGGAGTCAAATCTCGACTACTCGTCGACACCGGAGCCTCAAGATCATGTATTTTTTCCTCATATCACCAGAGACATCACAACACTTTTGGACCTCTTCAACGCTCTTCCACCACCCTTATTGATGCCAACGACAACCTCATTTCAAGTACTGGCATCACTGCATCACTATATGTGGCCACCCCTCAACCCAACCACGGCCATCACCACGCTTTCATGGTATTTCCCTCCCAAGAGACCACTTACGACGGATACCTGGGATTCGATCTTCTCACTGTCCTTCGCACTACCATCCAGTGTGTGGAACGAAGATTGCTATTTTCCACCGACCACCCAGGACTCACCACTCCGAAGACTACAACACCGCTCCACAACCCCCCTCAACCTTTGAAAGCCATCCGTGTTGCATCGGCCATCACCACTCAACCCATCACTTTGCTGCCACATCATGAACATTGGGTATCCATCCATCCAACCCTGACAGGAGAACTCATTCACACTCCTTCTCTTCAGAGCCCTTTTAACAGGGATTGCCTCACTGCACCTGCCATCTTAAAACAAAACGCAGTACGTATAGCCAACATCTCCGACCACCCTATCACCTTACCCAGGGGTCTCACCATTGGAGAACTGGAGACCTACGATGACCAGCCCTCACCTACCACCACCACCATTCCTTCATCAACTCCATCACTCCCGGAAATTCCTGCTCACCTCACCCCTCAGCAAAAGGACGATCTGTGTCAGTTAATGACAGAATACCAGGACATCTTCGCCACCAAATCCCAAGATGTAGGCCACACCCATGTACTAGAACATCACATACATACTGTCGGACCCCCAGTGAGACAAGCTATACGCAAAAAGAACCCCCTTCAGCGCCAAGAAAAACAGAAACAAGTTGCAGAAATACTAGAAGCAGGCATCGTCAACCCCTCAACTAGCCCTTGGTCCTCCCCAGTGGTACTGGTCAAGAAGAAGGATGGGTCCTCTCGTTTCTGCATCGACTATCGACAACTCAACGATGTCACCATCAAGGATGCCACCCCTCTGCCCCGCATCGACGACTCCCTAGATTCCCTACTAGGGGCCAGATGGTTCTCCACTCTGGACCTGCAATCAGGGTATTGGCAAGTCCCCATGGCCCCCGCAGACCAAGAAAAGACGGCTTTTTCCACCAGTCAAGGAAAGTTATACGAGTTCTCTGTACTACCGTTCGGATTGTGTAACGGTCCCGCCACCTTCTCCCGGCTGATGGAATCCGTACTTCAGGGATTAACTTGGGAAACATGTTTGGCCTACTTAGACAACATCATCGTGTTTGGCCGCACCTGGGCAGAACACCTCCAGCGCCTCCGCCAAGTTTTCCAGAGGATCCGGCAAGCCGGATTGAAACTGAAACCCACCAAATGTACGATGGCTCGACATCAGGTACAATTCCTAGGACATCTGGTATCCGAAGAAGGACTCGCCCCCGACCCAAAGAAACTACAAGACATCCAAGAGATCCAACCCCCGAAGTCAGTGAAAGGAGTGAGGGCTTTTCTGGGGTTAGCATCTTACTATCGGAGATTCGTGAAGAATTTTGCTACAATTGCCAGACCCCTGCACGACTTAACCCGGAAAGAAGAACCTTTTGTGTGGACCCCCGACCACACCTACTGGACACCTACTGGACTCCTCGCCCATACACCACTGCCAAACAGATCACCGAAGCCTGCCGCGCCTGCACCCTGGGAAAAGATCAAACACGCACTCCAGGACCCTCCGGCAAACTCATCGCTTCAAAACCTTGGCAACTTCTGGCAGTTGACGTCATGGGGCCTCTGCAAAATGACAGGGGATACCGCTACATCATCACCTTTGTGGATACGTACTCCAAATACGTCATCGCTTGCCCTGCCCGAGAACACACAGCTATGGCCGTAACAGAGGCATTATTACAACATGTGTTTCCATATTTTGGATTGCCTCAGGCAATCCACTCCGACAATGCCCCTGAATTTACCGGACAAATTTGGACACAGATCTCAGAAATATTCGGGTTCCACATTAGCCATTCTTCACCTTACTGGCCAAATGGGAACTCCATATGCGAGCGTTCCCATCGAACCATCGCCAATCAAATCCGGACCCGCCTGCAACAGATGAACTCCTCGGACTGGACCAGCCAAGTTCGCATCATACAATGGGGAATAAACACCTGCCCCAGAGACAATGGGATCACCCCTCACGAGAAGGTTTTTGGAAGCAAACCTCTCCTAATACCTCTACGTCACCTAGCTGCCCCTACTGAGCCCTCGCCAGGTCTAAACACCAACCTCGTCCATCTTAGAAACCGCCTACGTCAGCTCCAATTCACGCAAGATCTCCAGCCTGATGAAGTCCCCAAAAACAACCCTCACCGAGTAGGCGACCTGGTAATGGTAGCCATCTTGCCTGTACCCTCCAAACTGAAGCCACGGTACAAGGGTCCATTTGAGGTCCTCAAAATTCCTAACTGTTTCCAGGTCATAATTAACTATCACGGGGAATCTCGCACTTATAGGAATAGATTTGTCAGAAGGTTCCAACCTCTTAACAAAAATGTAACTTTAGTCGCTGAACCAGACCAGGATGTTAAATGTACTACCCCTGTTTCAAATCTTCACCCTCAAACCTCCCTGCTTCCCAGACCTGACCCCCTCACCCATTCCGTACCTCCTCCTCATCCTCCTTTCACACCCCCCCTCATTTCTCCTTTGCCTGCCTTTAACTCTCCTGTTCCTCAGCCTCCTGTCGCCCTCCCCACTCGCCTCACCCAGTTCACCCCTTCTCACCTCCTTAAACACCAACCTCCTCCACCTCCTCCTATCCTGTCTACCCAAACTCAAACCTCCCCCTCTTCTCCTTTACCTCCTGTCAGCCACCCCCCTCTTCTACCCCACTTCACCCCTTCCCGCATCCCTAAGCTCAAACCTCCGTCCTTTCCCTCTCTCCAAACTCAAACCTCTCCCTCTCTCTCTGCCCTCACTTCACCTCAGCAACCCCTTTCTGACCAGTCACCATTAACCAGCCATACCTCGTCTAGCCTTCCCCCATCTCCACCAAAACTCACCAACATACCCCCCGCTTTACCTATCACCCCCAGTCTTCGCCCTAAAACCCCTTTCTGTAATCCCTCACCTGTCCCTCCTGACTCTAAAAACCTACTTTCCTCTCCTAAATCTATTTCCCCTCTGTCGCGTAAAACCATACATAAATTTCGCCCAATGACACCATTAACCCCCTCTCCCCCCTTCCCCAGACTGCCTTCTCAAGTTCTCATACCCGCTGTGGGAGACCAGTCAAGCCACCCACCAAATGGGAACCAGCCCTTTCCCAGCCAAGAACAAGAAAAGGGCAAAACTCAGCTGCCCGGAGCCACGTCACCAAGCCGGTTCCAAGCTCCTCCCCCCAGCCTGGTACCTCGGCGTTCGCACCACCGAATGACAAGGGCCCAGCCAGGATCTCTGTCCTCACTCACCACCCACCTCCCACCACGGCGACACCCTCGCTGACCTCTCTCACCAATATGAGAATTGACCAGATAGCCCTAGTGCGGAAGGACTCCACCATCCTGATCAGATCACCTCACCAACTTCTCGACCAGCTGAGATACTACGACTCCTCTTCTCTCCTCGCCCTCACCGGAGACCAGAGGGCCACACCGAACAACAGGGGGATTATCTACCACCATCTCCTCCAACACCTGACCCCCGTCTTCCAGGATGCTACCTCTAGACACTACCACCTTGAGTCCCGGGGTCGGGACTTTTCTCTGCCCGACGGTAGTGAGATGCGGTCTAGGAACGGTGTTACCGCATCTCCAGCTTGTCACAGCCATGCGACAGAGCCAACTAAGCCTTCGGACAGCCTTCCCCCTGCCATCCAGACCCACGACAAACCTGCCCCTGCCCGTATCGCCAAGATAACGGTGGAACGAGTGGGACACATCCGTCCCGAGTGGACCACAACAGTCACCCACGGCAAGTAATTTTCTTTAACCACCAGAGCCAAAGAAAATGACCATCGCAGGGGTAACCATTACAAACCCCCATCAGCCAGCCCAGTAACTCCTCAACCTAGCTACACAACCACAGGTGGTACCAGGTTGTTACCTAAATTACCTTTCATATCCCCTATCAAAGAACCTAAAGCTCTTTCAGAACCAAAACCTCTCTTCCCCAGATTGCCTTTCATATCCCCTATCAAGGAACCTAAAGCTCTTGCATCCATTCAATCTAAACCATTGTCCTGGGTTAAAGTCACTCATAAACCAAAACTTGCCTATCCTTCCAGCCAACAATAAGTCTTAACCCCCTGAATTAGTCATCATCCATTGTAAGAAACTCATCCGCTTCCTCTCCCACCAGGAAGCCATCACCCCATAATGTGTACAGATCTGCCCTGAGGAATCTTCCTCCAGCTACATCTACAAGGGCCAGCCAAAAGTACAGGCGCACCACTCCCAGGACTACAAGGACCTAACCACCACGCGCGGACACCACCCCAGCGCCTTTGATCCTCTCAAGCCGGGCGCCTTAAGTCTGGGCAAGAATATTCACAAGTACTCAGCCAGTCTGGACATCAGTAACTAAGCTTGCCTTTGGTATCTTTTTATCTGGGTAAAAGCAGCCAGAATAGCTGGTGTTCACACTTGAAGCTGTGTGCAGTGATCGGAGAAGACCAGGTCGGGTTCCCCCCTTCAGGAAGAGGACTAGCTTGTGCAACCCACTTTGGGCCCCACCTTCCTGGCCTTCGATGCTGTGCCCAGACCAAGTAAATAAGGATTCCTGTCTTGTTCCTTTCAAGGGATTATAAGGATAGTGCAGTACTTAGAGACAACCAGGTCGGGTTCCCCCCTTCAGGAAGAGGACTAGATTGTGCAACCCACTTTGGGCCCCACCTTCACTGGCCTCTATTTACTGTATTAGTCTTGTGGTTCCAGAGACAAAAGCAGCCAGAATAGCTGGTGTTCACACTTGAAGCTGTGTGCAGTGATCGGAGACGACCAGGTCGGGTTCCCCCCTTCAGGAAGAGGACTAGCTTGTGCAACCCACTTTGGGCCCCACCTTCCTGGCCTTCGATGCTGTGCCCAGACCAAGTAAATAAGGATTCCTGTCTTGTTCCTTTCAAGGGATTATAAGGATAGTGCAGTACTTAGAGATGACCAGGTCGGGTTCCCCCCTTCAGGAAGAGGACTAGATTGTGCAACCAACTTTGGGCCCCACCTTCACTGGCCTCTATCTACTGTATTAGTCCTGTGGTTCCAGAGGAGATTGCAAGGGAGTAATTTAATTGTCCCAAACCTTAGACTAACCATAGTGTCACTGGATAGACTGCTTGCAACTCTATACAGACCATTATGCTAGTCGCCATAACCCCCCACCAAACCTTGTAGCAGAACTCCGGCATACTCTTAGTAAGTCCCTGCTCACGCGGAGTGCAAGAGGAACCCGGGTGTCTCCCGTGGTAGGCACAGAGGGGCAAGGAGCTGTAAGGACGTAGGAGTGCAGCCTAATCCCGGACCAACATCCGGAAGTACCACGCCCCAGCCGCCCTCCTGGACCACTGGATTCTCCCTCGATCTACGGCACCTCTTCACTCCAGCTCTCCTTTTTAAGTGCCTTATTACGGTTTATGGGTATAGAGTTGTCTCAGGGTAGTGGTTGAAGTTATCTTCAGGGGTTCTCACTAAATAACATATTGCGAGAGGGCTTTCCTCTCTCTACGTAAATTGACGTTAATCTGCCCACTTGCCGGGACACATTAGACATAACTATCAGGGGATCCTTATATCCGCACATTCCTGGGTTATTGGTCTCCCATAGCCCGTCAGAGGGGACGCGCCTATATAAGACCCACAGCATATGACATACACACCTATTTACACATAACCTTGTTCCCTTGTATAACTTCTAGCCTCATTCACTTAACATTCTGTCAGGTTCATAACTCGAATAGATCTCACTCTATCTCAGCTCCCGACGATTGTTGTATCAGCCTTCCGCATCTTGCTAGTTGCCCACACAAGTAGTTTTAGAATAAATCTTGCCAGGTGAGATCTAGCACACCTGTAGAATTCAGTTCATTTGTGAGCCTTTCAGAGCCCACCTTATTGTTGATGACCACTTGGTCATTGTTGCTTTAGAGTCAGTTAACGCCACTATTGCCGGGGACATCATAGTATGATCCAGACGACATCTGCCATTACTGCACTCTTGTTACCTTGCTGAGATGTTGCTTGAGATCTAGTTGAGTGGGAGGTAAGCCTCCACTATTTTGGATACTCTATAATTGTATCCGAGGAGTTATTGTTAAATTGAGTCCGGACCCATTGTTCGACTCTTGCCTTATAATTGCTAATCATATTATTATTTGTATGCTCTATTTGTTACCATTGTTGCTACCATTGTTGCCATTTTGATGATCTCAGTGTTCCAGAATTAAATATATTGCTCCTCCATGAACCAGGTGTAAAGTGAATAAAACCCATGTTAACTTGTCGCCTGTGTACTTATTCTCCTGCCGTGTTGTCTCTTTATTAAAGTTAAAGGTATACTTCTCCAGTTAGAGAGTTAATCATTGCACTCAGAATATCTCGCGTTCCAATTTGAACCGGGCATAACAAGTGAATAAAGAAATTTCCTTTATCACAGTTCGGGCGAATAGTGAATAAGGATTTTTTTCCCCAGTTCATTCCTTATTCACTATTCGTTTTTCCCAGTTCTTTCCTTATTCACTATTCGTTTTCCCAGTTCTTTCCTTATTCCCAATTCGTTTTTCACAGTGCGGGCGAATAGGGAATATAGAAATTTCCTTTCTCCCAGTTCATTCCTTAGTCACTATTCATTTTTCCCAGTTAGTTTATTCCCAATTCCATTTTCCCAGTTCGTTTGGTCTAATTCTGTGAAATAAATGGAGGCAACCGAACAGTAATCAGTGTCACAAATGGGCACAGAAGTGTAAATAACATTATTGTTCAAAAACGGTGCGTAAACAATATTATTACTCTAAGAAAAATAGTGTTTTTTACTTTAGTTACCCATTATAGTCGTCTTCTATGGACGCATATTAGAAGAACACAAAGTTATTGGGGTATAATTATATTCAGTTGGGCAAATTTGGGTTATCCTACCTGTGTAGGGAATAGTGAAATTACTGGTTTCCCAGTTCATTCCGTATTCCCAATTCGTTTTTCCCAGTTCGTTCCTTATTCCCAATTAGTTTTTGACAGTTTGGGCAAATATGGAATAAGGATATTTCATTTTTCCCTGTTCATTCCTTATTCCACAGTCATTTTTTCCAGTTCGTTCCTTCTCAATTGTGGAGGGTGTAAGACACTGATGAAACAACTCCCTACTTACAGTAAGTCCTTCGATACGAGAGCGTAATACAGTGGTGCTCGTATTCGTTTAAACCAAAGTCCAACATCAAAGTTCTTCCAGAGACTCCTGTAGGAAGTCTGGGTTAGACACTCGTAGTGGAGGGTGTAAGACATTGGTGAAACAACTCCCTACGTAAGTCCTGCGATACGAGAGCGTAAAACACTGGTGAAACGACTCGTACTTGTATAAACCGAAGATCCAACATCAAAGTTCTTCCAGACATTCCTGTAGGAAGTCAAGTACTCGAAGTGGAGGGCGTAAGACACTGGTGAAACGACTCCCTACTTAAGTCCCACGATACGAGAGCGTAAGACGTACACTGGTGAAACGGCTCGTATTCGTATAAGACCTCAACCTCGCAGATCTTCAGAAGACCCCCAAGGAAGTCTTCGCCAACTCTGCAACCGTCACACGGCAGGACCACCACCACGGACCAGGACGTCATCAGGAAAACAATGCAGCCGCACCTTCAAGGACCGTCGGAGCCTGACAAAGATCTTCCCCTTGAGACGCCTAGTGGATCCTCGATCGTGCTGTTATATAATAACCTATCCATGCCTGATGTAACATTGTACCTCTAATCATATGTTATTGTCAAATATGAATTATCTAGGTTTGTACTCTGTGCTATATTATCCTCTATTGCCTTCGTGCTTGTGTTTGTGTTGGTTTCCTTTTCCCAAGTCGAGTAAGAACCTACCTAATGAGTCAATACAACCCCAGTAAAAACCTGGTATAACATATAGGATGCCAAACATAAAGTTAGATAGGACCATCCATCACCCAACTCCCTCTTCATAATATCCAATTTATATGAAACCGATCAATCATTGTTTAATTTCCAATGCATCGATTTTACAATAATATATAATATTCTTCCAACATATGGATAAACAAACTAAAGAAGAGTCATAAAAAAAAAACTTTATCTTTTCTTAAAGTTAGGACTATTGCATACATATTAGCATACTTTATCGATGTTCCACCTATCTATCTCTCTCTCTCTCTCTCTATATATATATATATATATATATATATATATATATATACTGTATATATATACTGTATATATATATATTTCCTTTAATGCATATAGAAGGTTAAAGGAGTATCAGCTAGCATTCAATATTTTATTATTGTGCGTTTCAATATTTCTGATTAATTTCCGTTGGGGTTCTGTCAGCAGGTGGAAGAGGTTAGCAAAGTGCATGTTGATTCGACGTTTCGCGAGGCATCTAGCATTTTCAAGAGAATGATTAAAATGTACAAAATTACGGGTATATATACAAAAAGAGTGGATCAGGGGGCGATGAGGGAGCCGGGCTACTGTCTTCTATTGGTTGAGGGTAGCTTGCTTGTGAGTCGCTTACTGCTTCTCGTAGGTGGTTGGCTGAGGGTGGGCGAAGTCATCGGTGATTGGCTGTTAGACGTCCTGCGCGTGGAGGCTTGCGTGTCAAGGTGCGTAGAGGCAGGAATAGAAGGAAGAATGTGGGAGGCGGGCGAGGTCATCACTGGTTGGCTGCTGGGTGTCCTGAGGGTAGTAGCTTGCGCGGCGGGATGCGTAGCAGTAGGAGGTGATGAAGAGGGGCTAGGGGCGGGGGCCTCCATTTATTTCACAGAATTAGACCAAACGAACTGGGAAAATGGAATTGGGAATAAACTAACTGGGAAAAATGAATAGTGACTAAGGAATGAACTGGGAGAAACGAAATTTCCTTATTCACTATTTGCCCAAACTGTGAAAAACGAATTGGGAATAAGGAAAGAACTGGGAAAAACGAATAGTTAATAAGGAAAGAACTGGGAAAAACGTATAGTGAATAAGGAATGCACTGGGAAAAAAATTCCTTATTCACTATTCGCCCCAACTGGGAAAAAGGAAATTTCCTTATTCACTATTCGCCCGAACTGTGAAAAACGAATTGGGAATAAGGAAAGAACTGGGAAAAACTAATAGTGAATAAGGAAAGAACTGGGAAAAACAAATAGTGAATAAGGAATTAACTGGGAAAAAATGTCCTTATTCACTATTCGCACGAACTGGGAAAAGGGAAATTTCCTTATTCAGTATTCGCCCGAACTGTGAAAAACTAATTGGGAATAAGGAAAGAACTGGGAAAAACGAATAGTGAATAAGGAAAGAACTGGGAAAAACGAATAGTGAATAAGGAATGAACTGGGAAAAACATTCCTTATACACTATTCGCCCTAACTGTGAAAAAGGAAATTTCCTTATAGATTCGAAGTTGCATAATAAATCGTAGGCAGTTTCCACCATTCTTTAACTGCCTTCGTGGTGTAATGCATAAGGTGTTGATATTCGGTGTGAGCATCCTGGGTTCGAATCCACGGACTGCCAAATGTGTTTGTAATATTTCATTAATCGATTTTAGGAGTAGAGTTGGTTGTTGGATAGAACATAATAATTGATATTGGTTCAGGAGTAATTTATCGAGAGGCCTTCCCTAGTGGATAAGGCCCCATTAATTGCTCTTTCCATTCACATATGCATAGCCTACGTGAGTTGCAGTTGGGATGTGTGTACATGCTTAGATTGATATGCAGGATTCGAAGTTGCATAATAAATCGTAGGCAGTGTCCACCATTCTTTAACTGCCTTCGTGGTGTAATGCATAAGGTGTGATATTCGTTGTGAGTGTCCTGGGTTCGAATCCACGGACTGCCACATGTGTTTGTAATATTTCATTAATCGATTTTAGGAGTAGAGTTGGTTGTTGGATAGAACATAATAATATTCACGTACTATTCGCCCGAACTGTGAAAAACGAATTGGGAATAAGGAAAGAACTGGGAAAAACGAATAATGAATAAGGAATGAACTGGGAAAAACGAAGAGTGAATAAGGAATGAACTGGGAAAAAGTAAATTGACCTATTGCCTATTCGCCCACACTTGTAAAACTAATTGAGAAGGAGCGAACTGGGTAAAATGACTGTGGAATAAGGAATTAACAGGGAAAAATTAAATGTCGATCCTTATTCCATATTCGCGCCAAATTGTCAAAAACTAATTGGGAATAAGGAATGAACTGTGAAAAACGAATTGGGAATACGGAATGAACTGGGAAACCAGTAATTTCAATATTCCCTACACAGGTTGGTTAACCCAAATTTGCCCAACAGAATATATACCCCAATAACTTCGTTTTCTTCTAATATGCGTCCATAGAAGACGACTATAATGGGTAACTGAAAGAACAGAAAAGCATATTCACCACCACAGCCAACATACCGAGATCCCCACCCCTACCTCCACCATCTCCACCACCCACCACAGCCAACATACCGAGATCCCCACCCCTACCTCCACCACCACCACAGCCACCATACCGAGACCTCCACCTTTACCTTCACCACCACCACCATCTGGTGGTGGTGTTGCCATACCTTCACACAACCAACATACCAAGTGAAATAGCAGAGAAACAGTTACCCAAGCATTCACCACCACCAAGCCGTTTTCTCTCTCATATCCTACATCAAAGAAAACGATCAAGGGCAGACAATTATATATACCTCCACAGAGAAAATAAAATATGTGATCAGTTCTCGCCGATATTACACTTCTCCTGTAACATCCCAAACCTACAAACTTGCAACCACTGTCCACTCCATCTACCTCCAGCCTGTAAAACACATAAGCAGCCCCAGACCAAACCAGAAGACAAATGTAACTATATCACCCCACCCCAGAGTTAAAATGGACACAACCGCCCCCAGCCAACACGAGTTACTACCATCGAGATGACACGCCCTCTAACACCAGGAGGAAAAAACTTATCCATCAACATAACCAATTCCAAAGTCCAGCAGAAGAAGAAAAGCGAAGAAGAGAAATCAATCAAGAAATGGCACTATAAGTAAGTATATCAGCCCTCTCCAAGCCACAAGGAACTAACCGCCCTACAACATCCTACCCCTAGGCACCTTTCTGATGCTCAACCACATCACCCCCGAGGCCCTGAGAAACGGTATGACTATGACGGAAGATTTTAGGAACGATATCTCGGTTTAGAGCTGTTCTGGACACCAGTGGTAATGGAACAGATTCGAAGATCGAGGGCACAGTTGAAGGATTGATTCAGTTGACCGCAGTGCGAAGACACAATTCAGAGACTGTAGCCACCCACGAATAACTGATTATTTTGAGTGGGTATCAACAAGCTAGTTTATTAGAGCCTTCCAGGTGAAGTAATCTAATATTCTCGCCTACCCCAAACCCGGTGCTATTGTGGACAACAGCAAACTACCCAGTTTATTAAAGCTTTATCCGGGATAGACCAAACTGCAAGAAATTCATCAAAGTATTTATAAAGACCAGAATGGTCAGGAGTTACTCCTGCATTAGCTCGATTCTATTTTGCCACGGCTTGTGCTAGGTACAATAGTATTTAAGGTCCTACACCCAAGTACTCGAGTTAAACTGTGCGAACCCAGTCATGTCAGGACAACCCCCACGGCCAACGGTTCTACCCAAGATTGGATTACTAATTCTACACCCATTGAATTACTAATTCTACACATCGAAAGTGAAGTTATTATACCGTAAAAGTTATAGAAGATCTAACTGTGAAAAGAAATTATACTTGGCGTATTATCAGAGAGAAAGTATATAAAGATCGAAAGTGAAAGTAATTAAAATATATCCACTGCGTATATCCACTGCGTAAAAAGTATTCTGGAAACATCGGATACTACGCACGTATATAAAAGCAAGAGAAAGGAAGCTCTAGTGAAACCCAAAGAAATCAGGGAAGTACTGATAATAATTCTGCTAAAATTAATAACAAATAAATTCAAGTTAACTTTTGCGTAAGCACCACAGTGATTTATCCTCAGGAAAATAATTACGTTCAGCTCCCAAAATCCAGAACAACTCTACGCAGGTAAATACCAAAAGTTCACATATATAATTACTACATAACCTTTCTAAGCACAAATGTAAATCCTCGATTGAAAGGAGTGCTATTCTTATCTCTGAAATAAATACAGGACAAGTGTAATCTTTCAGTTAAAAAAGCGGTCCCTAATATATATATTTTTTTCTATGTGATTGAGGGAGGCAAAATGCATAACTGCCTATAGCGAGTGCCTCCCCCATAGTTGAAAGAGTGACAGGGCCAAAATCAAGGGACGTTCGAGCCAAAATGCCTGGACACACAGAGTTTGAAGCAATTTAAGTCATAGGAAGTGGGAAAAACTGATTCTGGGAGAGAGTTCCAGAGCTCAGCTGTTGAGTAGAAGAAAGTTTGAGAGTAACATTTCACTCTTGGGTTGGAGAGTTGCACAGAGTAGGGGTGGGATTGAGTTGCAAGACGGGTACCACGTGCCCTACGTAAAGGAGGTGGTATGCACTGGGATAGCTCTGAGGAACACTGATTATTATAGTAGCGATAGAATAGCGAGAGAGATGCAACATTGCAGCGGAGAGAGAGAGATTGCAGAGAGTTGGTGAGTGGACGGGCTTTAATGATACGAAAGGCCTTCCTTTCAACCTTGTCTAGGAGAGCGGTGTGAGAGGAACCTCCCCACACATGTGAACAATACTCAATACTTACTTAGATATTGCATAGAATAATCCAGTCTTGCGAGTCAGACGTAGTGGAGCCTCGTTCGTGCACTTTAATTGTTTTGTTCTTGACCCTTGTTGTTCTAGTTTTTACGTATGCGATATTCTTGTGCAAATAAACGGAATATGAATACACGTCTTGTGATAATTATCCTCTATTGTCTTTCTGTGACTGTGGTAAAACAATATAACTTCTCCAGTTAGGAAGAGCCCACTTGATCAAAACCAATTAAACCCCAGTAAAAACCTGGCATAACATTGGCGGCAGCTGGTGGTTCTTGATTCGGGAAGGAAGTTGTTTGACACAGTAATCAGGAAAGAGATAGCCCAGTGGGCAAAACTTGTGCAGATCAAGGGAAAATCACATGATTATTACACGTGGTTATCGCATCTTGATGTCATCTAATATGCAAATCGTAACCATGTGAAACTTTCACATGTGTATAGCGTGTTATTTTCACATATGTATCACGTGAAATATTCACATGAAATTTGTACATTGAATAAATATGATATTTTCATGTGGAATTCATGTGAAAATGTGGTGGCTGGCGTAAACCCTGTGTAACGGGAAGAAATTGTACTTTCCCTTTTGGTATATGTTGTAAGGTTTGACTTAACTGTAAGACTTTTTCCCCTTCAATCACTCTTCCCTATATTTAAGGGAAATGTATCGTTTAACCCGTTGAGCCCCGGCTAGTTATAATATTTTGTTCACCCCAGTCCCAAGCCATTTTCACTTATTTTTTTTGTTTGCTAAAATGGAAGACAAGGATGAGAAATGAAAAAAAAAAACAAAAAAAAATCACCTCTGACATTTTTTTTTTGGGGGGGGGGGGCCGGGGGGGGGTTGGGGGGGGGGAGCTTCAAAAAAATGTGTTGAGCCAAAATGGAAGAGAATGGTGAGAAATGAACACACAAATAAAAAAAAACTCATTTCGGTCATTTGGGGGGCGGGGGGGGGGGTTTCAATAGTTCGTCTCCCCCGCATGACCACCCGCCCGGGAGCACTAGCGTAAAAACTGAGTATGGCATTGTACGGCATACATCCTAAGGAGTATCTCACATAAATCTCAAGCCTCTAGCTCCCATACGACCGGAGTAATGAAGGTTCAAAGTGGCGGTAAACTAGGGGTGTAAACTATCCCCACTAAGCCCACCACCACCAGCCGCGCGGCTGTCTCGGCCCGCTCACACCTACTGGCCCGGCTCCCCCACACACTACGGTACCGCCCCCTCCTATTCTCCCGCCATTTCCTACCTTACGAGCCACGTAAGTGTTTTTTATATGTCGGACGCACGTGATGCGTCGCTGGGAGTTGGTGATCAAAGACTGCCGACGCAACACGTGCGACGCTGGGTCTCAACGGGTTAAGAAGGGTTAAGTAACCCTTGTCTATGTAAAGAGGGAATTAGCCTAGATCAGGAGGAGAACTAATATTCTCAAATCTATCTAAAATACTTTCGAGCCTAATTTATCCTTTCACCCCCTTTTGTTATTCCCTGTAAAAATCCTTCCTTTTCGAATTTAGAGTAATGCCCCCTTGTGTAAAAAGACCGCCAATTCCTACCCCAGCGACGCCACCCTTTGTGGTCACCCTCCCCCTTTTTGGCGGGATCCCTGGCACTGGCCCTCGGCCCCTCACTGTCGTGACCCCAGGCCTACGAGAGAGACCTACCCCTCAGTCTCTGTCATCATTCCCCGCTTCTTCTCCGGACTTAGGCTTCCTTTCCCTCCATTCAGAGGTTCGTAATTAAGGTTTATAGTGTTATAAGGTATTGCTTATTCAGTTAAATAAATACTAGGTGTGTAATGTAGGAGGTATTACTGTGATTGACAAATTCGTGAACTCAAGCCTACCATCGGGTTGGTCGACAGGCACCCCTCCCCTTTAAGTGCCTACAACCATACAAATTCCCCCATTATCATTGTGTTCAGTAAAACTTAGTCTGTGCACCTTTGCTAAGTGTTTTTCTGATATTTTAGCCTTTGTTATTCCAAATTAACGTCAAATTAACTTCGTGTGTAATAATTTCAGTCAGAGGGACGCCATTTGATGGCCTTCTAATTCTTGTGTTTTTCCATAATTCCCGACCAAACTTAGGCTAGCCTATTTTGCTAGTTTGTTTTTCACCGTTTTACATAATCCTGAGGTAGTGCGAGAACACCAGTTAAGAGTAGAATTGAGGACCAAGTTGATTAAAATGCTTTTGAAGCTTGACCGCCATTTTAGGATTTAGACCATCTCGCATTTCGGAGAGACGACCAGGTTTAGTAAATTACTAATGTAGCAGTTGTATTGTATGTTTAGAACTTGTTCATTACTTTGAGTTTATACAACCATGCATTTTGGTAAATATGATTGTATTTTAACGTGTAAATCAGGAAAGGACATTCGTTTGAGATCGTGTCCTTGGGTTTTGTTTACCTTTTGTGTCTCCGACGTTCCAAAGTTAGGCCTATTCAGATAAGTATTTATAACTAACTTATCCTAGGCCTGGTTATTGTTCATTTTAAATGTTTTTACTGGGTTATAGTGTAAAGAGTTACTTGTTATCTTGATTTAGAGGTCCTCATTTCCCAACCCCAGTACTGTCAAATTTCGGACCCCCATTGGGTTGGGTTTATTTCAGATGATTATTTGTTCTTACCTATTGTTACTTAAAGTTAACTTGTGAAAAGGCCGTTTAGGTATGGGTACTTGCTGAATTATTATGGTAGGTTATATGATATTACATTTTTAATTAGGCTACCTAACTTTCACCTAATTGGAAGTACAGTAGGCTATTATTAATTATTGTGCTTTTAGAGTGGATTATGAATATTGATTGCTATGATATAATTATGTTTGACATGGTCTAATGAACAGAGTTGCCTTGCAAGGGATGGAACGCTGTAGTGAGATTCTGGGCAGCTGATTTCAGGGGATAAGTTCCTCGAGTTACAGTAGAAATAACGTTTAGCTTTGTTTGAGCCTTGTATAGCACCCTCCGCATTGAGCAGTCCAACCTGTTAAGTTTGACCATGACAATTACCTTTGATTTATGCCATTATTGTATTGATTTGACTCCATAGATATGTTGTGTAATTATGTATTCCCAATTGTGTGTAGAGTACTGCTGAGTAACATATGTACCTGTACTTAATGAGAGGATCTTTGGATGCCTTAAGAGATTATTTCGGTACAGTACTGTAATGTCATAATTTGATCTGTCATTGTATTTCTGTACTTATCTCATCTATTACTCATCTATTTTTATACGTTAATAGGAATCCATGTATTTTTATATGTTTATATTAGCCTATATTTTTTATATGTATTTGTTTCAGTATTACTGTGTACCGTAATTAGGATATTGATTAACCCCATTATTAAGGGTTAGCTATAATGTCAACCGTGGGTTAAGAATGTATTCGAATTACCAGGGAACCAGTTTGGGACGGAGTCGATGTGATGCTGAATTGCTGATGGCGGAGAATCGGAGATTCACCCCTTCCATTGGCTGAGTGCAGGATGCTGAACTCGTGTACTGTACGAGGGTTCAAGGACCGCAGGAAGACGTATGATTACCCCCTATACCCCAGGATACGGTAGGCCGAAGAAACCTACAGTCAAGCCTGGCCGATACCGGTATCTAGCGGAATTGGGATGTATAATACTGAGAGGAATGGGGTGGATACAGACAGCAATATTCGAGTCCTACTCCTAGGTTAAGAGACTGTCCCAGTACGGTAATGGATTGGTCCCAGGTTAATGGTATAGAGATAATTAGATACGGACCATACGGTACCAATGTTAAGAGTTGTAAACGGTAAAATGTTCCTTAAATATTAATATCAAGCTTAAGATTACTGCAATATGTTTGTATCTATCCTCCCGTACCTATTTGGATCTAAATATGTTGTCAGGATGGTAAATCGGAGCTGTCAGTACCAGTAGCCTAACCGAGAGTTAAAGTCTTGTCAGCCAACATTGAAGGTGAAGTTCTTGATTGGTCTTTGCTAGCCTCCGATTTATCCTACTGTCCTAATGTACCTGAATAATGAGCATGAATCACGATTGCATAAAGAATAAGAAAACCATGGGGACGGCCAGTTCACCTGAAGGTGGGCGATCAAATAATTTGAATGAATTACCGTTCCCAAAAACATCCTTATGTGATATCTAGAAAGTAGAGAATATGCTAGGTCTCAGTGGGGTTTTTGTGGTTCTTTGGTCTTATCATCGTGTCGGAGTTGCAGCCTTTCCCCTTCCTCGAAGGATGTTGGATGTGGGTAACCAAACAGGGTTGTCCTCTCGTTAATTAGAATGCAATAACGGGTTTGTCGTCATCTCTTCCTTTCTATCCTTGAGTACCTATTTTCCACCTTCGCAGCTTAATCCTTCTTTTTCTGTCTTACCCTGTCTCTCTTGTTCGCAGCAGAAGAAGGGAAGTTAAGAAAGAGAGATACCCCGTCCCCCCCCCCCGTTACACCTGTACACATTTAGGCATGATCCCTACCAGTAAATGGCTAATATACCTTGTCGTCGCTCATATGCCATATAGCTATGCTATGGATGTACAGTATTATATTTCTACAATATATATATACTGTATATTATACTGTATATTATATACATATATTATAGTAAAATGTATGATAGATAAATAAAAAAAAAAAAATGGTGGGACATGTTTCTGCATAATCAATCAAGACTATGCCTAAATAATTTAAGGTGTAGTGCATAATGCAGTTATTCTAAAAGTAAATTATGTAATACCCAATTGCTCAAAATATCTTGGTGATATTTGCATAAGAATACAATTAAATATTAATCGTTAAAATTATTGTTTTATTCATAGTATTAGGTCAATGCCATACGTATTGGTTTAGATAACACAATTGAACGCAGTTGTTTTAGTGTTGCCTCTACCAAGACCAAAAGACCAGCCAACCCAAGAATATGGGAAACAAACTAGGTCAGGGCCTATTATTTCTCGATAGCTTCTCACAGGTAAATAACAGCTAAAAGAAGAATAGCTAACAAACTTACTATTTTTTACCAGACTCAGGACAAGGTTTGATTTTACACTCTATAGGTAAGTTGACTCTACCCTACACAATTTGCCAAGTGAACTTAACCCACACTGTTCACAACAGCCATGGCTAATTTGCTAGGCTACCATTTAGGCTATATTATTCACATGCACTTAGGCTTGGGAGGTATATATTATATGTTGATATGAAACAACTTGTAAGAAAGTATTTAAGCTAAGTGAAGCCAATTTCTGGGTGCTGGTGTGATTGGTTTCCTGCAATTCTGCCTCCTCTCTACACCTCTGTGGGACCTGGGATTGGCTAATGCTTGACTGACTGGTAATTTTTAAAAAGAGTCTCGCATCATTATGGAAGGTATGAACTTTCATATTGGACTAATGTAATGTAAACTTGTTTATGTGTTATTCACATACCGGTATGACTATGCATTATTGATTACAGTAAGGAATAGTTTAGGAAAAGTTAAAGAAAATCAAATTAATCATGACCAGAATTATATACAGACTTATAAGCCTAATTTATTCTGTACATTTAGGCCTAATTTCTTTGTATCTCTACTTTGGTCCCAAACTTATACATACTGTACATACATACACGCTTAACCCGCTGAGACCCAGCGTCGCACGTGTTGCGTCGGCAATGTTCGATCACCAGAACCCAGGGACGCAACGTTTGCGTCCTGGCCGGTCCGGTCCTAATTACTCCGGTCCTATGGCACCCCGAGGGCTCAGATTTGTATGGGAACTGTGTAAGTATCCCACGCACCCATGCCGATGGTTGAAAACTCTCAAAGTCCAACCGCGTGCGCGTGAGCGCGCAAAAACATGTTTTTTTGGGGAAATTGCCTTAAATTTTTTACTCTTGTAAAATCCGTTTTCGGGGGCTCTGTAGGACAATTTTTTGCACTCTATGACAATTTTTTTTTTCCTTCATTCCTAACCCATTCGCTATTGTTTCTGGAATACATTTTTGTTTCAAAACCTGCTGGGCCCTGGTGGTACATTTATTAATAACTAGCTGGGGCTCAGCGGGTTAAAGACCGTTTTGTCCACAGAGAATGAGGCTTTCCAGGTGGCCTTGTCTTATGGAATAAATATAAGCTAAGATTAGGAGTAGGCTACCCGGTAGTGGTCATACCAACATAAACTCCTCTCTGGGCATATCAAATAGGTTAGTTAGGTTATTTACCAATTGAAACAAACCTAACCTAACCCAGGTGGGTAGAACTTAGCTTCAGGACTTTACTCACTAATTTTCTCAGACATTTCACAGTGCTCTATAAAATGCTCATGATATAATTTCAACTATAAACCATAACGTTATACATAATACAGACTGAAAAGAATGGGCTCTGCTTTCGTTTGACACCCTGATGTATAAGCATTCTATAGAGCACTGTGAAATGTCTGAGAAAATTAGTGAGTAAAGTCTTAAAGCTAAGTTATATCCACCTGGATTAGATTAGGTTAGTTTCAATTGGTAAATAACCTAACTAACCTAATTGATATGCCCAGAGAAGTGTTTATGATGGTACGGCCACTACCGGGTAGCCTACTCCTAATCTTATCTTATATTATGTATTCCATAAGTTTGGAACCAAAGTAGAGATAAAAAGATACCGTACTGGGCCTAAATGTATAGAATATATTAAGCTAATAAGCCTGTTTATAATTCTGGTCATGATTCATATAATTTTCTTTAACTTTTCTTTACTGTAAACAATGATGCATCGGCCTATGTGGGTTAGGCATTAGCCAATCCCAGGTCCCAGAGGGGTAGAGAGAATTAGGATTAGCAAAAATTCCAGGAAACCATTCAAACCAATCACACCCAGAAATTGGCTTCACCTAACTTCAATACGGAGATAATATTAGCGAGCCAGGCCACAGCTAGCCCCGAATCTTTATAACATAAGTTTACAGATTTTTGGCATATATTTAAACTTCAAAATGTTAATGGTAAATAAATACGAGCATCAATGAATTCAACTTATGTCCGGCAGTGCGACTGTAGGCCTACTCCCGTAGCCATTACACATTATTGTGCCGTTTCGCTGCTGGTGACAGTGCTGCCATCAATCAATCTCTTTCACTAATTTTTCACAAAAGAACCATTATCTTGGCGCTTATTAAACAAAAACGTCCAATTACAGCTCATTATTTTATCACGTCACCTGTTTCAGCCAATCAGATGATGTTATGCATTTTCCCCTTTTCATTAGGGCCTCTCACTCCATCCTGTCCATTGTTAGCATGGCCGCCATTTGTTTAGGGTGTGAGAACGAGCATTTACAAGTACAGTACTTACCAAGGTTAAAAACATACACTATAATTATTATATAGGCTATAGCTTGAACATACCAAGACATTACTATCTTGAAAAATTACGTAGTATCCCCTCCTATACTGTATGTCTTCGGGCTCTGTATCTTAGAAGGTCTCTTATATATAAAACATTACCGACATATTAGGGGTTTTACTTCTCGAGAGATATCTCGTAAAATATCAATGCAAATCTAACTTATTTTAACATTATAGAATAATTTATTTTTCATCTCTAATTGATGATGAAAACTAATATTTATTTTATTACCTACTGTATATATACTGTATATAATTCTATATATCAGTAATCATTTAAAAATAATCGATTACTCAAAAAGTTACCAAATTATTCAGTCAGTAATCGAAGTACTGTAATCGATTATCAATAATCTATTACACCCACCACTATCTAAGAGCTCCCTCGGACATCCTCACTGTTTCCAAACGTATTAATTATGGAGTATAATCGATATTTATTATTTACCCCCTGCTGGCAAAGGGCAAAATAGATGATCAATTCAATACGTCATGGGCGGGTGAGGGGGGGAAAGCGGAAAATAATACCGAAACTACCACTAATTTTCCCATGCTTTTGCTTTTTGGTTTTAGGTACTGGTAGTTGTCATCATTATGCAGTTGTTGTTGTTGTTCACTAAGCTGCCTGGCCGAACAGCCCCGTCATTATACATTAGTTGAAATTAGTTCCAATTTCCGGAAAAAGTGTTTATCCCAACGATCTTAAAAGTTAAAACACTCGGATGTATGTACAGTCAGTCCCCCTAATACACGTATCCTCAGACCGCGTTTACCCTATTCCGTGCCGAGGGGTAAAACAGGTAGGCCTACTCAAAATCACTAAAACACGAATCACAGTTGAAGAGTGGTGTAAAAATGCTGTTTTTTGTATTCCGCGCCACCCCCCCTCCCTACTCCGCGCGCACACCCTGTACTCTATGCCCTCGGCGGCGAGAAGACGGTGACTTCACGATGGCATTGTGGGAGACGCTTCCAGGAAGCGTCTCCCACAATGTCATCGTGACGTCAAACCCCCCCCCCAATGACTTCTTGTAGAATTCGGGCATACCGCCAGCCTTGTTTACACTACGCGGAGTGGCGTCGGACGCTAGCCATCATGTTCCCGTCTATTTTGACTGCCTTTTGATACAATATTATGTTGAGGGTGTGGCTGTGCCCCCCTCCCCCCCCCCCCATGACATATTGTCATCATATATATTGCCAGCAGGGGGAAAATAACAAAAAAAAATTGCCGTCAAAGTAGCCGCGAACTTAACCACGGCGATCGACAGATGTAAACATGACGGCGGGGGAGGTGTCGGATGCTTGCAATCATGTTTCTGTTTAGTTTGAAAGCCATTGGATACAATAATATGAGCCCCCCCTCCCCCCCCCCCCATGACATATTGTCATCATCATATATATTGCCAGCAGGGGGTAAATAACCGAATAAATCGCTGTCAAAATAGACGCGAAGTTAACCACGGCGATCGATCGTCCTATGTAAACATACGACCGTACGCCCGGAATCTACATCCATACCTTTGTTTTACAATACTTTATATAGTGCACATAAAATGTATTTCCTGTGGTTGAATTTTTTAAAAATATGATCTTTGCAACATCCTTATTCTATAATAGCCTTCAAATACTGAAAAATACTTAGTCACTGTTAGTGGTAGTTTTGGTGGGATGGATGTAATATCCAGGCGTACGGTCGTCATGTTTACATAGGTAAATTGCCGCGGTTAAATTTGCGTCTATTTTTACGGCGATTTTTTCGGTTATTTGGCCCCTGCTGATGACCCCCCCTGACAACAATATGTCATGGGGGTCAAAGCCCCCCTCAACATATTATTGTATCCAATGGCATTCAAAATAGACGGGAACATGACCGCAAGCGTCCGCCGCCGCCATTATAAGTAGAGTCATTTTCAGAGCTACCGTGACTGTGTTTAGGATACCAAAGTTTCTCAGTGAATTTAACAAGGGCAACTGATACTAAAAAAAATAAGCCCCCATACACCTCACCAAAATGACGGGAAAGTTGTTATTTTAGACGTTTTTCAAAATGGCCGCCGCCGTCATCTTAAAAAATTGATAAAGTTCTATTTCTTGAAGTGAATGGCCAAAAATTACAATTTTAGTGTCTATTCCAACTAATTTTGGTGTCAGAAGATCAATGGCATGGCACAATTAAAAAATAATTAATAAATAATTACCAAATAATTAAGTAAATAAGAAAATAATTAAGAAAATCAATGGGATGGCATAATTCATGATTTAGAGTCCCATTAACCTCAACATCTAAGACAAATATGATGTTGTTAAATCCACTGAGAACTTTGGTATCCTAAATTAATAAAACATGAGACCTACTGCATTAAGATGTACTATCACTGCAGGACAAATATGATGCACAACTGTCAGAATCACTTCCGCTGTCATCATCGCTGCTCTCCATTTGTGGATGACTTGGAGTTTTTAGAAGATCCAGGAATGATGGATGTGCAGGTTGGGTATAGCGTACTGGGAGGCATAAGTCATTTACAAGGTGCCATCCATGGCCAATTGGTGATGGATGATTCTGAAGCTGGAAATTCTTCTGCAGATATGTGAGGTAATTGGTGCGCTCTAAGTGTGGTCGTAGACTGTCAGAATCAGGTACCAGTCTGATGATCTTCTTTTTCTTGAGTACTGACCACTTTGCTGCTCTCACCTCTGCTAGGGTCTTGTGTTTGGTGTCACAATAGATATACCGGATAACAAATTTCTGTAAGTCATTGATGATTTCCTGTGTGACTGGGATGATTGTGCCACAACTTTTAAGGAGGTTGCGAGCTTCTGATGATTTTTCTACACGGTCAACAATAGTTTTCTTGCCTATTCCATAAAAGCCGGAGTTATGGTCGCATCCGGTAAGAACATAAAGTGGGATCAAAGACTCCGCCATTGCCTCACTACACAAACACCGAGCATTTATCAGCTGAGATTTGCGTTTCAAGCATAAGTCCTGATATTTGCCGAGCCACATACAGTAGGCTGCCTGAACGTAGTTATCAGTATCTTCAGTGTCTATGACAACTGCTTCTGTATACCCTTCTGACCGCAGCTTACCATAAGGAGTGAACAGAGCTGTGTCTGCTTCTGCATGGGCGTATGTGAGATTCTGCAAAACTTTATCTGTGGTGAGATTCCTTGCTGGTTTGCCAACAACACAGTGTATGAGTTGAATAGTGGTTGTAGATGCCTTTCTTTTGAAAGCAGCCTTGATAAATGCTTGAAGGCGAACTTTATTCTCTGGCTTACCAAGAAGAGCATGAAAGTCTCTATTAGAAGGAAATTTGTCCTCTGATTTCATAAACACATTGCAAATGGACTGATTTTTTTGACGGTATTGTCGTTCACTATCTTTGATGGAGAAGTCTTGCTCGTACGGGTCATTAACCAAGATAACACATTCTGCATTCGAATGTCTATTCAGGACAAAGTTCACAAGTTTGTCACCATAGTCTCCCCTCGTTAACTTGGTTCCATCTGCTTTTTCTCTGTCTTCAGTAGTAGGCGTTGTTAGACGCCAGATTAGTCCCATGTCTACTATTGATGTGTAAATATCAGGGTACGGTATGGATGTCATTGTCAGTTTTTCCTGTAGCTTACTCCTCTGCGTTT
Source organism: Paralithodes platypus (assembly GCA_032716605.1). Lineage (NCBI taxonomy): Eukaryota > Metazoa > Arthropoda > Malacostraca > Decapoda > Lithodidae > Paralithodes > Paralithodes platypus. The sequence goes on from CM064577.1 coordinate 3,591,655, forward strand.
TGCGCATAGTACCATTTGCATTGAAAATTGAAAGGCACTCATCTGTTACTCGATGCTGCATTAAGTCTTCCATCTTTAAGCCGTCACTTGCCTCAACAAGTTTGATGACCGAGGTAAATGCCTTACTCTCCATTTCTTCAGTTGTCTGTTTCAGGTTTTCACTTGCTGTCTTCTCGATTTCTTGAGTTGCAAAATTGCCTCTTTTACTACGTGGTATTCGAGCATTGAGGGACTTTGTTTTGGAATAGACTCTTTCATTTACAAATTCCTCCACTTTTCTTTCTCCATCGGCCTTTGCAGACTTCAGATTAGCAAAGAGAGCTGGAGAGGCTTGAATTCCAGATTGTAGGGATCTTAGTGTCAGATCTGATTGGTCAAATGGATCACAATGGTACTCGGTGAGACATGCACTGATATCCTGCACAGATTGTTCATCTATCTTCATCTTACTTGGGGCACAATCTGCATGCTTTCTTGAACCTCGTCTCTTGTGATTTGCGTGACGATGAAGACAGCCTCTTATCCGGTTGTCATCGTTGTCGACTATACATATTGCCGGTGTTCCTTCAGAAAGTTCAAAAGGACACTCAGTTGAATGCTTTCAGGTCAGTAACTGCCCAGAAATCTCTAAGCAAAAGCACATCATTGTAACTGATTCCCAGGCCATCCTTATGTAATATGTCTACCATTTCTCTGCTCTTTGTCATACCATGTAGCAGTACACCGAGGTTTGTCTCAAATGCAGTACGTCTTCCAGTGATGTAGCTGGTCAAAATAGATGCAATTGATCTGACTTGGGGCTTGTCATCGATTCAGACTTTGTGGGGTGCTTTAACCAAGTGATGAGCTTCAATAGGAGATCATTCAGGTCTTCATATTCTTCTAGCTCATGTATGTATGGAGGCCAAGGAAATTTTTTTGTTTTGATGATCTGATCTCTGAGTCGCCCAGCTACATTCTTCACCAGCTGATCGTCACTTACACCTACAGAGGATATTGCAGCCTCAAGATATGAACCTGCAGCTCTTGCATCATATAACAGTTCACTCACATTCTTCTGACCTCGTTCATGAAATGCTATGTCATCTCCAAATTCCTTGATCAGAATTTCCTTCACGAAACTGGACTTTGCTGTGGAATAGTAACCATAATTTGAAGTAATGCCTTTGTAATCCTTTACAAGACCTTGCAGTGTACGGATTTCATGATCTTCAAAGATAACTTGACGGACATGATAAAAGAAGATATGTTGGGCCTCTTGTTGCAGATGCTCTGTTTTTTCATCAGGAAAAGACTCCTTCAGAGGGTTGCTGACATAATTGCGTCAACATTCACGATGATAACGAATTTCCAATCCAAACGCCGTTCGACTGTCTGGGATAGATGCAAGTAGGGTATTCAATCTTTCTCTTATAGGCTCATCTGACAGACAAACTGTATGCAACTTGAACCGGTTCCATGCGTCTACTGTTGACAGCAGCAAAAGTTTGGACTTGCCAGGATTACTGTTTTTTTGTGGTCCTTTCATACACCACACACAGAGATTCTTATCATGAACCACTCCAGTACAAGAACGAAGCTTTTTAGGCACATTTCCTCGGAGTTGTTGACTTGAAGTTGATGTTTGAACTTCTTCCTGTTCAGATTTCCGTTTACGATTCTGTGCTTGCTGAATATAGCGATTACTACTGATCTGGGTGTAACATTTACTATGCATGTACATGCATAGGGGCCTTTAGGCCCCTTGTCCCACTCCACTGCTGCATAGGCATGCTGAAATTTATCAAGTCCCTTCCACCGAAAACACTTGCTCCTTAGATTCTCCCACTTTGTATCAGATGTCTTGTCCGTACTATCATCAGCTATACAGGGATGTTGACATAATATGCATTTTAATCCAGGTCCTGGGTCAGGTACATCACTAACTCCTCTACGTTCCATGCTTATGATTCTTCACGCCAAATTCGATGCAACAAACCTGAAAAAGAAGGAATTGATCAGTCAACATTCTTGGTTTACATTTTAAATTATATATTATATTATTTGAGTAAGTTTCAGAGGATCCGTGACCGTGTTTAGTATACCAAAGTTTCTCAGTGGATTTAACAACATCATATTTGTCTTAGATGTTGAGGTTAATGGGACTCTAAATCATGAATTATGCCATCCCGTTGATTTTCATAATTATTTTCTTATTATCTTTATTATTTGGTAATTAGTTATTAATTATTTTTTAATTATGCCATCCCATTGGTTTTCTGACACCAAAATTAATGGGAATAGACACCAAAATTGTCATTTTTGGCCATTCACTTCAAGAAATAGAACTTTATCAATTTTTTAAGATGACGGCGGCGGCCATTTTGAAAAACGTCTAAAATAACAACTTTCCCGTCATTTTGGTGAGGTGTATGGGGGCTTATTTTGTTTAGCATCAGTTGCCCTTGTTAAATTCACTGAGAAACTTTGGTATCCTAAACACAGTCACGGAAGCTCTGAAAATGACTACTATTATGTTTCATATGTCGATCGCCGTGGTTAAGTTCGCGTCAAATTTGACGGCAATATATATGATGATGACAATATGTCATGGGGGGTGAGGGGTGGCAAAGCCCCCTCATCATATTATTGTATTCAAAGGCAGTCAAAATAGACGGGAACATGATGGCAAGCGTCCGCCGCCGCTCCGCATAGTGTAAACAAGGCCGGCGGTACACCCAAACTCTACATTCTACCCGTTTTGGTATTAAGTACCAGGAAAGCCCCCCCTCAACCCATCTTGTAGCCCACAATGGAATTCGGTGCGATTTTACTATTGGGGCGCGCATTTGACAGGTAGCCTACCTCCAAGGATTTAACGGATCCCTTGGGATCCGGGAGGACTCATATGAGGCAAAACATATAATGGATAGGAGTCCGGGAGGCCTCATATGAGGTTAAATCAAAATCAAAGCATTCAAAGTGCGCGGGCTGATTTTGTTTGGTGCGTGGGCGACCGCAGCGCCACCAAGCACAAACTACCAGGCAGCATCAGTTGTTATCACGCACCCAAGATGGCTGGAGTTAACCCCCCAAAAAAATCGCTGTGTCCGAATCCACGCCCGCCGCCGCAACCCGTAAGCCTACGAAAGGCAAAGCTGAAACGACCAAGAAAACGTTGCTAAGTCCCGGTGGTGTTGCCCGTGTGCTACAAGAGTTAAGTGATCATGACCTTGGTGAGATTGAGAGTGATTTTGAGGAAGAGCATGTGGTTAGTGAAGATGTTGATGAAGTGGAAGATGGCGAAGAATTCCAGGGCTTTCATAGCACTGATGATGATGATAGTGATGATGATATTGATGACAATGTTGGATGTGATGAACATCATCAAGGTGATGAAAGTGTGGGTGAAATGGGAAGTGTCCTACCCGCATCACGTGAACGTGACCCGGCGCGCACGCTTGCGACCCCGGCGTCGGCTGTGGGGACTCCGAGGACTCCTTCCCCGGCCAAAATAGCCAGTTACTTCTATAGGAGAGCTGTGCTGGATAGTGCAAGGAAGCAGGCACGGGAGGCGGCCGAAAGGGAAAGAGGTGAAGATGCTGATAGTGAGGATGAGAGTGAAGAGTCGAGCGTGGGCAGGCCTATTCCATTGTCTCCCGGGCCCTCGTCGCCCGCGGCTGGTGCCTCATTGACCCCGCATGACACACAGCCCTCAACAAGTGGTGTAAGTGGTGCAAGAGGTGCGGAATTGGCCCCGCATGACCCACAGCCTTCAACAAGTGGTGCAAGTGGTGCGGAATTGGCCCCACATGACCCACAGCCCTCAAGAAGTGGTGCAAGTGTTGCGGAATTGGCCCCGCATGACCCACAGCCCTCAAGAAGTGGTGTAAGGGGTGCAAGTGGTGCGGAATTGGCCTCGCATGACCCACAGCCATCAACAAGTGGTGCAAGTGGTCAACGCATCTCCAGAAGGGCCTTGTTCATGGCCACAGGGGGGGCAGAAAGCAGCACCTCAGGCCCTAAGCTGTCCCTAAAATGCTCTCGTCGTCGCCTGAATACTTCAGAGCCAACTAGCTCACCTTCACCACCCACTAGCCGCCCACGCCAGCAGTCGCCACCTGATGTACCACCACCAAGTGACGACCAGGATCCCACCTATGACCCAGAAGATACCCACGAATATGGCCGCCCTTCAAGATTTATGGACGACTACAGTGCAGATTCTGGGCAGGATAATTATGACCTGCCAGACGACCCTGTTGTGGACGAAGCTGAGTGGTTGGACGACGCAGCAACCCGCCGTGGCCCTGGACGTCCCCGTGCTCGGGGTGGCCGTGCCCTTGGACGTGGACGTGGACGTGGCCGTGCCAGGGGCCCTGCTGGTCAGCGTGGGCGTGGCCGTGGCCAGGCCGCCCCTGCTGCTGCTGCCGCCCCTGCTGCCCGTCCCCGTCCCCATGCCAGGCATGCTGATGTCTGGACGTGGGAGGATGGGGCCACCTTTCAGCCACAAGATGCCACATTCGATGACGCCCAAAATGCCGCAGGGATTGATCCATCTTTCCCTGGGGGACCCAACTCATCACCTGGCCAGCTTTTCAAAGCCTTTTTCGACAATGAGGTCATGTCATTTGTTGTCGATGAGACCAATAAGCAGAAGGCCCTCAGTGACCACCTCAGCGGAAAGACCCATAGTTCCCACATGAAGGCCTGGAAGCCTGTCACCATTGCCCAAATGTATGTGTTCATAGCACTGACCATGCTCATGGCACATGTTAAGAAGCATCAGCTGGCAGACTACTGGATCACAGGCGACATAATTGTCACACCTTCTTTTGGAAAACTTATGTCCCGGGACCGCTACTTTGCCATACTTGGTAGCTTGCACTTCGTTACCAACACCAATGTACACCAAACAGACCGCCTGTGGAAGGATTCTACGACATGATGAAGGCCAAGTTTTCCACATTCTTGAAGCCTTTTCAAAAGGTCGTGATCGACGAGTCTCTTGTGCTGTTCCGGGGGAACCTTCACTTCCGGCAGTACATACCCTCCAAGAGACATCGATTCGGCATCAAGCTTTTTGTCCTCTGTGACTGTAAGACGGGTTATGTGCTGGACTTCATTGTCTACAGCGGGATGGAGGGTGAGGTTCTTGCAGATCAAGAAATAGGGTTCGGTGGAGCAGTGGTGAAGGCGATGATGGATCGCTACTTCAACAAGAACCACATACTTTACACGGACAACTACTATACGTCCCCCATCCTCACCAAGTACCTGAACAGGCAGCAAACCCAGACTGTGCGCACAGTATGGGGGACGAGCAAGAACATGCCGGAATTCCCCCAAAAGACCAAGCAGAAGGACATCTGCCTCAAGCAACATGGTCCGATGCTGGCAATCCATTGGCACGACTAAAGGAAGGTCAACATGATGAGCACCATACACAAGAGTAACCAGGTTGACTTTGGCAAAGTCAACCACAGAACCAGGGAGCCCATCATGAAGCCAGACGCCGTTATGGACTACAACATAAACATGCGTCTGGTTGACAAGTCAGACATGCAGGTCGGCTTCATCGACTGCCTGCGGACCTCCTGCAGGTGGTATAAGAAGTTCTTCCTGCACATGATGGAAGTGTCTGTGCTCAACTCGTACAACCTGTACAAGCTGATGAACCCCACAATGCCCAGGAAGTACACCAACCTTCGGAGATTCCAGAAACAGCTCATTCTGGATCTCATTGGGGAATATGCCGTGCCTGAGGATGCCCCACGAGCTCAACATATGCCAGGAGCTGGCACCATGGACCTCACATACGCTTCCGAACACCACAGGAAGCACAGGATCGTCGCCCTTCCAGTAGCTGCTGGTCGCAAGACCCAGAAACGGTGCCATGTCTGCAGCCACACCACCCGAAGACCCCAGACAACCACCAAAATGTCGTATCAGTGCCAGGAATGTCAGGTAGCACTATGCATCACGCCTTGCCACGATGATTTCCACAACCTGGTAAACTTTCCAGTGGCACTGACCCTGAGAACACTAGTGAAAGTGACACTAGAACAATAAAACACTATGTGCAAGTGAAAGAGACACTATTCTATAATTATTATAAGTGAAAGTGACACTAAAAACAATATATCAATATGTGCAAGTGAAGGAGACACAACTATATATTAGAGTAACTATTCAATAAGTATTTTAAAGTAAAACCTGTAAAAAGTGAAAGTGACACTAAAAACAATATAACAATATGTGCAAGTGAAAGAGACACAACAACTATATATTAGAGTAACTATTCAATAAGTATATATTTATAAGTGAAACCTGTAAAAAGTGAAAGTGACACTAAAAACAATATAACAATATGTCTAAGTGAAAGAAACAACCAAATGTAATAATTACAAGTGTCAAATACGATACCGTACGGTACTGTACGCTTGCGTAGCCTAGCCTAGCCTAGCTTCTAAACGTAGTAAGTGAAAGTGACACAAAATGTATAAGTAATAATAACTCAATAATAACAGTGAGAGTGACAATAATTCATAACAAGAAGAGTAATAAAAATGAAAGTGACACAATACTAGGTTATTACAATAACAGTGAATGTGACACAATAATATTACAATAACAGTGAAAGCGCCGAAAATATTATATAAAGTTTCATATAACTCAAATAATGGTTGAACAAGTAATAAATGACACAATAATATCACATTATCTCCATAAATACGTAATATCGTGTACCGGTACAAAAGCCACGGGAGCGACGAGTGACTTAGTGCGTGCTAGCCAGGGCTGCGGCGAAGCGTTCAGACACAGGCGAAAATACGCGGGAAATTACCTCCATTCCCATCATCATATCTCGGCAACCACTTGTCGTAGCGATGTCAACTCAACGACATTCTACAGACGAAGGTTGGTTCTACACTATGCAATTTAGTTGATTGCTCTAGGTGGTCTCAATCAGTAGATATCAAACTGTGAACTTAGCCATTTTTCAGGAATACCCCCGGACACTCTCATATGAGAGCCCCCGGATCCGGAGGGTTAATACAGAATTGTTTTCGGTTTCCACGCATCCAACACAAAGCTACACCCTTTTCTGGTGTACGAAACACTAACAAAACAATGGGGACACTTTAGCCTAGGCTAATTCATAGTTATTCACCAACCAACTTTACTTCTAAACTCAATTAATGAAATCGACAAATACATGTGGCACTCCGAGGACTTGAACCTGGATACTCGCACAGAAATTTGGCGCATTTATGCATTACGCTATCAAGACAGTTAGACGAAATATAAATATAACTGTGGAAAAGTTGCGCTCACGGGAGGAACGTCGATCGCTTGTTTACATTGTGCTCGAGGTTAGTAGGCTACTTTGCGCATCTAACAATTTCCCATATTGGCGGTTCAATTAGAAAAATTTAGGCTAGGCCGTGGATGCAGTATGTGTTGAGGGGGGGCCTTGCCCCCCCAACAAACCCTCTAGACTTATTGTCATTATCATATACATTGCCAGCATGGGGACAAAAAAAATAACAACAAACGTAACTAACGTCGAGTGTCATATCAACAAACTGACGATCGGAAGAGGCGGTAAACTCCCGATTTTGAGCCTAAACGCGCTTCTTTATTCTCGTCGAAAATAACAACAAAACGTTATTAAATAATTGTTATTAGGCTACTAGCCTTGTATCATACCAGAAAAGTGTGTAGGTTGTTGATTTAAATTAAATCTCTTAATAGGCTAAGTAGCCTATGCAGGGTGTCAATCCACAAAATGTGAATTGTGTTATCATTATAGTTTATTATTTTGTTATCATTATAGCGCGACGGAGCGGCGAGCGCCGAAGGCGCGAGCTCTAGGGGGGTCCGGGGTCATGCCCCCCCGATTTTTTTTTGAGAATTTAGGTGTCTAAAACAGCATTTCCTGCAATCTAAAAGCAATCAAGATGGAAAATATGGAGACCAAAATTGTGACAATTTACCTTTTTATTTTATTTTATTTTTTAATTAGGCCTATACTGTATATATATATATAGCACAACGGAGCGGCGAGCGCCGAAGGCGCGAGCTCTAAGGGGGTCAGGGGGTATGCCCCCCCAAATTTTTTGAGAATTTAGGTGTCTAAATTAGCGGCTCGCTTGGTGTAGTGACTAGCGTCTCGGACTTCCACCCAGAAGGCCCGGGTTCGCGCCCACGCTCGGCGCATTAAAGATTTTTCACAAGCACTGAGTCGTTACCATCCCTCATGAGCAAAGGGATGGGGTAGTAGTACAGGATCCCAATGGAAATACGCCTAATCGGCCTTATTGAGCTATCCTTAGCTAGCTTAGCATGCGCTAGCTTTAAGAACTATTATTATTATTATTATTATAAAACAGCCTTTTCTGCAATCTAAAAGCAATCAAGATGGAAAATATGGTATTTTATACCGGTATTATATACCGGTATATATATATATATATATTATTAGCTGGGTAGGCATTTCGGTGACATTGGGGTGAAACGGTTAGCGGCAAGTATATTAAGAAAGAAATATATGGTATACATAAACGGTAAACCAAAGTAGTTTTCTTAACCTTTAAAATATTCTTCTTGCATGACAAATCAATTTCATACAGATTCCCACCAATAGCCATCTTTAGTCTCCTGATATACTCTACTTAGGCCATGTTCAGTTTTCAAGTAAATTTGCACTTTCAACCAATAGCCTACAGATTTAGAGTTAACACATGGTTTTGGCAAGGATGTAGTATTCTGGTGTACCGTCCGCTTTGCTTACACTATGTGGACGCTCACGATCATGCTCCAGTCTACTTTGACTGCCGTGGGATAAAATAATAGGTAGAAGGGGGGCTTTGTCACCCCTCACCCACCATGACTTATAGTCATAATCATATATATTGGCAGCAGGGGGCAAACAACAGAAAAAACAGACGGGAAGATAACCGCGAGTGATCGACTTATGTAAACATGACGACCGTACACCCGGATACTACATCATTTCCATTGTTTTTTCCAAAAGCTTTTTGGGTCAATATAAAGGAGACGGACCACAGCTATTTTCAAGGTTCTTTTTTTATATTTATTGTCTTTTTTTTTTAGGTTCATAAAATTTCTAGGGATGGATGTAGAGTTCGGGCGTACGGTCGTCATTGTTTACATAGGGCGATCGCCGCGGTCGCACTTACGTTCCCGTCTATTTCGACGCTATATTTTCTGCTATTTGCCCCCTGTCATTACTACATGAATACTAGGTTAGGTTAGGTTAGGTTAAAATAGACGGGAACATGATGGGAAAGGCCCGACGCCACTACGCGTAATGTAAATAAAGATGGCGGTACGCCCGCTCACTACATCCTACCCGATTTCTATAATGATGATTATTGCTGGAAATGAGTAGTGCTTTCTATAATGATTATTACTGGAAATTAGTACCGGTATTTACCCAATACCAGTACCTATTATTCAACAATCTAAAAACACAGCCTCCGATAGTGGGAAGGGCTATGAAGAATAGGAAAATTGTGAGGTAAAAAGCGATAAGTATTCTAGGCCTAAGTAAAACTTGGCTCGGGTTAAAAGTTTGGTCCTGTTTGGAGACCCCTAAAACCCAATTTTTCAAAAACTCGAGCCAAGTTTTGTCAAAAGTTGGCTCGGATATCTTGAATTTTCATAGTAAAATAACTCGGTAACATAAATAAAAAGTTGGCTCGGGTTTAGGAAGTTTGGAGACCCCTGAAACTTGAGTTTTCGGAAACCCGAGCCAGGTTTTGGCAAAAGTTTGAGTAAGGATGTAGTATTTGGGCGTACCGCCGCCTTGTTTTACACTACTCGAACGCTCACGATCATATATTGACTGCTGGCTGTTGTGGGATACAATTGTCATACAGCCTAGGCCTAGGCCTAACTCATATCACATAATACCGGTATATTGGTAATGGTATATAGCCTAGGCCTAGGCTATGTCTGTATTATCGGAAATATATTATAAGAGAGTTTTTGCTGCAATTTGCCCCCTACTGTTAATTTGTTAAAATATATGAAAATGTCAATAGGCTAAATACTGGGGGGGGGGGGGGGGCTTCACTCAACTCAACAGTGCTCAACTAATTATATATAGCCTAGGCCTACAGTAATTGTATTCCACAGCAAACGGTTATTGTCAAAATTCCAAATAGCCTAGGCTAACGTAGAAATTATTTTTCACTTTTTATCATCAATTCCTATTTTACCCTACATTTTCGTTAAATTTCCCAGATCTTCAAAAACCTTCACACAGTCTGGTGCAGTGGTGGGGGCCGTGACTCCCCAATCCCCCATGTTTAGCCTAGGCCTAAGCTATAGCTTGTTGTGCCGCACTGACTGAACTGAACTGATAAAAGCTTTCCAGGATAGTAGGACTCCGACCTGTATTTGTAGGGAGGCTGGGAGGATAATAATACTAATCATTTGTAGTTCATAGATATAGTCTACAGTATATTAACTCCTTCAGACATATTATGTTCCAGTAAGTCCACGGAGGCGGGCGCCCGGTATCATGGCCACTGCACCACACAACTGTCAAAACCACACTGCTGGCCGTTAAAATTGTCGGAGGAACCTGGGGTTGCCACCAACCGACAGATCTTCATCTAACTTACCGGACTTACTGAGCTCCATATGACGCGATCGCGTCATATGAGTTTTTGGTCATAAGTTCCATATGACGCGATCGCGTCATATATGTCGCAAGGAGTTAAACTAGAATATACGTTAAGGCGGCATGTAGTTTTCTACTGCTGGGCTTGTCGCTAGGCCTAGGCGGCTAGGGTTGCGGGTTGCTGTCCTCAACAACCTATTAATATAAAAAATAAAACAAAAATAAACATTATTTTAAGTTCTTCAATTATATTTACCAACTCCCAAGTACCGGTACAATACAATCAGCAACGGAATGTAGGAAAAGCATACTAAAACGACCTAGGATTAGGCTATTTTTTTATTTTTATTTTTTTATTATTTTCAAAATTTGTCTAGATAACCTTATTTTTTTTAACAGTATTTCACCCATTTTATGGCCTTGGAAAGTCACTAAATGCCCTCTCTGACATCCTAAAATGTCAAAAATTTCCCCGGGGGGGGGGGGGGAGGGGGGCATGCCCCCGGACCCCCCTATAAAACCAGGGGGGCTTCGCCCCCCGGACCCACCCTCGGATTGATTCCTTAAACTCTATTTTTCTCTAATCCTTAATTACTACTGACATAAAAAAAATCTCTTTTGGCACCCTGTCACTGACTGAACTGAACTGATAAAAGCTTTCCAGGATAGTAGGACTCCGACCTGTATTTGTAGGGAGGCTGGGAGGATAATAATACTAATCATTTGTAGTTCATAGATAATAGCCTACAGTATATTAAACTAGAATATACGTTAAGGCGGCATGTAGTTTTCTACTGCTGGGCTGGTCGCTAGGCCTAGGCGGCTAGGGTTGCGGGTTGCTTTCCTCAACAACCTATTAATATAAAAAATAAAACAAAAATAAACATTTTAAGTTCTTCAATTATATTTACCAACTCCCAAGTACCGGTACAATACAATCAGCAACGGAATGTAGGAAAAGCATACTATAACGACCTAGGATTAGGCTATTTTTTTTTGGTTTTTTGTTTAAATTTTCAAAATTTGTCTAGATAACCTTATTTTATAAACAGTATCTCAGCCATTTTATGGCCTTGAAAAGTCGCTAAATGCCCTCTCTGAAAACCTAAAATGTCAAAAATTTCCCGGGGGGGCATGCCCCCGGACCCCCCAATAAAACCCGGGAGGCGACGCCCCCCGGACCCCCCCTTGTATTGATTCCTTAAACTCTATTTTTCTCTAATCCTTAACTCCTTCAGACATATATGACGCGACCGCGTCATATGGACTTATTATATTGCCAGAACAAATATTTATGCCGCAATTGAGCTGGTCTTTTGGCTGGTAAGTCCGATAAGTTAGATGTACATGTGGAAACATCTAGCAACCCCCTAGCGTCCCTGTGAGGGCCCCGCGGTGGTAGAGAGAGTCAGTCTCTTCCCAGTAGCCAGTCTACTAGGTGGGTGTGTGCGGCCCTTTAAACCAAGGGGCCTCCATTTTGCCCGGCCTGGCTTGTATTACCGCCCTAATATAACCCAAACGAAGTGCTATATCGTTGGGTTATCGATGGATTATTGTGTTATGATTGTTTAGGGTATAATAACCATGTTAGTGATGTGTTTTGCTAGTCTGGTGTACATGACCAAGGTGGGCTCCACGAGGGGCCATGGTTTCGCTTGTTTGTGGATCACTTTCATACATTATCGAGTCAATTATATTTATCAGTTCAAGTAGTGTATCTTACTTGTATTAGTGTTTCTTAGTGAAAACACTTTTATTACTTGTCGAGCATTCTCTGGTGTAGGCTATGAAGGTGGTGGAGCCCACGAGGAGCCATGCTTTTTGCCTATACCGTTTGCTTGTTTGTGGATAACTTTCATATAATATCAGTCAATTATATTGCTATTTATCAGTTCAAGTAGTGTATCTTACCTTGTATTAGTGTTTCTTAGTGAAAAAACTTTCATTACTGGTCGAGCATATGTCGCCATGCTCCCTCAGCCCTGTGCATTTTTGCTCGATAATTTAGTGGTGGAAAGTGCTTGCATTTTTGCTCGATAAATTAGTGGTGGAAAGTGCTTGGGAGGTAAGTTTTTTATTGGCAAAAGCACTCTACATATACGGCTTGGTGGCCACGAGGGAATCTCAGCAGAGTGAGTAAGTACAGTCAACATTTTTGGTGGTGGTGGTGGTGGTGGTGATGGTTGTCGGGAATAGGGTAATGATCCCGACAGGTTTTGGTCCAATAGGACATTTGAATTTGGCGGTATCGTATCGCTTGTACGATTTCGGCTGGTTCTTTGTGTATTGTAGTTTATTCTTAAGTTAGGTTAAATATTAACTGTAATGTATAAATATCTACATCAGCTCTAGATGTATTATGAAACCAAGTTATGGGTTATAATTATTATGAGCCGGCAGCCATATGTAATTTCGCGAAGCGATCGGAGGCCGGCCCTTTAGTCTCTCAAACAACACCGTACAGTCAACATCTCCTCCCCCGGCCCTGACTCAACCCACAGTTCACCATGTGCTACAACTACTAATAATATTAACAACAGTCCTACATCACCAGTCCTCTAAGCTAAGTTCATTGTATCGATATTGTATTATGTGAACATTCCTACATGTCATGCAATTGAACTAGCCGCGTGTGGGGGACTGGATTACACCTATCAACGACTACGTCGTTGGTAATTATAATATAACTATTTGTTGGGATATTTCATGTACCAGTGATATGTAATTTAACCTTTATCTAAATTCCCGATAAATATTGGTCCTTCGTGCCCTAAAGCTTCCATACCGTAGTACCGTTTTGTTTGCTTCCTTGACGCTTGTGGGCTTACAAATGGCTGCCGCCTCGCGCGTTGTTGGCCGACTGCCATTTCCCTAGTTTAGACCCAGCTTCTTCCCCCATGTTTTTTACCATTTAGGCACCATTTAGGCACCTACATCACCAGTCCTCTAAGCTAAGTTCATTGTATCGATATTGTATTATGTGAACATTCCTACATGTCATGCAATTGAACTAGCCGCGTGTGGGGGACTGGATTACACCTATCAACGACTACGTCGTTGGTAATTATAATATAACTATTTGTTGGGATATTTCATGTACCAGTGATATGTAATTTAACCTTTATCTAAATTCCCGATAAATATTGGTCCTTCGTGCCCTAAAGCTTCCATACCGTAGTACCGTTTTGTTTGCTTCCTTGACGCTTGTGGACTTACAAATGGCTGCCGCCTCGCGCGTTGTTGGCCGACTGCCATTTCCCTAGTTTAGACCCAGCTTCTTCTTCCGTCTCTATCTTTTTTGGGACTGGTTTCCAGTTTTTTTTTGGGCGTGTGATCCTTGGCGTTTTTTTGGTGGGTTAGCTGGGCTGGAGATTGGGGTTGGAGTCATTTCGTCGGGCGCCATTTCGCGCTCATAGGCTAGGCTAGGCAGTCTAGGCCTGCAGGTATCTGTGGTGGCTTTTCATTTCGCTTTGGTGGTGTGCCTGTGGTGTTAGTTGTGTTGTGTCATTGTGGGACTCGTTATTAATTTTGCTAGTGGGGAGGGTTCTCATGTGACCTTTTATCTTTAAATTTCATAATAGCCTAGGCCTAGTTGCTTAAAGTGGCGGTCATGAGTGTCGGTCTTTGTTAATTCCTAAGCGATTGACGGTTAATAGTCAGACCTCATGATTGTACCTTAACCAACTAGGCTTACCTATAAAGGGCTTACAATAATTAGTGCTTCACCTTACCCTTTCTTTTAATGGATTTAGTATTTAATTCTTTTGTCTAGTTAGATCATTTCCTTTCGATAGTTTATATTAAGGGGGATGTAAGTATTATGTAATTCTTTTTGAGTAAATTTCTTAAGTAATGGGGGTTTGCCGCTGTTGATTCCTAAGCGATTAACGGTTTGTAGTCTGACCTCATTGTAGTTTAAGTTGCTTAAAATTAAACCTTAACGATGACAGATTTGAAGAAACTTAAGATTCTTAAGGGAGGGATGAAGGGAAGTTTAAATAGAGGTTTAAGAGATCTTCATGAATTTTTAATAAGTGCCACGGCTGATCAGATAAAAGGTAAAATTGCTACTGTTACTAAATCGCTAGCTACTTATGATAGTTATTCTCAGCAGGTATATGGTTTATTGACAGTTACTGACGATGTGGAAGAAGAAATGTCGGGAGATTTTGAGTACTTTGAGGACGTTAATACAGCCTTAGCCAGACTATCTTCCACCCAAGAATCAACCTCTGTTAAGGATACCGGTACACCAAAGGCGACTGGTTTTAACCTGCCGAAGCTTACTTTGCCTACCTTTTCCGGGGATTCGGCTACCTGGACTGGATTTTGGGATATTTTTGAGTGTTCCATCCATCATCATAAAACACTCACATCCATCCAAAGGTTCACATATCTCCGTGGTCAATTGAAAGGGGAGGCATTGAAGTTAGTCGATGGGTACAAGCTAGAAGCTAACAGCTACGAGTCTGCAGTGGAGTTGCTGAAGAGAACTTACGGGAGAGTGGAAGTCATCAAGACCGCGTTAATTACTAAGTTCTTCACGCTAGATCCTCCATCCTATGATGTGACGGCCCTAAAGGAGTACTACGCCTCCTTTGAGAGCCTCCTCCGATCTATGGAGACAATGGCCGTCACCAAGGAGGAGATATTTAGTGTGAATATCTTGAATAAAATACCCTCTCCCCTAAGGGAAATCTTAAGACGACAACTAAGCGACTCTCCACTAAACTTGGAAGCGTTGGTGCAGGTGTACCAGACTGAAGTCTTCAATATGGAGAGTACTGGACACTACCGACAAGTGGAGATGTCGCCATCTACTGCAGCTTTCCCGGTACAGACTTCTCCTAAACAGAAAAGGCCAATATCATTAGGTTGTAAGTTGTGCAGTGTTCACGGTCATCTGTGGTATCAGTGTCCTAAGTATCCTAAGGCTACACAGAAGATTAGCAAGGCTAAATCGCTTAAGTTATGTACCAGCTGTCTGGCAAGAGACCACTTCAACAGTACCTGCACCAATTCCTACATCAAACCTTGTAAGTATTGCAAGGGGAAACATTGGTTTTCCCTTTGCACCCAGTCTGATCGGCACGACGGCAAAGAAAAGGGGAGAACCCCAAAAAGAGTCACATGAGAAAAGTAAGAGCGAGGGTGATAAAGTATCTACCATGTCCATTGCTTCTCGAGAATGTCAATTGCTTCCTACTATGATGCTGCCAGTAGTGGGGAGTAATAACAATACTATAATGACGCGCACCTTACTTGACCAGTGCTCACAGAGGTCATTCGTTCTGCGGTCATCATTACCCCAGCTCAAGTGTACCAGCAAGGGTCGAGAGAATTTGCGTCTCCATGGTTTCACTGGTGAAGTAGATTCCAGTGACTATGATATTGTGGAGATTTCATATGTTTATAGAAAAAAGGTATGTCCCATCAAGGCTGTTGTGGTCGACACACTACCCAGTTTCTATATAGCATCAGAGATTCAACCACATTTGAAATATCTCAGGAGCAAGGGTTATAAACTGGCTGATGATCAACTCTCTGCTAACAATGGTATTATGCTACTGGTCGGAGCTGATTATTACTACGACCTGGTTCACCCTGGATATCGGCGGGTAGATAAGCTTATAATGCTCCCCACGATCCAAGGGTATGCCATTTCTGGATCCTATGCCACTTCCTCTAAAGACACACAGGTGGAGGTGGTTACGGTCCTCAAGGTAGCAGTAAGCCCCATAGATAAATATATTCGGCCAAATGTGCCTGATAATACATGTACTGATATAGATAAGCTATGGGACTTGGACAATATTGGAATTGACCCACATGAACTTGATCGTGAGTCCAAGCTAGCGTTAAGCTCGTATGAAGAGACTGTAACGTATGACTCTGGCAGAGGTCAGTATGTGGTAAGGCTCCCTTGGAATGATAACAAGAGTAAATTACCTACTAATTTCCATCTAGCACTTGGTAGGTTACGTGGCCTTCAGAAGCAGTTTGTCAAGGATCCAAGTTATTGCGAGACTTATGCGGCAGTTTTGGCCGAGCAGGTACAACGTGGATTTGTGGAGAGAGTAGATCTCAGTGAGTATGGGGATAACATCCATTACCTTGCTCACCATGGGATTAAAAAGGACAGTTCCACCACTCCTGTTCGTATTGTGTATGACTGCTCTGCTAAATCCAGTGATCGCTCCTATAGCCTGAATGATTGTCTGTACACGGTCTCTGGTCTAGCGCAAATTATGTTGCGCTTCAGATGTCATAAGTTTGCATGGGTCGCCGATATTGAGAAGGCCTTCCTGATGCTTCAACTCCATCGTGAAGACAGGGACTCGACAAGATTTTTATGGCCACGGGACCCAATGGATCTAGATTCGGAGTACCTGGTCTACAGGTTCAGAGTCGTCTTATTCGGGGCGACCTGTTCCCAGTTCCTTCTCAACGCTACTATCTTGCGTCATCTTGAGGAGGCTGGACTAGATCCTGACTTCAAAAATGAGATCAAGCAGGGAATCTATGTGGACAATCTTCAAGGCACCGGAGACAATGAAGATTTATTGCTCAAGAGATGCTGGGAGATCCGTGATATATTTGCCAAGGCTCATTTATACTTAAAAGAATGGGCCACTAATAGTGATCTTTTGAAAGGTCAATTTGCTTCTGACGGTGTAGCTACTGAGAATAGTGAGGTGAAGTTTTTAGGCCACAAATGGGACACTACCACAGATTGTATATCCTTCTGTCACACCCCATGCGGCAGTGAGCTTATGACCAAGCGAAACTGCTTAAGCTTGTCAGCGAGGTTGTTTGATCCCCTAGGTTTTTTGCTGCCTGGTACAATCCGTGCTCGTATGTTTTTACAGCAACTGTGGTGGTTAAAACTAGATTGGGACACGCCCCTCCCGATTGAGTTGCAGGATACATGGCGGTTGATTCGGTCGGACCTTTCCGCATGTTGCGAGGTCCAACTTCCTCGTCAGGTTATTGGTGGTCACCAGGTGGATCTACATGCCTTTTCTGATGCTAGTAATAGTGCGTACGGTACTGCCATATACATATGTAATGGTAGTGAAGCGACGCTGGCTATAGCGAAGGCCAAAGAAGATTACAGTTCCTAAATTAGAACTTACTGCATTGCTTCTGTCTGCTCGTCTAATAAAGTTTACACTGGATGCTTATACAGACATACTACAGATTAATAACGTCTATGTCTGGAGCGACAGTCAAATAGCGCTTTCATGGGTACACAGCCAGAAAGTGTTACCTGTTTATGTTTCTAATCGTACTGATGAGATTCATAACTTAGTTCCTACAGCTACATTTCGCTATGTGAGCACCAGGGATAACCCCAGTGACATAATTTCCCGGGGGATCTCAGCACAGCAGTTTATGTCTTCCTCTATTTGGTGGCATGGACCTCCATGGCTTACATCTCCAACTGAATGGCCTCAGGATTTCAGGGAATGCATATCTGCTCCTTCAGGTCGGCCCCAAGATGATGTGTTAAGTAGTTCGAATGTGAGTACTACACATCAGGATAACAAGTTGGTAGAGTGGGAACGTTACGGCAGCTATGATGAAGTAATACGGGTATTTGCATGGATATACCGTTTCATTAACAACATGAGAAGTCGGGCACACGGGTCTTTCCTTAGTGAAGATTCGAAGCATATCAGACTCCATGAATTGAGATCAGCAGAAGCAAAACTAATTTATGTTTAGTACAAAAGGAATCTTATCCTACTGAACATCAAATCCTGAGCAAGGAGTCAAAGGCCAAACCCTCAAACTTAATGAGGCAGCTAGGATTATATATGGAAGGAGGCATTATTAAGTGTAGAGGCAGGATACAAAAAGCGGACATTATTGATTCTGCGAAATATCCTGTCCTCCTTAGCTCCTCTCATTTGATTACCAAACTATTGATTCGCCAATGCCATAGGACCTGCCTACATTTTGGCGTAAATTATGTTCTGGCGTATATGCGACAACGTTGGTGGATCCCTAAGATGC
Organism: Paralithodes platypus; assembly: GCA_032716605.1. Taxonomy (NCBI): domain Eukaryota; kingdom Metazoa; phylum Arthropoda; class Malacostraca; order Decapoda; family Lithodidae; genus Paralithodes; species Paralithodes platypus. The sequence continues at coordinate 3,610,310 of CM064577.1, forward strand.
GACAAGCAATTAAAGGGATCCACAATAGCTTTACTATCTGTAAAAGATTACAGGGTAAGCCTTACTCCTCAGTTGATCTACCTCCCTTGCCTGAGTTCAGGGTACAAAGGACTGAACCATTTCAGGTAACCGGGGTAGACTACACCGGAGCGATTCATGTTAGGGAATCGCCCGGTACTATCATAAAGGTATATGCCGTCCTATTCACATGTGCGGTAACCAGAGCGATTCATATTGAATTGATTGACGACCTATCCAGTGAGGGTTTTTTGCATACTCTAAGACGCTTTGCAGGCCGCAATGGTTTCCCTCAAATTATTATGAGCGATAATGCGACTTGTTTTGTCGGGGCCTCTAAATATCTCCAGAGTTTAATGGATGACCCGCAGGTTGTGGCTACCCTCACTGGAAAGGGTTGTCAGTGGAGATTTATACCAGCACGTGCACCATGGTTCGGGGCGATTTGGGAGAGAACTATCGGTATCGTCAAATCTGCCATGAAGAAGGTATTAGGAAGGGCACTGGTGACCAGACGGGAGTTGCAAACCATCTTAATAGAAATTGAGATGTCAGTCAACGACAGGCCCTTGACCTATACCTCGGCAGATGTTGATGACCTCTTACCCATTTCGCCTTCTATGCTAACACGTGGACGAACCCTTAATACCTTTCCTAGATCGTCCGTCAATGACGAAGATCTGCATGACCCTACGTTCGGCAATGCTGACGCCACACGTCGTCGCTTCCAGTATGTAAACAAGGTGTCTGACGATCTATGGAAACGGTGGACCCCAGAATATTTGCTGTCTCTTCGCGAGCGTCACTCTCATAAGATCAAAGGGACGAATCAACGATGGCCTCGTATCGGGGATATCGTCCTGATTCATGATGAGCGTCCTAGGTTATTTTGGAAGCTTGGGAGGATTATCGATTTGTTCCAGGGCATTGATGGTCTTATAAGGGTTGCTAAAATACGAACTTCGACGGGGGTTACTACTCGCCCAGTCGTGAGGTTATATCCCTTGGAGCAGGATGTAGAACTGCCGGATTATCCTGGCGTCTCTACTGATACCCCTCCGCGGGAGAGTGCTGGTGACAGTGCTCCTCAAGGTGGGGCAGCAGATGATGAGAAGGATGATCCTCCTCAGGCTTCAGGTGGCGCTCGTCCCAAAAGGAGGACGGCTATGAGTTCCGTGGATCTTTGGAGATCAAAGATCCAACAAGGTGATCTTTGACTTCGATGTCCTTTTTTTGTTCCTGTATATCATTTTTGGTGGCGGGCAATATGTCGGGAAAAGGGTAATGATCCCGACAGGTTTTGGTCCAATAGGACATTTGAATTTGGCGGTATCGTATCGCTTGTACGATTTCGGCTGGTTCTTTGTGTATTGTAGTTTATTCTTAAGTTAGGTTAAATATTAACTGTAATGTATAAATATCTACATCAGCTCTAGATGTATTATGAAACCAAGTTATGGGTTATAATTATTATGAGCCGGCAGCCATATGTAATTTCGCGAAGCAATCGGAGGCCGGCCCTTTAGTCTCTCAAACAACACCGTACAGTCAACATCTCCTCCCCCGGCCCTGACTCAACCCACAGTTCACCATGTGCTACAACTACTAATAATATTAACAACAGTCCTACATCACCAGTCCTCTAAGCTAAGTTCATTGTATCGATATTGTATTATGTGAACATTCCTACATGTCATGCAATTGAACTAGCCGCGTGTGGGGGACTGGATTACACCTATCAACGACTACGTCGTTGGTAATTATAATATAACTATTTGTTGGGATATTTCATGTACCAGTGATATGTAATTTAACCTTTATCTAAATTCCCGATAATGGTGATGGCCACGAGTAGGTGGACGTGGTGGTGGTGGTGGTGGTCGTGGTGGTGGTGGTGGTGGTGGTGATGGTGGTGGTGGTGGTGATGGTGGTGGTGGTCGTGGTGGTGGTGGTGGTGGTGATGGTCGTGGTGGTGATGGTGGTGGTGGTGGTGGTGGTCGTGGTGGTGGTGGTGGTGGTGGTGATGGTCGTGGTGGTGGTGGTGATGGTCGTGGTGGTGGTGGTGATGGTGGTGGTGGTGGTGGAGATGGTGGTGGTGTTGACACCAATAGGGTAGGGTCCCTTTTCTGACCGTGGGTCAGGTCAGAAAATGAACCCAACCCTATTTGTGTCAACACCACCACCATCTCCACCACCACCATTAGCATCTCCACCACCACCACCACTATTTTATTATTTTTATTATTTTTGTGTTTAGGCCTATTTTATTATTTGTATTATTATTATTTATTATTATACCTGTTATTCCTGTGTATGGGATCACCCATAAAAAAGTATTTATATTTGTATTTCATTTATATTTTTGCTTTTATAATATTATTATAATTTATTATTATTATTATTATTATTATTATTATTATTAATAATAATACAGATCATTACAGATCAGTTACACATCTAGTCGACTAGCCATGAATAGAAAACGCCCCATCCCGGAGGACCAGCTGGCCTCCGTTCTTGCTACCATCCTCGACATGTCCAGCAGTGAGAGCGAGAGCGAGGACGACATGGGGAGCGAGCAAGAGGAGTGGACGGATGAGGCGGGTGAGACGGATGATGATGATGATTTGACCCATTCTCCACTGCCCAGGGGGAAGAGGAGGAGGATTCTCACTTCACCACCGCCACAAACTCCAGCTCCACCTCCACCTCCACCTCCACAAACTCCACCTCCACCAACTCCAGCTCCAGCTCCACCAACTCCACCTCCTCCTCCACCAACTCCACAAACTCCAGCTCCACCTCCAGAAACTCCACCCGTCGCCCAACATTGCCACTTCTCATCATCACCCGTCCCCCTAGCTCGTACATCACTCCACATCACCCCATCTCGCCACTGCTCATCATCACCGTCACCCGTCGCCCTACCTCGCCACTTCTCATCAACACCCGTCCCCCTAGCCCGTACATCACCCCATCTCGCCACTGCTCATCATCACCGTCACCCGTCGCCCTACCTCGCCACTTCTCATCAACACCTGTCCCCCTAGCCCGTACATCACTCCACATCACCCCACCTCGCCACGTCTCATCAACACCCGTCCCCCTAGCCCGTACATCACCCCACCTCATCCATCCCCACCCGTCCTACCAGCACCCATCCTACCATCAACATCCACTCATGTCTTCTCACCACAACCATCAACATCCTCTCATGTCTTCACACCACTACCATTCCCGGACTTCCACACATCATTCTATTCTTTTTCTTCTCCTGCTTGACGACGCACCCTGCATGGCGGTCCCTTGTTACCTCACGTAGAATCACCGGCCAGCAACATTTCAGACAGCCCCCGCATCCTGGCTTCACTCCTGCCGGAGGGTAGTCTGAACACCCCACCATCACATGTCCTGTCTCCTAATGTAGCCTCTCCCTCGCTGATCTCCTTGGGTAACAGCGTGGCAGCGAGGCGCGCTACATGGCGTTTGTTCCGCCTGAACATTGCCAAATCATGCACGATGAGATTGCTGCGGCAATCGATGAGGAGCTTCCACAGAGGCTTCCTCCTGCCCCACTTTATCCACCCACAGCACCTTCTCCATCACCCTCATCACATCCACCATCATCCACACGCCCTGACTCCACCACACCACCTTCTCCATCACCCTCATAACATCCACCATCACCCCCACCCCCTTCGTCTTCCGCAGAAGACGACCCCCCACCCCCTCCCCGCCAAAAATCTGGGCCCATGAAGGGCCGAGGTGGTAGGCCCAGGGGCCGCAGAGGTTACATACGTCGTCCAGGCGGACGACGTGGTGCTCTCCCAGCACATGCACCTCCACGCCCCCCCACCGTGTATGCTGAGGATCACGAGTGGACGTCAGACCAGTTCACACCCAATGTTGATCCTTTCACTGGAACCCCTGGCTTGCGGGTTCCAGCACCAGTGACACCACTGCAGTTCTTCCAGCTCTTCTTTACAAGATAACTGCTCAGGTTCCTGGTGAATGAGACCAACGCGTATGCCTTATTCGTTGGTTCTCTGTGGACATCATTCAGTGAGGAGGACATGGCCAAATTCCTTGGCCTGTACTTCCTCATGGGTGTGAACAAACTCCCCACTGTGCGTCACTACTGGTTAAATGATGGAGTACATAATTACCCAACGTTTCGCACGACCATGCTGGTCACCAAGTTCCAAGCCTTGTTGAGCAATTTCCACACATTCAACAGCAAGGCAGTCATCAAGCAGACCAAAGACAGGCTAGTGAAGATCCGCACAGTGATGCGCTACCTGCTTGCTGGCTTCAAGCTTGCCTACGTCCCAGAGAGGAAGGTGTCCATCGACGAAGGCTGCCTTGGGTGAAAGGGTCGCCTTTCATTCAAGTGCTACAACCCGATGAAGCCGAAGAAGTACGCCATCAAGCTGTACATCCTGGCAGAGTCCACGACTGGTTTCGTGTATGACTTTCAAGTCTACACTGGTATTGGTCAAACTCTCCAGAAAACGGTTGAGGGTTTAACGGAGTCCCTGCAAGGCATGGGTTACAAGTTGTTCATGGACAACTTTTACAACTCAGTTGACCTGTGCCACCACATGCTCACACACCACCAGATCTATGTGTGTGGCACCCTGAGGCTTGCACGAGGGGCTCTGAAGCGGTTGTGCGACATTGCCCATGCATCGACACTGGAAGACGATGCAATTGAGGCGATGAACAACGGCACAACCCTAGTGATGCTTTGGAAAGACAAACGGATTGTCAACATGGTGTCCACCTTCCACGACCACAGCACCATTCCAAAGCATTCCTTTGTCAAAAAGAAGGTACAAGGCAGGTGGCAGCGGAGTCGCAAGAACATCATGAAACCCGTTTGTGTTGACGACTACAACCGCCACATGGATGGGGTGGATCATTTCGATCAGATGATCCAGTACTACCCCATCCAGCGAAGGACGGTCAAATGGACGAAGAAGATCGTATTCTACTTCATCCAAATGGCCCTCTTCAATGCCTTCGTACTCTTCAAGAAGTGCAACCCCCGCAGGAAGATGACTATGCTGGTGTTCCAGGAAAGCGTAGTCCGTTCCTTGTTGCACTTCAACCCTGCAGAGTGGCCTTTGTCGGGGAGACGCATCCGGCGTGCACAGGATTTGCCGGAAGGTCAGTACGAGCCATGCGCCCGTCTCAGGCGAGGCAGGCGGCGTCGGCAATCCTCCGGAAGCTCAGCTGGGTCGCCCCCACCGGACGACAATCCAGACTCCCCAGCCGCTCCTGCTGATGATCCTGGCACTCCTCCTGGTGCTCCTGCTGCTGGTGGAGGCGTTGGGGGAGCACTCCTTCATGACACCCCCCCCCCCCCCCCCCCCTCATCAGGTCCAGCTGCTGCTGCTGCTGCTGTTGCCGTCGGGGGAGCACTCGCTGAGAATGCACCCCAGGCGGCACCAGTATCGGACTCGGACGATGCTACTGATGATGAGGAGGAAGTGGATGACCTACCACTTGAACCCCCCTGCACCATTAGTACCGGGTGCAGCTGCTGCTGCTGGTGGCGCTCGTGAAGCACCCGTCATGGATGCCAACTGGGTTCCACTAGTAATGGACGTTCAAGCTAGGGCTCAGGCACCAAGAGGCCGTCGGAGAGGTCCTCTTCGAGGATGGGGTTCCAAGCCACGTCCTGTTGTACTGGACCATGACCGGTACAACAGGAACTTCGCACACGTTCTCGAGAGGATCCCCAACGGAAAGCGAAGGCGGTGCCATCTGTGTTACAAGACGGACCAAATTCGCAAGGACACGAGCTATCGATGCATGTCTTGCCGCGTTTGCCTCTGCATCGATGTCAATGGTTGCTTCAACAAGTACCATCAACTCGATCCAGATGTCCTATAGCCAGGATCTTTGCACGATTAATTCATTCATTTATGCATTCTCCTATTCACCTTCATTATTCCTTTCCAATCACTATCACCCATTCATTCATTCAGTCTTTATGCATTCTTCCATTCACCTTCATCACCCTTTCATTGATTAATTCAATCATTCAATAATTCATTCATTCATTCAATCATCACTTCAGAGGTTCGGGGCCCGCCTTCATTCACCCACCTTCATTCACCCTTCATCATCATCATCATCATCATCAATAATTCACCTTCATCACCCTTTCATTCATCTTCACCCTTTCATTCAGTCATTCAATCATTCAATAATTCATTCATTCATTCAATCATCACTTCAGAGGTTCGGGGCCCACCTTCATTCACCCACCTTCATTCACCCATCATCATCATCATCATCATCATCATCATAAAAAAAAAAACAAAAAAAAAACAATTCAATTTCTACTACAATGTGCACTACAGTGCAAATTCACCCACCTTCATTCACCCATCATAAAAAAAAAAAAAAAAAAAAAAAAAAAAAAAAAATCAATTTCTACTACAATTTGCACTACAGTGGATATAGGCCTCCTGGGGAAACCACTCTAAAAAAATAACGAGTCCAGTGCAGTACCTCTTTGGGTGGCTTGGAAATTTGCACATATTTCTCTGGTTTGACACCATATATATATATATATATATATATATGCTATATAATATATATATATGCTATATATAATATATATAATAATATATCCACACACATACATTACCATTACCATTTACCATTCTTTATATTTTGTTGGACACCTTGTATATATATATATATGTATATATATATATATATATATATATATATATATATATATATGAGGAGGTCCGTGCCAGAGGGGCCAACTCGCCACATTTTCAAAAACAGCGCTCTAGCTGGTTCCCGCTCCGTGAAATTCTTGGGAATCATCTGGCCAAAAAAAACATCCGACTTTCGTCCTTATAGCAACTGCACATAGGGTTGAGCGACCCTTGTTTTTGCCGTTTGGCAGACCGTTTATGGGTGTGAATCTGGGTAGACAGAGGGGCCAACTCGCCAACGCGCTCAGCCAATGAGAGCGCGGCTACGACGTGGGGAATTAAATGGCCGCCCGACCACTCACAGGCGCTGTACGAGACGTGCTTCAGTAGTCACGCTCAAACCGAGTTAGAGTCAACACACGAGTGACTACCTCCGCTACTTTAAACATCAATAACTCAAAACTCTACTCGTGGCGAGTTGGCCCCTCTGGCACGGACCTCCTCATATATATATATATATATATATATATATATATACATTACTTTATTTTATTTACGTGTACAATAGAATTATTTCTGAATTTATTACCTGAAGATAACCTGGCTTTCTTATTTTGTTTTTTCAGTGTCAACCCAGGAGCCATTACCCTTCTCGTTGGAAAGGGCTGTGACACAATTCAATTTCTACTACAATTTGCACTACAGTGGGTATAGGCCTCCTGGGGAAACCACTCTAAAAAAATAACGAGTCCAGTGCAGTACCTCTTTGGGTGGCTTGGAAATTTGCACATATTTCTCTGGTTTGACACCATATATATATATATATATATATATATATATACATATATATATATATATATATATATATATATGCAATATATAAATACAGACAATCACACATTGATTTTACCATTATTTATTTTGACACCTTGTATATATATATATATATATATATATATATATATATATATATATATATATATATATATATATATATATATTACTTTATTTTATTTACGTGTACAATAGAATTATTTCTGAATTTATTACCTGAAAATAACCTGGCTTTCTTATTTTGTTTTTTCAGTGTCAACCCAGGAGCTATTTCCCTTCTCGTTGGAAAGGGTTGTGGCCCTACCAGGTAAGTAAAATTGACAACCTTCATGACTGACATGTCTTTTATGAACATTATACAATTATTGGCAACGAAAATTATATAAAAGTGTTGTATATTGTGGCAAAGATATACAACTGTATAAACATTCTCATATATTTTCATAACAATAACAATGCATGGAAACAATTGCGCATAGCTCACGAACCAATTACGCTATATTATTTTTGTTTTCACCATTGGAAAGAGCACAATTTTCCGATTCCGGTGATATATACAGTTATATACGTATCCGAGCAAATAACGCAACCACGAGGTGGGGAACAGCTCGGAACCCGGCTAGCATCGCCGGAACAGAGATGGGTGAAGCATAAATATTCGCATTTTGGCTCTTCATTTCAAATATTCATAGCGCAAAAAGTATTTGTCCTAGGAACTTCTAGTTTGTTTTATACTCATCAGCATTATTTGCCGTATCCATACAGCCTAAATTTAAAACCATACACTTCGTAGCAACGAAATAAATCGAAAATGTTATAAACCATATAAATAATTTTTTTTTTTCGGACACTGCTTGAGAACTATTGAAGATAAACAATTTCTGTTTGCAGATTTGGAAAGAGGAGAAAAAATACTATTATTTGAGCTAAACAAATATATGGTCATCACTCACAATTTCGAGATAAGACGGTGTGAAGACAATTGCATGGGAAATAATTGTATTCCGGACTCATTTACACTTTCATATTTCGATTTATTTACATTTGTTGTTGTTTTATCATGTACTATAAATATTCCTCTTTCCATTGACATATGATACATCACAATAAACAGCATTCTGGTGGAACGAAATCGAGAAAAATGTAAGGCTTCGACAATACTCATGAGCCAATTCAAGACCCAAAATACATGTCAAGCGCCTCCTCGGACTTACTGGGACTTAAAATGTCTGAAGGAGTTAATTACTACTGATATAAAAAAATATCTTTTGGCACCCTGTCACTGACTGAACTGAACTGATAAAAGCTTTCCAGAATAGTAGGACTCCGACCTGTATTTGTAGGGAGGCTGGGAGGATAATAATACTAATCATTTGTAGTTCATAGATATAGCCTACAGTATATTAAACTAGAATATACATTAAGGCGGCATGTAGTTTTCTACTGCTGGGCTGGTCGCTAGGCCTAGGCAGCTAGGGTTGCGGGTTGCTGTCCTCAACAACCTATTAATATAAAAAATAAAACAAAAATAAACATTGTTTTAAGTTCTTCAATTATATTGACAAACTCCCAAGTACCGGTATAATACAATCAGCAATATAATGTAGGAAAAGCATACTATAACGACCTAGGATTATTTTTTTATTTTTTTATTTTTTTATTTTTTCAAAATTTGTCTAGATAACCTTATTTTTTTAACAGTATCTCAGCCATTTTATGGCCTTGAAAAGTCGCTAAATGCCCTCTCTGACAACCTAAAATGTCAAAAATTTCCCCGTGGGGAGGGGGGGGGGGGGGGGGGACATGCCCCCGGACCCCCTTATAAAACCAGGAGGCTTCACCCCCCGGACCCCCCCTCATATTGATTCCTTAAACTATATTTTTCTCTAATCATTAATTACTACTGACATAAACAAAAATCTCTTTTGGCACCCTGTCACTGACTGAACTGAACAGTTACTGATAAAAGCTTTCCAGGATAGTAGGACTCCGACCTGTATTTGTAGGGAGGCTGGGAGGATAATAATACTAATCATTTGTAGTTCATAGATATAGCCTACAGTATATTAAACTAGAATATACGTTAAGGTGGAATGTAGTTTTCTACTGCTGGGCTGGTCGCTAGGCCTAGGCAGCTAGGGTTGCGGGTTGCTGTCCTCGACATCCTACTAATATAAAAAATAAAACAAAAATAAAAATTATTTTAAGTTCTTCAATTATATTTACAGACTCCCAAGTACCGGTACAATACAATCAGCAACGGAATGTAGGAAAAGTTTACTATAACGACCTAGGATTAGGCTACTTTTTTTTTTTTCTTTTTTAATTTCAAAAATTTGTCTAGATAACCTTATTTTTTTAACAGTATCTCAGCCATATTATGGCCTTGAAAAGTCGCTAAATGCCCTCTCTGACAACCTAAAATGTCAACTATTTCCTGGGGGGGGGGGGGGGAGGGGGGACATGCCCCCAGACCTCCCTATAAAACCAGGGGGGCTTCGCCCCCCGGACCCCCCCTCGTATTGATTCCTTAAACTATATTTTTCTCTAATCCTTAATTACTACTGACATAAAACAAATCTCTCTTGGCACCCTGTCACAGGCTGAACTGAACTGATAAAAGCTTTCCAGGATAGTAGGACTCCGACCCAGGGTGCCAAAAGATATTTTTTTTATGTCAGTAGTAATTAAGGATTAGAGAAAAATATAGTTTAAGGAATCAAATTCGAGGGGGGGGTCCGGGGGGCAAAGCCCCCCTGGTTTTATAGGGGGGTCCGGGGGCATGCCCCCCCGGGAAATTTTTGACATTTTAGGTTGTCAGAGAGGGCATTTAGCGACTTTTCAAGGCCATAAAATGGCTGAGATACTGTTAATAAAATAAGGTTATCTAGACAAATTTGAAAATTAACAAAAAAAAAAAAAAAAAAAAATATCCTAATCCTAGGTCGTTATAGTATGCTTTTCCTACATTCCGTTGCTGATTGTATTGTACCGGTACTTGGGAGTTGGTAAATATAATTGAAGAACTTAAAATAATGTTTATTTTTGTTTTATTTTTTATATTAATAGGTTGTCGAGGACAGCAACCCGCAACCCTAGCCGCCTAGGCCTAGCGACCAGCCCAGCAGTAGAAAACTACATGCCGCCTTAATGTATATTCTAGTTTAATATACTGTAGGCTATATCTATGAACTACAAATGATTAGTATTATTAAAATGCCCCAGAACGAGAAGCCCACCACGGAAGCCACGAGCGAGCACCACCAGGAAACGGGAACAGAAACACCCGAAGGAAAGGCCCACAGAACGAAAGGACCAGGTGACCAAGCCAACCAGTTAAGACAGGCCGAAGCCCGCAGGGCTAAGCAGCTCCAAACCACACCTGCCTATCACTTCTAACCACTGACCCTTCCCCCTCCTCGCGTATACACTACCCCTCGTGTCCTACACCTCTACCTACATGATGATGAACATGAATACACCTTAATGTAATACACCCATGCCCTGTCCCTAGGTTGAGCCAATGCCAACCAGTTCAGACAGGCCTAATTCTATGTATGTTTTTCCATCCAAGAAGTAATATGTTAGTCTTGCCAGACTAAGTTTCTGAAGACCAACCGCCCCCATAAATCTATGTATGTTCTTCCATCCGAGAAGTAATATGTTAACCCCCTAAAATACCTTGTCTTGCCAGACTAAGTTTCTGAAGACCAACCGCCCCCATAAATCTATGTATGTTCTTCCATCCGAGAAGTAATCTGTTAAAACCCCATGTCATAATTGATAAGAAACTATGATACCCACGGGTACACCATTGTATATATAACCATTATTCCTGTAAGACCTAGACAGAAATGACTGCAGATGTTAGCCACCATGCAGTAACTCTAATTCTTACCCCAACCATAGGTTGTATACACCACCCTCTTTTACCATTGTCTCGACGTCTTTCCACCACGAAACAATACCGAAGCTACCCCTACGAACTGCCGCTTTCTTTGATATATATGTCATAGAAAACTCAGTTCCCAGGAACAACTAGAATCAGCAAGAAATAGTGTCAAAGTAACATTGTCCACAACCATCGTATTGACGAGTAATAATACACCATGTTTTTCTCTACTTTTATCCACAGTCAAGCACACACCTACAGTTAACCTCCTCTTCCCCACAGCCCACAGTCCACATGATTCTATCATTTCCAAACTCATATACCACCACTTATTGCTCATCCCACGGTAGCGTTTGGCTAACGTACCTTCCCTGTCATTAACCCCCAGGCTACGATACCAACTGTAGCCTAATGCCACCCCTACGCCCAGAGACCTTAGGGTCAAACTTCCACATATCCCCCCTTAACCCTCTCCCTCTCTTAACCCCCCACGCTCCTCAACTCCCTTCCGACCTAGCCTCTCCAGCATACCCCCTGAATATCCTTAACTTTTCCGTTACTAACATTCTCAAACCTTTTGTATATATATACTTCTATCCAGCCTACCTTCCCCCAGTAGGAAGGAACACCATTAGAACTTTACTAACCCTTTGGATGCCATTTATTCCCTCACAACCCATTCACAACCCTGTACCAAATGATCGTCCGTGCGAGGCTAGCCGCCTCACCAGTGACTAACTTCTATTGCCATACTTCCAGATCAATGTGGCAGAGTTAGCAACCCAGTCTCCACCACATCCAACCACCCATGCAATTAACAACCTAACCAAGTAAACCAGCTGATCAAGGCACCTTCGGTTTTGGTATTACGAACACCCACATCTGTCTCATAAACAGAGGGTTATTACAATCCCTTGTGATATGGCAAGCCCCCAGCCACAGCCGCCCCGACGACCATCACAGAGAAGGGACGCGCACCTACCCCTTTCACCCACCCGAGGAGGGAAACCCCAACCCCTGCGGAGGTATACCTGACCCCTGTTTTGACTTCCGGGTCATTGCCAGGTAGCACAGGAATTCTTCCTATCAATGAACTAACCATGTATGACTAACACCCTTACTAACCTCTATTAACCCACAATAAACCATTCACCTTTCTTGCATACTCCGATAACCAAATTAGCACCTCAGCTATACCCTAGAATGAAGACTGAGCAATTTAAGAGAGACGCTCCTAGCACAGCTGTCCCAAACCTCCTCGCAAAGTAGATCCGGTCTTTCTCCCCTAAATACTTCCAGTATAGCCAAAATAGTACCTCTTACTAAGGCTCAGTTATATTACAGTATGAAGGCTCCATACAGCCATGTGCCACAACAGTAATCACCCCCTGACCTAATTCCCATCAATTGAGAGCTCAAATAAGTCCATCAAAACTCGAGATCCCTATGGCCGACAGGGTCCAAAACCACACCTATAAATCAAGCTCCAGCCCCCAGTAAAATCAGTTGAAAGATAGACACCAACCAGTGGCTGGTCCCTTAAGTTGACCTCTAGCTCTGCCCTTGTTTTGTTCCTGAGAATTGAGTTCCAGAGCCAGCAGACTCCGTGGCAGATTGAGATAGAAGAATCTGTCCACGTAAAAGAAATCTACGTGCACCTTATAACCTTCACATCAACCAGTGGGGATATAAGAGTGTAACCAGCAACGATCGCCAAGAGATCCGTCTTGAGAACTTCTACATAATTATGGACCATATGGACGGCCGCGGAACCAGTCGCTAGCCCCAACCTCACGGACGCAAGATTACCAGGACCAGAGCAATCAAATACGACCAAAGATTCACTCTATCAGCACTACAGTGTTACAGTGCTATGTAGAGACTCACTTATTAATATTTCTATGAAGTGGCTATATCTTTATCCCAGTATAATTCATATATGACCATTCCATTAGGAAGTGCTAAGCGTATCAGTGTTTAATAATTAACAGGCGATATTAACTCTCGTAATTACTCATATATCCAGATACTAATACATAACCGTGAAACCCTAGTGATATCTGATATTCGCCCACTGATTTGCGTTCTATGTGTTTCTGATACAAGAATATAAAACTTAGATCAGTACCCCCCTGAGGTTACTAGAATTCCCGTGCTCTAAAATACGTGTGTCTAATCTAGTCTATGAATTACTCCTTGTGCACCAGAGCTACTAGTGATCAATATAACATTAAATATGAATCTAGAAGTAATATTTATGGTCTCCAATATATAAACTTGTAATCAGAAGATTACTACCTGAACGTTGGAAGAGGGAGACTAGGCTCCATCCAGATCCACTTTATGCTAGTTTGTTAAATTCTATCAATTGTCTTGTACGAATATTCATATCTTCTTATGCGTCAGATTAATCATCATCAAACAACATACATAAGTGTGTCCCTCAATAAAAGTGATCGTGTGTCTTGTTACCGTGTGTTTATTTTGTGTTCTCTATTCCTCATACCTTGTTTTATGCATGCAGCCTTCTATACCCAGTCAGTTAGAACTCACATTACCCAAGTTAATCCTGTAGAAAAACAGGGTATAACAATTATTATCCTCCCAGCCTCCCTACAAATACAGGTCGGAGTCCTACTATCCTGGAAAGCTTTTATCAGTTCTGTTCAGTCAGTGACAGGGTGCCAAAAGATATTTATTTTAATGTCAGCAGTAATTAAGGATTAGAGAAAAATAGAGTTTAAGGAATCAATATGACGGGGGGTCCGGGGGCATGCCCCCCCGGGAAATTTTTGACATTTTAGGTTGTTAGAGAGGGCATTTAGTGACTTTTCAAGGCCATAAAATGGCTGAGATACTGTTAAAAAAATAAGGTTATCTAGACAAATTAAAAAAAAAAAAAAAAAAAAAAAAAATTAATCCTAGGTCGTTCTAGTAATCTTTTCCTACATTCCGTTGCTGATTGTATTATACCGGTTATTGGGAGTTGGTAAATATAATTGAAGAACTTAAAATAACGTATATTTTTGTTTTATTATTTATATTAATAGGTTGTCGAGGACAGCAACCCGCAACCCTAGCCGCCTAGGCCTAGCGACCAGCCCAGCAGTAGAAAAGTACATGCCGCCTTAAA